>JACEFZ010013939.1:0-29968 GCA_014155875.1 Cepaea nemoralis | reverse complement strand
AATTTTGAAAAACCTGTTCCACATGATGACATGCCAATTCCACCTTTCAGTCAGATTTCTGATTCACTGCTAGAAGATAAAACAGAAATGGCATGCTGAACGACAAGTGACATTGATGGTGATTTCGAAGATGATTTTCCAGCTGCTCAACGCTTCGACCAGCATGAACTGAATGATCTAATACGAGATCTATGTCTCTCCAAAGAATCTTCAGAACAGTACTGCCTCCTGACATCTTGACACACTGGCCGTTCCCTGTTATTCCACATCGAACCCTTATAACTGTTATTACATTTAGGTGATTCTCGATCGAGTGTGCGTCTTTTCAAATAGTTTATAAAACATGTAATTCACCGATCGCCACTTTTAACTCCTCCAACCAGACTGTCACATTTCCTAAATCTCTATATAGTTTCTTCATATCTCCTAGCTACGTGTTCAAATCCGAGAATTTCTTCGTATTGAGGACACGTTGAGGGAACTCTGTCCTGACAGCGTCGAGGGTTCGGATTCCGTCAGTCAAGGAGTCCTCTCACGTTCCTTCACGTCTGTCAATATGCGGTATGGTTGAGCAGGCCTTTCCGGTTCTCACGGGCTGCTGCTTCCTCCTTCTGTTTGGCTAGCTTCGGGTAAGGTCCTCTGCATGGTGCGACGATTTCCAGTGGCACGAACAGATATCGATGGTGTCAACTTAACTTCTCCCTTGTGAGGCAAGTACAGACTGGACAGACAGGGTGTATTGGCGTTGTTACTCCAGTGTTTCGCATTTGTGTTCCACGACATACCAGGTTCGAATCTTGGCCAGCACGGAACCAAATAGGCAACCCTCTTCAGCAGCATCGCCACCCATCGTGGCCAACCTCCTTAGAGGGACCCATGGCGACCGAATTGTAGTGCTTCGTGGCAAGCCCCATAGTTAGGCATATAGTAATTGTAAACATCAAAGAGAATGCGTCAACGCCAAAATACTCAGGAACGTAGATACAAGGCAAGTCAGCTTCTCTGTTTCAGGTTTCATTGTTATCTTTATTCTCTCACTTCTATAGGGTGGTTCAAGGCCGACATGTCGCACGGCATATTTATGCAGCATAATTCAGTTACAGGATAAAAATATTTATTACAGATGATGCATTCTTTTCTTCTGCGTCGTTCTTTAATCGTATGAGATGTAGACCAACCTCGATTAATGGAAGTCTTTTAGTCTTTCTTTAGAAAAGAAGTCTTTCTTTAGAAAGGAACGACTTCTAACTATCATCTAGATGGTACCGCTCTCACTAATACAAAATACGTCTAACTTCTATGACTGCAGGATGGCTTCTGTGTAGAATGTTGTTATTAACACCCTACGTAGTTGGCGGCTCGTCATACCTATATATTAGTATGGTGCTCTTCAGTGCGTCCGTCACTCCTATTTTATGTTGCATCGCAGTTCTTTCACTAATTTACTTTCAGGTCTGAGCTCTGCCATAACAACCCACGACCGTCAGCCAATTTAGCCTCTATAGCAGCCATTCTGTTATATACCCATTTAGATGCAAGATATTCTATAGAGTTTCAAATTCCTCTGTCAGTGTGTCCTGGGTGCTTATCTTCCTAGCATGGTCAAGCAAGGTCCGTACTAAGCCACGTTTGTACTGGACGGGCATCACACTGGAAATTTAAGTATTGGTCTGTCCACGCTTCTTTGCTAAACACCCATCTTTGATTTGTGCCGTCTGCTCTACGTCTCATTAAAATATCTTGGAACGACAATACTTCATTGTGTTCGTGTTCCATAGACAGTGAGATGTTCTTATGCGTCTGGTTCATTGTGGCGTGGAACAATTTTGCTTGTTTCTAGTCGGTTGTGTTATCTTCCACATAACGACGATAGAAAATAATTGCCAGGTTTTAAGAATGTAATTGTTTACTATTGTAAACGCTAAAACATGAAGGCGTTTGTTATTTTCACAGACGTGATATTTATTTCTGAAAGGCAAACTATTATTGCTAAATACAATAAGGATCAGTTTTTCTGCTGTGGTAATAACGAAACACCAACAAAATCAACTGTGAAAGTATGCTGGTCAAAACGTTCTTAATATTTCGTAGTCAAATGGTATTCAGAAGCAGACAACCAATAAAACATATTTGGTAACTTAATACAATGTCAGTGATATACTGGTCAGATGTATTAGTTACACAATATTACTATATACACTCACCTTCGTGATGTAAATATTGCAAAATTTGTTAGCTACCCACATATATTAAATAATTCAATACAGATTTCCAAGTAACACATCTGTTTTGTAACTATTTGCGAATGCTTTATTTACTCAAAGTCACTAATTGTAAACTCGTGTATTTTTCAATACATCTGTTAATGTATTACATCAAGCGACGGAAGCACATTGAATGGGTATAATTTCTCATCTGTAGTTGGTTGTCGTACATGCATGCAGAGGTCACTCTAGTTCTGGTCTCAAGATTACACATTATCAAATGTACACCGAGCACTGCAAAAAATAAACGTAATCATTATTGTGTGAATATATGTGTATGTGGACACATAATAGGAGCAGGTTGAAATACTATTATAAACTGTTTTAATACCTCCGCGTTTTTATAATTTGCCATATGAATATGTTGAAATAATCCGTGTGGACTGAATGTCAGTTGCACAAGCAAACTTCAGTAGGGCAGTGACTTGCATTCCTGAAGCATGTTGGGCATATCGTGCTAGCACCATGTTTTGTATAGACCAACCAGCACTTGAGAGTAATAAGGTCAATATTTCTCCCGCCGCCTTTACTTCCAAAGCTATGTCCAGGTACCAATTTTAGGCTGGGTTGACTTGGGAGCTCAGGTTTTATTTAAGCTCGCACGCTAAGAGTTAATGGGTTTTCAGACCAGTGTTTCCGGGCAGAAACTATTGTCAAAGATTGTTCCTATTTCTACGTATACAGACTTTCTTCCTTATTGCTATCAATATCATCTTGAACGAACATGACAATTACTGACCCTTAAATTTTGATAATAAATGAAAATTGCAGGAGAACCATGAATTACGCTGAAGCACCAGACAGCAGTACACTATGCTCCGTTGTGTTCACGTAGAATCCTTTTTCGTGTATTCGCTGTGGTATGCGTTGTGAACTGCGTTAACAAAAACATGGCGGGTGGCTGGTTGCCAGGCTAGCTGGTTTGACTTATGTAGTAATGCATGTGCAACGGCTGGATGTTCTAATGACTGCTTCCAAACTTAATGCTGAACTGTAATTCTAGTGGCATGCTGTTCAAAAGACAGTAAAATTATGTTCGCATTTCATTTGGTATTTTAACAATCATTTAACATTCTTATCCTTCCGTTTCTACTTATTCTTCTGATGCTGCTGCTTCTCCGAGGTCCAAAATTTTCATTTTCTTTGTTTCTAAACGTATTTGCGCTGTGCTATTTTCAGCAAAGCTGTGATATTTGCACCTTTTTATCATCATATCCTACTTTTCTCCGGCATTTGTTAACTGGGTTGGCCATCTTTGTAGTTTCGATGGACATTCCGTGGCCTGAGAGTCGTGACGTTATCTTCGCCCTTCAATACACAGGTGTTTCCTCACCAACGGGCTCATCCACAACAGCAGTATGCATGTTCGCAAGCACTCAAGGGAAGACAGTACCCTACAATGAGCATTCCCCTACTTCCAGAGAATCTTCCATATATGCTATTAATGTCAAGCATTGTTTCATTTAACTTCCGAACCCCCCCCCCCCCCCACCATTCCACCCATCCTCGCTGTTATATAGCCACCAGAAAAAAATTGGTAGCATATCCTTTGCAGGACGTCGCAGTCACCCCATCATTACCATCACACCCGTCTTGGCAAATTTGCGTTCAGTGGCTTGTCATTTCTTTCTGAGCGACCGGCACTCATACCCTTTCATGCAAACCAACGCAGGGCGGTCTGCATTCATATCGCCCGCAGCTGTGTTTCGAACGGGGTATGCGAAATTGCGAACTACGTCCGTGATACCTTCGCCACCGAGCAGGCTATAGTCCACTACTAATCCCCATTTTCCCGTTCGCTCACATGGACGTCTCCCGATCCTCCCATCGATTGTCTAAGCCAATGCCTGAGCTTCTGATATTCTTAACCTTTAGTCAATTGACCCGCTTGAACCACACATCCCGTTCATTTCATCAAAATCTATCGCGTTAAGCGCTTAAGACGAATTCAACCAAACAATGATTCGGATAAGTAAACTTTGTATTTTTATGCAGTGTTTTTGTGTAGTTGTGTATCTATCTGTGTTTGTATGTTCTATTGTTGACGAAGGCTTTAGTCGCAACGTCAATCTTGCTTCTTGCAATCGTGTTCCAGTAAAGCTCACAATCTACTTCTCGTTTTTTTTTTTTTTTTTTTTTTTGGGGGGGGGGGGGGGGGGGGGGGGGGTTGATTCATCATTACCTTTTTCAGCTTTACTGCAGTTCTTCTTCTTTTCTTCTTCTTTCTTCTTCTTCTTCTTCTTCTTCTCTTCTTCTTCTTCTCTTCTTCTTCTTCTCTTCCTTCTTCTTCTTCTTCTTCTTCTTCTCTTCTTCTTCTTCTTTCGCTCGCTTGAAATATGTCTATAACTGCAATGTTGTCTCTTGTATGAATTTAACTGTCTTTTGTAGTTCACTCTGCGTTCCATAGAGTTTATATTCCACTGTTGCCTCTCTAAGCCAGAAGGTTTGCCTAGATATCTAGATATGTTGTAATTTGGCAGTCTTGGAGTATGTGCTCTACTGTCTGCGACGCCAATCCACATGTACACATGGCCGATTCACCAATCTTGAATTTTGTATATATGTGATTGCGTAATCTATTGTGTCATGTTTTTAGGAGCATAATAATGACTTGTCTGGTCTGTCCATAATCGTGTAGTTATCGTGAGCAGGTTTTGGTGGCTTTCGACCTGATTGATCATTCTTTTCTTATGGTGGTATGTAACGGTCACATTAGGCTGTCTTCTTTTCTCCTTCTTTAGCCAATCGATCAGCTCTGTCATTCCGGGTATTCACAGTGAGATGGTTGTCAGGGTCTAAAACCTGGCCGTTAACCTAACACATGTGAGACAGTACAAGTACATGTGATTGACTCGGACACAACGACACGAAGTTCAATGGATTTATTTACAGATCCCCTGCAAGACGATTAGTTTTAATGTGATGATCGTTTCAATACATAAGTAGAAATCAAAACATTACACACAAACCACAGCCCCACAGTCTATCTCGCAAGATGTACAGGCACTCGACTTTCGGGCACAGAACTACACAAAGCCTTTCTCACTTCTACATCCTGTCGGTCCGAGTACCCTCAGCTGTCTGGCTATTTCTCGCAACGCGCCTTCCCTACCTGAAGTGGCTTCACGAGGTCCTGCGTGCGTCCTGCTTGTCCTTGCCTGACCGCTGGCTGTCTCGTCAGCCAGCAACCTCGCAGGCCGGTAACTAATACTCGCCTGGCGGGCGTAACTGATGTTACGGCATCCCCGCTAGGGACTATTCGCCTGGCGGGCGTAACTGATGTCCCTGCATCTCTGCTGGCAATACTTTAGACTCTGACATGCTCCCCCGGGGCTTCTTCATGAAAGATGTCATCTTTCATGTACACTCTATATACATGCCTGGTTAATATTTTAACCTTGTCAGAGTCGACCTCTTCTGTTGTTATATTACATTGGTATAGAAATACATACGAATAATACACATCTTGGCATAGAAACATATAAGAATGGAAGTTGTATTTTAAGACATGTGGTGTTCAACGTTTAACACTTGTCAAGTTTCATCCTCTCGATGGCTGATTACCTTAATTTGCATTATTGACCCAGTCAGATTCGGTAGTAACAGCTTCCCAAGCAACTACCTCGCAGCCTCTAAAGAAAATAATAATATGCTTTTTGAAACAAAAAACATCTGGCAAGACTGTAATACGGCTTTATACAAGCCGCATTCAACTCTCAAACTCTGACCTCATTTGGCCAGAAGCTCTTGTGTCGGTCTGCAATGTCTGTAACACTATTACCATGCCCAGTTTATGGGCTTCCTGGCGTGTTAACAATCTGGCAACAACATGGCTATTATATACAACACAATCGCATACATTTCAATTTACCGCCCTTTGGTGTCAATCATGTAATAACAATTAAATGAAAGGGACACTAACTTCAAAATTTATCAAATATAATATCTTACAATTATTCTTCTATTCTCAGCGTCATAGCTTGATGTTTTCCATACTAGCGAAAAAATGTCGATAGTATGAATAAATAATCAAGATATGATTCTAAGATTACACTAAATGGAAAATATTAATACACAATTCGTGTATTCAAAATTGTTAATACCTAAATATTTTAAAAGCGTCATAACTTTTTAAGCTTTTGTTTGTCGTCTGTACTTTTGAACTAAATTCTAAATCATCCGGAAGTACACACGAACAGCTGATGTTGAAAACTCTAGAACACACTTGCTCCGGTCTGATGTAGTAATACGGAATGTACAATGTTCTGATAGTTCATGTGTGTTGTTTCGCTGGAAAAACTTCGGATTTAGATTGACGCAGTGGTGTAGATGTCAATGTTTCCGGTCACACTTTCACACACGGATTAAAATATCACTGGTATGTTCTAATCGCAGATACCACTGATAACTCTGGGATAGTTCGCTTGCGGTAAGTCAGAGCGCATGTGGCACTGTTCTTGTTTCGTAATATATTTACAATTAATATAGTTTTCTTTCTATCACATACTGCACAATTATTCACGACAATCACTACATTAATAATAAAATAAGAAACTAATATATTGGGAATAAACCCTATCACATCACATAGTAGACAGACACAGCTTTCGTGAAAAAAAAATATTCACTGATGGATGGCTGTGTTGGTCTGAGTGTATTAACACACTGCACTCAGACATTTGGGTATTCCGTGGAATCCTTTTTCGGTATTCGCTTTCGTTGGTATGCGTCTGTGAACAGTGCGTTAAACAATAAAAACATGGCGGGTGGCTGGTTATAGCCAGGCTAGCTGGTTTGCATTATGTATGTAATCGCATGTTGCAACGGTGGATGTTCTAATGACTGGCTTCCAAACTTATGCGGAACTGTAATTCTTAGTGCATGCTGTTCAAAAGACAGTTAAATATTACTTGTTCGCAATTTCATTTGGTATTTACAAAACAATCATTTAACATTCTTTATCCTTCCGTTTATATGTATTCTTCTGATGCTGCTGCTCTCCCGAGGTCCAAAATTTCATTTTTTTTTGTTTCTAATACGTATTTGCGCTCTGCACTATTTTCAGCAAAGCTTGATATTTGCACCTTTTATCTATAATATATCCTACTTTTCTCCGGCATTTGTTAAAACTGGGTTGGCCATCTTTGTAGTTTCGATGGACATTACCGTGGCTTCTGCGATGGTCGTGGACGTTATCTCGCCCTTCAATACACAGGTGTTTCTCACCAACGGGCTCATCCACAACAGCAGTATGCATGTTCGCAAGCACTCACAGGGAATGACAGTACCTACAATGAGCTATTCCCCTACTTCCAGAGAACTCTCCATATATGGATAAGGTCATAGCACATTGGTTTCATTTAACTTCCTAAACCCCCATTCCAACAGCCCCCCCCCCACCCACCATCCCACCACCATCCTCGCTGTTATATAGCCACCAGAAAAAAATTTGGTAGGCATATCTATTTGCAGGATCCCTCGCAGTCACCCCATCATCTACATCACACCCGTCTTGGCAATTTGCGTTCTAGTGGACTTGTCATTCTCTTCTGAGCGACCGGCACTCATACCCTTTCATGCAAACCAAACGCAGGGCGGTCTGCATTCATATCGCCCGCAGCTGTGCTTCGAAAGGGGTATGCGAAATGCCGAACTACGTCCGTGATACCTTCGCCACCGAGCAGGCTATAGTCCACTAATAATCCCCATTTTCCCGTTCGCTCACATGGACGTCTAACGATCTCATCGATTGTCTAAGCCAATGCCTGAGCTTTGATATCTTAACCTTTAGTCAATTGACCCGCTTGAACACACATCCCGTTCATTTCATCAAAATCTATCGCGTTAAGCGATTCAAGACGAATTTCACCAAACAATGATTCGGATAGTAAACTTTGTATTTTTATGCAGTGTTTTTTGTGTAGTTGTGTATCTATCTGGGTTTGTATGTTCTATGTTGACGAAGGCTTTAGTCGCAACGTCATCTTGCTTCTTGCAATCGTGTTCCAGTAAAGCTCACAATCTACTTCTCGTTTTTTTTTTTTTTTTTTGTTTTGTGGGGGGGGGGGGGGGGGGGGGGGGGGGTTGATTCATCATTACCTTTTTCATCAGCATTACTGCAGTCTTCTTCTTTTTCTTCTTCTTCTCTTCTTCTTCTTCTTCTTCTCTTCTTCTTCTTCTTCTTCGAGCAGACCTTGTCTTCTTCGTCTTCTTCTTTTCTTCTTCTTCTTCTTCTTCTTTCGCTCGGCTTGAAATATGTCTATAACTGCAATGTTGTCTCTTGTATGAATTTAACTGTCTTTGTAGTTCACTCCTGCGTTCCATAGAGTTTTATATTCCACATGTGCCTCTCTAAGCCAGAAGGTTGGACCTAGATATTCTAGATATGTTGGAATTTGGCAGTCTTGGAGTATGTGCTTACTGTCTGCGACGCCAAGCCACATGTACACATGGCCGATCACCAATATTGAATTTTGTATATATGTGTGGCCGTAATCTATGTGTCAGTTTTTAGGAGCATAATAATGAACTGTTCTGGTCTTGTCCATAATGTGGTAGTTATCGTGAGCAGTTTTTGGTCGGCTTCTGACTGATTGTGATCATTCTTTTTTATGGTGGTATGGAACGGGACAGTAGGCTGTGTTCTCTTTTTGCTTCCGCTTTAGCCAATCGATCAGCTCTGTCATTTCCGGGTATTCCACAGTGAGATGGTTGTCAGGGTCTAAAACCTGGCTCGTTATACCTAACACATGTGAGACAGTACAAGTACAATGTGATTTGACTCGAGACACAAACGACACGAAGTTCAATGGATTTATTTACAGATCACATGCAAGACGATCTAGTTTTACATGTGATGATCGTTACAATACATAAGTTAGACATCAATACACTTACACACAAACCACAGCTCACAGTCTATCTCGCAAGATGTACAGGCACTCGACTTTCGGGCACAGAACTACACAAAGCCTTTCTCACTTTCATACAGTCCTGTCGGTCCGAGTACCCTCAGCTGTCTGGCTATTCTTCGCAACGCGCCTTCCCTCCTGAAGTGGCTTCACGAGGTCTGCGTGCGTCTTGCTTTGTCCTTGCCTGACCGCTGGCTGTCTCGTCAGCCAGCAACCTCGCAGGCCGGTAACTAATACTCGCCTGGCGGGCGTAATGATGTTACGGCATCCCTGCTAGAGACTATTCGCCTGGCGGGCGTAATGATGTACCTGCATCTCTGATGGCAACACTTTAGACTCTGACATGCTCCCCCGGGGCTTCTTCATGAAAGATGTCATCTTTCATGTAAACTCTATATACATACTGGGTTAATATTTTAACCTTGTCAGAGTCGACCCTTCTGTTGTTATTTACATTGGTATAGAAATACATAAGAATAATACACATCTTGGCATAGAAACATATAAGAAATGGAAGTTGTATTTTGAGACATGTGGTGTTCAACGTTTAACACTTGCCAAGTTTCATACTCTCGATGGCTGATTACCTTAATTGCATTATTGACCCAGTCAGATCGGTAGTAACAGCTTCCCAAGCAACTACCTCGCAGCCTCTAAAGAAAAATAATAATATGCTTTTTGAAACAAAAAACATCTGGCAAGACTGTAATACGGCTTTATACAAGCCGCATTCAACTCTCAAACTCTGACCTCATTTGGCCAGAAGCTCTTGTGTCGGTCTGCAATGTCGGTAATACTATACCATGCCCAGTTTATGGCTTCCTGGCGTGTTAACAATCTGGCAACAACATGGCTATTTATATACAACACAATCGCATACATTTCAATTTACCGCCCTTTGTGTAATCATGTAATAACAATTAAATGAAAGGGACATAACTTCAAAATTTATCAAATATAGTATCTTACAATTATTCTTCTATTTCTCAGCGTCATAGCTTGATGTTTCTCCATACTAGCGAAAAAAATGTCGATAGTATGAATAAATTAATCAAGATATGATTCTAAGATTACACTAACTGGAAAAATATTAATACACAATTCGTGTATTCAAAATTGTTAATACCTAAATATTTTAAAAGCGTCATAACTTTTAAGCTTTTGTTTGTCGTCTGCTACTTTTGAACTAAATTTCTAAATCATCCGGAAGTACACACGAACAGCTGATGTTGAAAACTCTAGAACACACTTGCTCCGGTCTGATGTAGTAATACGGAATGTACAATGTTCTGATAGTTCATGTGTTGGTTGTTTCGCTGGAAAAATCTTCTGGATTTCGATTGACTGCAGTGGTGTAGATGTCAATGTTCCGGTCACACTTTCACACACGGATTTAAAATATCACTGGTATGTTCCTAATCGCAGATACCACTGATAACTTGGATAGTTCGCTTTGCGGTAAGTTCAGAGCGAATGTGGCACTGTTCTTGTTTCGTAATATATTTACAATTAATATAGTTTTCTTTCTATCACATACTGCACAATTATTCACGACAATCACTACATTAATAATAAAATAAGAAACTATATATATTGGGAATAAACCCTATCACATCACATAGTAGACAGACACAGCTTTCGTGAAAAAAAAATATTCACTGATGGATGGCTGTGTTGGTCTGAGTGTATTTAACACACTGCACTCAGACATTGGTGCTTATTGGGTCGGTCGGACAACATGACAAAAGATCGGCAATCGTGTTGGTTCTGCCAGCGATATGTCGAACTTCAAAGCTGTAATCTTGGAGCTTAAGAGACCAGCTCGCTACCATTTGGTTAGAAGGTACACCTGAATTGATAAATTTCAATGGACTACTGTCGGACTCCACAACAAAATGACGTCCCAGGAGGTATCTAGACAACTTAGTTATACCCACCACTAGAGCGAGGGCTTCCAACTGTGGTGTTGACCAATTTCGTTCTCTCGGTTTTAATTTTCTGGAGACATAGTACACAGGATGTAGAATGTTATCATGTTCCTGTAACAAGACTGCTCCAATCGCCACGGAGCTCGCGTCTGTGCGTAATCTGAAAGGTAATTGAAGATTGGGCAATTTCAGAATGGGATTGTGTAAGCTATTATCAGAAAAATAAGATAATACTTTCTGGAATGCAAATTTTAGGCATTCATTGTTTACAATTTTCTCCGGTTGATCTTTCGTTAGTAGGTTAGTAAAAACTTCCATCAGTTCAGCAAAATCTGGTATGAACTGCCTATAATAATTTATAAGTCCCAATAAACTTCTGACTGCTTTTTCGTAGTCGGAAGTGAGAGTTTTAGTATTTTGGACACAATGTTATCGTCTGTCGTGACAAAGCCATTAGATATTTTGTACCCCAAGAAGATATTTTCCTGGTAGGCTATGTCTACTTTGCAGGCTCCACCGTCAGTCCGTGCTGTCTAATCCGTTCAAATGTCTGTTCAAATGTCTTTATGTGGTCTGTCATCGTCTTTGTGTGAACACAAATGTCGTCTATATAACAGATGATGTTCGGTATGTCTAATAGTAGAAGTCGTGTCATACGTACGAATGTCGCTGGGGCATTGACAAGCCCAAATGGAAGTTTGCACCATTCGTACAGTCCCCAAGGTGTGGCAAATGCTATCAGATGTCTGCTCTGTTCGTCTACCGCTATTTGCCAGTAACCTTTAGTCATGTCTACCTTCGTAAAGAACCTAGAGTCTGTCAGTTCTGTCAGTAGATCTTCAGAGTTGGCCATTGGCTCTAGATCTAAGAGAGTTATCTTATTTAATTTCCTATAGTCGACACAGAGCCTTATCGTGCTGTCCTTTTTGCTTACTATGACCATTGGAGATGAGAAATGTTATTGGGATCGTCTAATGATGTTGTTTTTCTCTAAGCTGATTATTTCCTGATGTAAGTTTTCTTTGTAATGCAATGGAATGGTGTATGGTCTGCATTTTATGGGTTGTATTTGGACGTGAGTGTTGATGTGATGCTGTACTAATTCTGTTTGTCCTGGGTTGTTGGAAAAGATGTGTTGTACTGTTGTATGAGGTGTTTGCAACTGTCTGTTTCTGCTTGAGATAACTTTGGGTTGATTTTAATTTCCTTCAAGCAGTTTGTCGTGTCTAATGCAGGTGTTGGAATTTCGTCACTAACCTCTTCATCTTCATGGTCTATTATCACTGTACAGGCTGTGTATCGTCTTGTTCGTTGTCTCTGCTGTAATATGGTCTTAGCATATTGATGTGGAATATTTTGTGTTTGTCTTTTATTTAATCTCATAGTCTACAGGTGAAATCTGTCTCGTCACTTTAAATGGTCCTTGCCAAGACTCAGTCAATAAGTGTCTGTCACTAGGTAGGAGAAGAAGAACGTCCTGTCCAGGTGTCAACGTTATTGTCCTGTTACCTTTGTCAGCATATTGTCTATATGTCGCACCAGATAATTTTAGTGCATCTTTTGCAATTATACAAGATTTGATGATCCCTTTCACGCAATGATGTAACGTATACGTATGATGATATGGGTTTAAGTAATGGAGTGGATTCAGTTAACATTTGATGATAGATACTATAAGGGCCCACGTGTTTGGCACCATAGATAAGTTCAAAAGGAGAGAAAACTGTAATAGCATGTGGCACCTCGCGATAAGCAAAGATTATAGCAGGTAAATATTTACGTCCCAGTTATTGGGAAGCTCTGCGTGACTTTTGCAAGCATATGCTCTTTAAATCACCGTTAAATTTTTCTATTACTCCACTCGAGTGAGGATGGTACGGGAATTGAAACATCTTGCTTCACTCTAACATCTGGTGAAAGCTTGAGTAGATGCGGCGATGAACCTGACTTCCCCTATCTGATTGGCTAGTGTCTGGAAATCCTATCCGTGAAATATATGGAAGAAAACTTCCATTATATCATTGGCAGTTATGTTCTTTATCGGAATCGCTTCCGGCCAGCGGCTACATAGATCAATGATGGTAATAATATACTTATTCCCTCTGGTTGTTATCTGATTAAGAGGGCCCCCACTATGTCGACAGATATTTTCTCAAAAGGTCGACTGGCTAAGTCAGTAATTTGTAACTTTGCCTGTGGGTGTTTACCTTTCTTACTAGTTTTTGGCAGATGTCACAACTTCTGCAATATTGCTTAATGTCATTTGCAGAATTTTGGCAATATAACTGTGTTAATAATCTTGATCTGGTCTTAGAGTATGCATATGCCCTGCAAGTGGTATACATGGGCAAGATGTAAGGCTTGCTTACGATACTCAATCGGCAAAACAGTTTGCTGTGTTGTGCTGTCACCTCTGGTATAGTACCTGGTGAGAATACAATTTTCAAAGCAAAATGTCATCTTGCATTTTTGGTTACCTTTGGCTTTTGGCCGATCAAATTAAAATATTTCGACAATGAAGGATCAGCCTTTTGGGCTGTTACAAAAGTCTCCTTCATGGTTTCAGGAGGTAGTTAATACTGGGCTAAGCATTTCTATAGCCTCAGTTTGATTAATTTCATCTTGCACTCTAGCAGTAGATCTGGTTACTGCATTCACACATTCAATGATATCAGCTACATTAGCTACCATACATTCATTTGGTGGTACAACATTATCAATAATGACATTTGATGGTGATGATGTTATGATCTTCAATCAATACAAAGAGATGTTATGTCATGAGGTATATTATTCACATCTGGTAAATTTCCCAATGATAATATCACACACAGGGTTTGTTAATGCAGCGCATTTTTACTTTCCCAGTGAGGAAAGGTGTTTAAATATATGCCCATGCTAGTGGGTACTTTTCAATATTGCCAGAGAATGTTCTGCATGTTACGTGCCTGCCTGTATAGTCTGTAGACATTATGAACGTTCTCTTTAGTCCAATAAGTGAACTCCCAGTGTCCCGAAGTGACTGTAGCAGGCTTGCCATTCACATATCCCTGATGGATGTTTATTCTGCCTTTAGGAATCTACTACAAATTAGCTTCTTCATTGGCAATAGGAATGGAGTGGCCGCATGTCAAAATGCCATCTTCATAAAAGGTATTACAAACAGTACATTTATTTGCGTTTAAAACATATCAAAAGCCTGTGCTGAGTTCACAGGGTGTTTCTCTGATTGTTCTTCATCTGATGATGAACTATCAAATAAGGCGGCATTGCTTTCTTGGTCATTTGCCTCCTTTACAATCATAGCGATAATGTCCGTGCGCCTTACAGAGAAAACATTTACGCAAATATTCTAAAGGATTTACGCTCCTTTATCTTGTCTGTTTACGATGTTCTGTAGATAAGTAAGATATGCGGGGTTCTTGTCGCACATCTCGCCTTGATGGTGTGAAATTTTACAATATTTACAATGCATGTACTTCTCAGATGTAGGCTTATAAGGTTTTTGCCTACTATAGGGTGTGTCATAGTTAGCCGATGCTACAAAATTGTATCAGTAGCTTCACTGGCAAAACAATGTTTGTTGGCTGTGTAATAAGCCGAACCACGTCTCTCAATCTGCTCTACACTCGTACATTCATTCTCTTGCAAAAATTTGAAAATGCTGATGGAATGGATGAAATGACTTTATCTCTGATGATAAGATCTTCTAAACTTTGATAATCTTTATCTATTTTAGCTGCTGAAGTCCATTTGGTGAATATGTCTCGGACTAAGCAGAGGTAGTCAGAGAACGTTTGAGTCGGTTTGGGGTCTCAACTTGCTGAATTGTTCTCTGTAACCTGCCTCATCTAACATAAAATGTGCCATAATCTTTGATTTTAGATAATGGTAATCTTTTCTGAGGATTTTGGGGATAGTCTCTATGACCTTCAGAGGTTCCCCTGATAAACTTCTCATATAAAATAATATTCCATTCAGACAATGGGACCTGGTAATGGTCCATTAAAGTTTCAAAATTTTGGGTGAAGGCTGCAATGCAGTCACCCGAGTATAATTTCTTACGATACCTGATATTTCTTGTACTGGTTTTCTTCTCCAGTCTCTCAGATTCTTAGACTCTTTGTTTATGGCAGTTCAGTATCAAGTTGTTAATTTTCAGTTGCACTTCCAGCTCTTATCGCTTACTTTGAGCTGCTATCTCGCTTCTCAGTTCGATATCTAACTCTGCTTGTTTTCTGCGGTTTTGCTGCCTTGCTTGCTTGGCAGCTCTTTCAGCCTCTCTTTCTTCACGCTCGTGGTATTCAGCGTATTTTCCTTTCACTCCACTTCGTTAACTCATCACCTGTAACTTTTAACTTTAATCCCATATCGATGAAATCATTTAATGAAGACATGATGGAAAATGTAAAATGCCAAATGAAATATCAGACACACAATTTGTTATAAGTTGTTAGTAAAGCGAACCATTTACAATTGTGTTCTACTTACAATATGTGCCTAAATTTGCATCCGAAAGTATATAGAAAGAAAAATATACTCAAGTGTAATGGCTGCGGTGGAGAACGGTTGAAATTCGGGTAAGGAACTGTAGGGTCGCTACTTCGAAAACACAAATGACCTCTACGGCACGGGTTTCAGATGGCACAGAAAACCTGCTTTGTTTTTGGAGGACATAAATTAGCGTCTATTTAATGTGGTGTGTATTTTTTTTTTTGCTTGTCACTAAGTTTTGATTAGGTTGTATGGCGTTGAGTTGTAATTGTAGGTCGTAATGTCGTCAGTCAACAATTTTTTTTTTTCAAACCACAAGTCACTTTCTTTCCAAAACTTTTTGCTTTCCACAACTAACTTCACAAAGACAATCTAAATATATCTCAACACTCTATAACATTGATGACACATCACTTACATTAAGATGACATTCAGTAAGGACAAAGACATCAAGTTTACAAGATGGCGACAAGGTAACAATTGCGACAACTTCACAATGTCGACAAGGTCAAAAACGGTGACAAGTTTCACAATCACTGATGTTTTACACATTTACAAGATCAAACAAATGAATGTACTCTACGTTCACATCTAGTCTCCATGTTCAAACAATCTAATAATATATTCAAGAATGAGCCTTCACGATCACATTTAAATGCACACTAAAGTTGGTTAACTAAACCACGTTCACTTTAAAGCCGGACGAATGTCACCACGTCCACACATGTCAGGGTCTTAAAACCTGGCTCGTTATACCTAACACATGTGAGACAGTACAAGTACAATGTGATTTGACTCGAGACACAAACGACACGAAGTTCAATGGATTTATTTACAGATCACATGCAAGACGATCTAGTTTTACATGTGATGATCGTTACAATACATAAGTTAGACATCATACACTTACACACAACCACAGCTCACAGTCTATCTCGCAAGATGTACAGGCACTCGACTTTCGGCACAGAACTACACAAAGCCTTTCTCACTTTCATACGTCCTGTCGGTCCGAGTACCCTCAGCTGTCGGCTATTCTCGCAACGCGCCTTCCTCCTGAAGTGGCTTCACGAGGTCTGCGTGCGTCTTGCTTTGTCCTTGCCTGACCGCTGGCTGTCTCGTCAGCCAGCAACCTCGCAGGCCGGTAACTAATACTCGCCTGGCGGGCGTAATGATGTTACGGCATCCCTGCTAGAGACTATTCGCCTGGCGGCGTAATGATGTACCTGCATCTCTGATGGCAACACTTTAGACTCTGAACAATGGTATCCACTGTATGATGATCTTATGCTGACTGCCTAAGTTCAGAAAGTAGTGTCCTTAGTGCTGGCAATTACAGACAGGAGCGCCTCGTGTACTGTTTTTGCATCTGTCAATAGCGCCACAGGTTGTGTACCATGGCAGGTATTTAGTAATTTCTCTGTTGCTATCTTGTTTGCCTCAATTTCAGCATCATAGTTATGGCAGTTCTTTCCTGTTGGTACTTGGCCGTGTCCCTAGTATTATTTGGGTATTCTATGTACACTCCCGCTCCTCCATTTCGAACATAATTTTGTGCTGACCCATCTGTATAGATTCGGATCCAGAGGTCCTGTGGGTATTCTTCATCTAGGAAGCCGAGAGTGGCTGTTCTGCGCGGTACACTGTTTCTTTCTTCCTTGTAAAATATTCTTCTCACTTCTGTCTGGATTGTAGTCTTCTTCTTCTTTCGTCGCCCTAAACTATGGTCATAACTGCAATGTTGTCTTCTGTATGATCTAACAGTCTTTTCAGTTCACTCAGCGGTCCATAGAGTTTATCTTCCACTGTTGTCTCTCTAGGCCAGAAGGTTCGCCTGGATATGTTGTAGTTTGGGCAATCCTGGAGTATGTGCTCTGCTGTCTGCGACGCCAAACCACATTTTTTTTGTAGATTTGTAGTGATAGTTTATGTTCATCTTTCCATGGAGTTCGCTCTGAAATAGTTTTCAGGGGGATACCAACTGTGCGGCAGATCGGTGGTTTCTCTGCAGAAGTCGTTTGGCCTGGTGGATAAAACTGCTTCTTTTCAACCGCCCATAGCTAAGTCTTTCACATCTGTTCTTCATACGGTGGCCTGGCAAGCTGGGGGACTTTTCTGCTTGTATTAGCGTTTCGTATCTCTGCACTCTCTAGTACTTTATGTCCTCCCCATTTCTCCATCTCAGCTATAGGGGTTGATCTCATCCCTCCTGTGGTGACTATAAGTGCTTGATTTTGCACCGTGTCCAGCTCTAGTAGTGTGGTTTTGATGCTGAACACACGCAGTTGACCCATATTCCAGGTGTGGTCGTATGCTCTGTTGATAAATTGTGCAATATATTTTCCCACTGGCACTCGTTCCTATATTTGCTACCCTGGTACGGAATTCAAACGCGGAGTGGTTATAGTTTTTGAAGTCCTACAACATGGCCACTAATCTTGCTTTCGAATATGTGAGCATCCCGTTCTCGCATAGGTGCGCACCATTAGAAAGAGAAAGAACGTCGGAATTGGAACTGGTATACCAGGCACAGTGATTGATAGGGCTAGAATGTCCATCTAATGAATTTTCTAGATCCACAATGTTTCATTTGGTGACAACTGAGACGCTGTTTGCCATCTAAATGCTTCGAGTCATATAATGTTGCAGATTAGACACGGTCGGGATCTTTCGTTCAGTTTTTAGAACATGCATACGAAATAAGGTATTCTCTCATAGCACCAATATTCCATTTAGTAGATGGCATGCGGTTAACATTTGAGCAGAATTGTCACTCAGCAGGTTTTTTTTTTTTCGATGGACATTTGAACATAATTGTAATTTAGTAGGAGTGGCATTCGGTTGATATTAGAGCCCGTTTGTACAATGAGTAGAGCACACCTTCCATGGGCATCAATTACCCATGATATGAGGGTGGCTGTTGAATGTCAGATTGGTTGTTGGTCATTCTATCTCTTGACGTCAACTTTTCGGTTCAGGCCTGTGATGCACATTTATCCGTGGTGTGAACGACGGAGACATACGGCAGGGCTCTCGTATGGGGCTCCACACAACCAGCACAGATTCCGAGTGAGGTGTGCTACAGGGTATCTCTTTATACGCTTCATATCGGCCTTAACTTTCCACAAGTGCCTGTGCCCACATCACAGCATCGCGAATACTTTAATATAGGTCTCTTATGTTGCATTGGTATAGTAACACTACAAGTAATGATAGCGTCATGCTGGGAAGACCTATCTTCGATGCACAGTCAACAAAGATAGAGCACATGTAAAACCATGTCGTCATCATTGTAGCAGGGTCTACAAATGGAGAGGAGAATCTCACAATAAAGCAGAAGACATAAAGGTTAACTCTTCAGAAAGTTACCCACTGTAGGAAAATAAGACCGTGTCTGCTCATAGATTCGGAGTATGGGTTTTTGGCCCAGAAAATGTCAACTTTCTAACAATGCACAGGCACCAGAAAGTAAAAACTTGAAGCTGAACAACTGGGAAAAGACATCGGGTTTAGTTATCTGGTTCTACTATTGCCTGTGATAGAACAGTCCCCAGAGAATTATCATCACTCAAAGAATGAATTCTTACTCTAAATAATCAAACATCAATCTACATGTGCTTACATATATGTATGCTAATAAATAGAAAAGGAAAGAGAAATTGGTAAAGTTACTCAAAAGAAACATATAGTTTATTGTAGGTTTGTGTTGAATCTGAAAGAGAATTGGCAATGCTCTGTGTGTGTCAGAATTGCCTAGATCTTCTTCTGGTATTTTCTTTTCAAGTGCCCCGAACTAATTCTAGCTCCTAGGTTGAAGGCTGAAGCTGTCAGTGGATTGGCTAGGTTAGCGACAGGAACTTATCTTAGTGCTGCATGGAGCCAGACTCTGCTCTGCTTCTGCCTAGTGGTCAGCCAATCACGGCTTTTCTCGTCAATAGCTGTGGTGTAAGCGTGGTGGTGCACAGTAGCAACTCTGGTAGCCCCTCAAGCTGAAATGACACAAAGGCACTCTCGTAAGTTCCTGGAGAACGCCAAATACCTTCCCCACACGGCTTTCGACTAACTTCTATGGAAACCTATCATAATAAGAAACACTTATCAGAGGATACAGAAATATGTTCTATAGCGGTTCATTTACTCTTGTGAGCAGCCTAGATGACATATAGTTACTAGACAAAGGAAATAGCGACAGATCCCGTCCCTACACAATCGTTGAAGCTTCATAGAAATGAAGACCCATGAACATGAGTGAGACTTAGCTGAATGAAGTTAATTGTTGTGAATCTCTCCGACAATCAAGGTACAGAAACACTCATGTCGCATCCTATCTCCCTACTGAACAAAGGAAATAGACTATGATTAACTTCTGTTGATCCCAGCGATCACGACTCTCTACTCCTGACATTTCTAACAATCCTGACTTTACTATGAACCAATAAGTCTACAATCAGTCAAGAACTCAATCACCTAGAATTCCGAACCATCATTCAGGGAATATTATTAGACAATGAATTGTAAACAGGTATAGATTTTCCAGGAAACCAAGGACTTGGAATAACAAGGATTCTAATCGACTCAACAAGAATTCTAGTTTCTGCGAATGTTAATAAACAAGCATTATAAATAAACCAAGAATTATAGGACCCAATCTTCTGCACTCCGGTTCCAGTGAAATTCACCGCCGACACAGTACAATCATGGCGTGGCCCTCACTAGATGATAACAACACGTGTGGTTACTCTATCATGATGACCTTTGTCATCCATGTGGCTAGCTATATTTTATTCTATGGTTTAAACAATTCTACCTCGTGGCTAATCCATCCTAACAAATATTGCACTTACAAGCCTTCACTATAAATCCTGACTAATCACCATCAATAGACAACAAGCTTATGCTACTCCTGCTGGTGATTGTCTTGACAATCAACGTACAATCATGCTTATCTTAGCAAATATGATTACCACCACGTATCTGACAATGTTAGCAAGCATGGCTTGCGTCATCCATTGTTAGGAACTTAAGTAACCTCTGAACAATGAATTCTTCTCGACAGTATAACAATCTTATACTTTATGAAACCTGCATTAAGATTGAACCTGTTAATCTATAGACACGAGATGCTACTACCACCTAACTAACTGGGAATATCATACAATAGCCTATCGACATCTACTAGCCATGTGGGGTTTTGATTGATTGATTTGATTGATTTAGGAAACCGACATCACAGCATTCAGGGACATTCCATAAGCGCTCCGTCCCCATCCTCAGCAGCCAGCGAAGAGTTCCAACACTAATAGTTCCAGTAGCAATCTGATTATATGTCCGTCTCGCCTTCCCTCTGAGCGTCGAGCGTCGGTCAGATCCCCTCGTCACACCTCGCTGTCTCATTCTTACCAGACTATGGTGATCCATTTGCTCCTCCGAGGTGTACACGTGCTCCCACAAGGCCGCAACCACGTCTGCCTTGTCATGCATCAATACTCCACCAAGTTTTGCCGAGCCAGCCAATCTGTCCGCCTGTTCATTCCCCAGCACACCGGCATGCCCAGGAGAAAAGATCCAGGTTATGCTTGCTACCCGTGACCTCCGAAGCGAAGCAAGCCACTCTGCACGAAGCTTGCCTGTTCTCACCCTTCATCAGCATGCTTTCTGAGTCAGTTACAATCACAATGTGTGTATGTATCGTGTTTCTCTATCCAGCGGAAAGCTGCACTGACCGCCTCCACCTCCATTCTTAAGCTAGATGTAGTGTCATCATACGCCAGGCTCTCCTGCACCAAACGCCGACCATTAGTATTTGCCAAGAACCCCCAGGCACTTCTCCTACCTCTCAACACCGACCCATCCGTGTAGATAATCACATCACCCGGGCGAGATTTTCCTGAATTAATTGCTGAATTTCCACTTCCGTGGCCCTGCTGGCCACTCCCTGCACTCCCGGCTCAATGTGATTATAACTCTGCACAAGTCTGACTGCACGGCAAACGCTGGCGACAACGATGGCGGCAGCGCTGATCTCGAGGATGCGTACAATAGAGTCGCTAGATATTTTGATGACCGCACTTATGGAGAAGGGGGTCAACCCTGGGGTGAACTGGATAGCAGCCGTCCTGCATTCTCGTCAGGTGCTCTCCGTCTGGCGCATGGACCTCGGAGCACATATTTTAACCCCGGGACGCCACAGGGATCTACAATCCACGGGCTCTTTAATGTATATCACGACAAGATTGCATAACTAGAAGCACAAGGGGTTGAAGGATTCTAACATTTGCAGAGATATTCTTGCATAGAGGCAGGGGAGAAATAGATCAAACAGCCAGGAGCTACAAGGACAGTAGACAAAGTGATTGATGTGCACTGAAATGAGTGCTGTCATCAACCCGGAAAAGGGCGGCTGTGTTGTGGTGCTCTCTGGACAACAGGATTGTGAGAGATGATGCCCCAAGCCTCACGATAGATGGTAGAAGCGTCAACAGAGAGAACAAACTGAAGTATCTGGGATCACATTTGACAGGAGTCTGTCCTTCAAGGACCATGTGGAGACGGTTGTGACAGGATCTCAAAAGGGACTCAATGCACTTAAAAAACTATGGCTACAATGGACACAGAGCAGAGAATGCCCTTCACACTATACCAGAATTGATCCTCTCAGTGATTGATTATGGACTAGGATGTCACTGTAGCTACAAATGAGATGCAGATGGGAAATTAGAGTCTGCATACAGAATGCAAGCTATCAGTCATTCTGGGATGCACCAGAGACACTCCAGATAATGAGCCTCACGTCTTAAAACACTGGCTTCGGTTAATACCTAAAGCCGGACGAATGTCACCACGTCCACACATGTCAGGGTCTTAAACCTGGCTCGTTATACCTAACACATGTGAGACAGTACAAGTACAATGTGATTTGACTCGAGACACAAACGACACGAAGTTCAATGGATTTATTTACAGATCACATGCAAGACGATCTAGTTTTACATGTGATGATCGTTACAATACATAAGTTAGACATCAATACACTTACACACAAACCACAGCTCACAGTCTATCTCGCAAGATGTACAGGCACTCGACTTTCGGGCACAGAACTACACAAAGCCTTTCTCACTTTCATACGTCCTGTCGGTCCGAGTACCCTCAGCTGTCTGGCTATTTCTCGCAACGCGCCTTCCCTCCTGAAGTGGCTTCACGAGGTCTGCGTGCGTCTTGCTTTGTCCTTGCCTGACCGCTGGCTGTCTCGTCAGCCAGCAACCTCGCAGGCCGGTAACTAATACTCGCCTGGCGGGCGTAATGATGTTACGGCATCCCTGCTAGAGACTATTCGCCTGGCGGGCGTAATGATGTACCTGCATCTCTGATGGCAACACTTTAGACTCTGACAATGGTATCCACTGTATGATGATCTTATGCTGACTGCTAAGTTCAGAAAGTAGTGTCCTTAGTGCTGGCAATTTACCAGACAGGAGCGCCTCGTGTACTGTTTTTGCATCTGTCAATAGCGCCACAGGTTGTGTACCATGGCAGGTATTTAGTAATTTCTCTGTTGCTATCTTGTTTGCCTCAATTTCAGCATCATAGTTATGGCAGTTCTTTCCTGTTGGTACTCTGGCCGTGTCCCTAGTATTATTTGGGTATTCTATGTACACTCCCGCTCCTCCATTTCGAACATAATTTTGTGCTGACCCATCTGTATAGATTCGGATCCAGAGGTCCTGTGGGTATTCTTCATCTAGGAAGCCGAGAGTGGCTGTTCTGCGCGGTACACTGTTCTGTTCTTCCTTGTAAAATATTCTTCTCACTTCTGTCTGGATTTGTAGTCTTCTTCTTCTTTCGTTCGCCTAAACTATGTCTATAACTGCAATGTTGTCTCTTGTATGAATCTAACAGTCTTTTTCAGTTCACTCAGCGGTCCATAGAGTTTATCTTCCACTGTTGTCTCTCTAGGCCAGAAGGTTCGCCTGGATATGTTGTAGTTTGGGCAATCCTGGAGTATGTGCTCTGCTGTCTGCGACGCCAAACCACATTTTTTTGTAGATTTGTAGTGATAGTTTATGTTCATCTTTCCATGGAGTTCGCTCTGGAATAGTTTTCAGGGGGATACCAACTGTGGGCAGATCGGTGGTTTCTCTGCAGAGTCGTTTGGCCTGGTGGATAAAACTGCTTCTTTTCAACCGCCCCATAGCTAAGTTTTCACATCTGTTCTTCATACGGTGGCCTGGCAAGCTGGGGGACTTTTCTGCTTGTATTAGCGTTTCGTATCTCTGCACTCTCTAGTACTTATGTCCTCCCCATCTTCTCCATCTCAGCTATAGGGGTTGATCTCATCCCTCCTGTGGTGACTATAAGTGCTTGATTTTGCACCGTGTCCAGCTCTAGTAGTGTGGTTTTTGATGCTGAACACCACGCAGTTGACCCATATTCCAGGTGTGGTCGTATGCTCTGTTGATAAATTGTGCAATATATTTTCCCACTGGCACCTCGTTCTTATATTTGCTACCCTGGTACGGAATTCAAACGCGGAGTGGTTATAGTTTTTGAAGTCCTACACATGGCCACTTAATCTTGCTTTCGAATATTGAGCATCCCGTTCATCGCATGGTGCGCCCCATTAGAAAGAGAAGAACGTCGGGAATTTGGAACTGGTATTACCAGGCACAGTGATTGATAGGGCTAGAATGTCCATCTAATGAATTTTCTAGATCCACAGTGTTTCATTTGGTGACAACTGAGACGCTGTTTTGCCATCTAAATGCTTCGAGTCATAATAATGTTAGCAGATTAGACACTGGTCGGGATCTTTCGTTCAGTTTTTAGAACATGCATACGAAATAAGGTATTCTCTCATAGCACCAATATTCCAGTTTAGTAGATGGCATGCGTGATTAACATTTGAGCAGAATTGTCCACTCAGCAGGGTTTCTTTTATTCTTCGATGGACATTTGAACATAATTGTAATTTAGTAGGAGTGGCATTCGGTTGATATTAGAGCCCGTTTGTACAATGAGTAGAGCACACCTTCCATGGGCATCAATTACCCATGATATGAGGGTGGCTGTTGAATGTCAGATTGGTTGTTGGTCATTCTATCTCTTGACGTCAACTTTTCGGTTCAGGCCTGTGATGCACATTTATCCGGTGGTGAACGACGGAGACATACGGCAGGGGCTCTTCGTATGGGGACTCCACACAACCAGCACAGATTCCGAGTGAGGTGTGCTACAGGGTATCTCTTTATACGCTTCATATCGGCCTTAACTTTCCACAGTGCCTGTGCCCACATCACAGCATCGCGAATACTTTAATATATGTCTCTTATGTTGCATGGTATATGTAACACCTACAAGTAATGATAGCGTCATGCTGGAAGAACTATCTTCGATGCACAGTCAACAAAGATAAGCACATGTAAAACCATGTCGTCATCATTGTAGCAGGGTCTACCAAATGGAGAGGAGAATCCTCACAATAAAGCAGAAGACATAAAGGTTAACTCTTCAGAAAGTCTACCCACTGTAGGAAAATAAGACCGTGTCTGCTCATAGATTCGGAGTATGGGTTTTTGGCCCAGAAAATGTCAACTTTCCTAACAATGGCACAGGCACCAGAAAGTAAAACTTGAAGCTGAACAACTGGGAAAAGACATCGGGTTTAGTTATCTGGTCTACTATTGCCTGTGATAGAACAGTCCCCAGAGAATTATCATCACTCAAGAAATGAATTCTTACTCTAAATAATCAAACATCAATCTTACATGTGCTTACATATACTGTATGCTAATAAATAGAAAAGTCAAAGAGAAATTGGTAAAGTTACTCAAAAGAAACATATAGTTTATTGTAGGTTTGTGTTGAATCTGAAAGAGAATTGGCAATGCTCTGTGTGTGTCAGAATTGCCTAGATCTTCTTCTGTATTTTTCTTTTCAAGTGCCCGAACTAATTCTAGCTCCTAGGTGAAGGCTGAAGCTGTCAGTGGATTGGCTAGGTTAGCGACAGGAACTTATCTTAGTGCTGCATGGAGCCAGACTCTGCTCTGCTTCTGCCTAGTGGTCAGCCACTCACTGGCTTTTCTCGTCAATAGCTCTGTGGTGTAAGCGTGGTGGTGCAGTAGCAACTCTGGTAGCCCCTCAAGCTGAAATGACACAAAGGCACTCTCGTAAGTTCCTGGAGAACGCCAATACCTTCCCCACACGGCTTTCGACCTAACCTTCTATGGAAACCTATCATAATAAGAACACTTATCAGAGGATACAGAAATATGTTCTATAGCGGTTCATTTACTCTTGTGAGCAGCCTAGATGACATATAGTACTAGACAAAGGAATAGCGACAGATCCCGTCCCTACACAATCGTTGAAGCTTCATAGAAATGAAGACCCATGAACATGAGTGAGACTTAGCTGAATGAAGTTAATTGTTGTGAATCTCTCCGACAATCAACGTGTATCAGAAACACTCATGTCGCATCCTATCTCCCTACTGAACAAAGGAAATAGACTATGATTAACTTCTGTTGATCCCAGCGATCACGACTCTCTACTCCTGACATTTCTAACAATCCTGACTTTACTATGAACCAATAAGTCTACCAATCAGTCAAGAACTCAATCACCTAGAATTCCGAACCATCATTCAGGAATATTATTAGACAATGAATTGTAAACAGGTATAGATTTTCCAGGAACCAAGGACTTGGAATAACAAGGATTCTAATCGACTCAACAAGAATTCTAGTTTCTGCGAATGTTAATAGAACCAAGCATTATAATATAACCAAGAATTATAGGACCCAATCTTCTGCACTCCGGTCCAGTGAAATTCACCGCCGACACAGTACAATCATGGCGTGGCCCTCACTAGATGATAACAACACGTGTGTTACTCTATCATGATGACCTTTGTCATCCATGTGGCTAGCTATATTTATATTCTATGGTTTAAACAATTCTACCTCGTGGCTAATCCATCCTAACAAATATTGCACTTACAAGCCTTCACTATAAATCCTGACTAATCACCATCATAGACAACAAGCTTATGTACTCCTGCCTGGTGATTGTCTTGACAATCAACGTACAATCATGGCTTATCTTAGCAATATGATACCACCACGTATCTGACAATGTTAGCAAGCATGGCTTGCGTCATCCATTGTTAGTAACTTAAGTAAGCCTCTGAACAACTGAATCTTCTCCGACAGTATAACAATCTTATACTTTATGAAACCTGCCATTAAGATTGAACCTTAATCTATAGACACGAGATGCTACTACCACCTAACTAACTGGGAATATCATACAATAGCCTATCGACATCTACTAGCCATGTGGGTTTTGATTGATTGATTGATTGATTTAGGAACCGACATCACAGCATTCAGGACATTCCCATAAGCGCTCCGTCCCCATCTTCAGCAGCCAGCGAAGAGTTCCAACACTAATAGTTCCAGTAGCAATCTGATTATATGTCCGTCTCGCCTTTCCTCTGAGCGTCGAGCGTCGGCCAGATCCCCTCGTCACACCTCGCTGTCTCATTCTTACCAGACTATGGTGATCCCTTTGCTCCTCCGAGGTGTACACGTGCTCCCACAAGGCAGCAACCACGTCTGCCTTGTCATGCACCAATACTCCACCAAGTTTTGCCGAGCCAGCCAATCTGTCCGCCTGTTCATTCCCCAGCACACCGGCATGCCCAGGAGAAAAGATCCAGGTTATGCTTGCTACCCGTGACCTCAGAAGCGAAGCAAGCCACTCTGCACGAAGCTTGCCTGTTCTCACCCTTCACAGCATGCTTTCTGAGTCAGTTACAATCACAATGTGTGTATGTATCGTGTTTTCTATCCAGCGGAAAGCTGCACTGACCGCCTCCACCTCCATTCTTAAGCTAGATGTAGTGTCATCATACGCCAGGCTCTCCTGCAACAAACGCCGACCATTAGTATTTGCCAAGAACCCCCAGGCATTTCTCCTACCTCTCAACACCGACCCATCCGTGTAGATAATCACATCACCCGGGCGATTTTCCTGAATTAATTGCTGAATTTCCACTTCCGTGGCCCCTGCTGGCCACTCCCTGCACTCCCGGCTCAATGTGATTATAACTCTGCACAAGTCTGACTGCACGGCAACGCTGGCGACAACGATGGCGGCAGCGCTTGATCTCGAGGATGCGTACAATAGAGTTCGCTATGATATTTTGATGACCGCACTTATGGAGAAGGGGGTCAACCCTGGTTGGTGAACTGGATAGCAGCCGTCCTGCATTCTCGTCAGGTTGCTCTCCGTCTGGGCGCATGGACCTCGGAGCACATATTTTAACCCCGGGACTGCCACAGGGATCTACAATCTCACCGGTGCTCTTTAATGTATATACGAGCAAGATTGCATAACTAGAAGCACCAGGGGTTGGAAGGATTCTAACATTTGCAGATGATATTCTTGCATAGAGGCAGGGGAGAAATAGGGATCAAACAGCCCAGGAGCTACAAGGGACAGTAGACAAAGTGATTGACTGGTGCACTGAAATGAGTGCTGTCATCAACCCGGAAAAGGCGGCTGTGTTGTGGTGCTCTCTGGACAACAGGATTGTGAGAGATGATGCCCCAAGCCTCACGATAGATGGTAGAAGCGTCAACAGAGAGAACAAACTGAAGTATCTGGGAATCACATTTGACAGGAGTCTGTCCTTCAAGGACCATGTGGAGACGGTTGTGACAGGATCTCAAAAGGGACTCAATGCACTTAAAACTATGGCTACAATGGACACAGAGCAGAGAATGCCCTTCACACTATACCAGAACTTGATCCTCTCAGTGATTGATTATGGACTAGGACTGCTCACTGTCTCAAAGAGTCAGCTGGTGAAATTAGAGCGCATACAGAATGAAGCTATGGGTCATTCTGGGATGCACCAGAGACACTCCAGTAGTGTGTATGCGTTACATCCTTGGTCTGCCTACTGTTGCTGGTAGGCACAAGGTGATGCAAGCGAAGGTATACCTCTGAGTAGCTGCAGACACAGATGATCCCGTTGCATGAGGCGCTGGACGTAGTTAAGGGTCAGAGACTGATAAGAGGGAAATCATGGATGGCTCAGGCGGAGGATACGATCAGACAGATGTGCCCCTTGGAGAACATCAGGCGAAGGAGAGGAGTGGGTCAGAGTGCCATGTGGGTTTCTAATGCTGTAAACGAACTGGATTATTAGTACACACAAAATGCACATAATATTTATATAGACATAATTTCCAACTCACCATATCATTACTGGTCTTGATATAAGGTTTGGGCCCTTAATTAATTGACAAGAAATCTATATTAGTTTCGACAAAAAGGGAGCAGATGTTTTCTCTCCAAGGCCGTGAAATGAAATGAAAAAATGTCTGACCGAGGATGCGCGGCCGTGCGTCTCCTGCGTGTTCTCATTGGTCGGCTCCTACCGTTTCATTGGTCAACCTTTGACCCCGACTGCCATGCTCCTGTCTATGTTAGTTAGTTAGTTAGTTAGTTAATCGACAGATCATTTTCATTGCACATCGAACAATTCAGTCCATAAGTGCTCGGATCCCCTCCTCAGCAAATCCCGCAGCCTGTAGCGGCTAACAACACCAGTTCTGTGTTGGTTTATCAATCTTCTTTGGCGTAGTGTTCTTGTTTAGCCACTCCTCTTTTAATTTGCTGTTCTCGCAGTCTGGCCATGGTTGTAGATTCACAGTCATCACTTGGTTCTCGCAAAAGTCTTACTTCTCGTAGAGCATTCAGAATGTCAGCCTGGTCCATGGCGCCTCCGCCCTCCACAATAGCGTTACCTGCGAGCTTGTCATCCCGCTCATTTCCTTGTACTCCCGCATGCCCTGGCACGAAGATGAAACTAATCTTTGCCAACAGAGACCGCTCAAGAGACAGCAACCACTCTCTTCGGATCCACACCATCTCTATCCTCTTGAGCATGCTCATTGAGTCGCTAAAGAAACATACCCTAGTGAATGTCTGTGTCTCGAGCCATGTTATTGCTTTATTTACTGCCATGACTTCCATAGTCAGGTTACTTGTGGTCTCAACAAAAGCACCAGAGTCCTCCTTAACAATTCTCCCTCCGGCCTGAGCCGTACAGGCCCATGAACTTCTCACATGTCGGACGACTGACCCATCTGTGTAAATGACAGCATCACCGTCTAGCGAATTCTCGAAAATCAACGCTTGTACTTCCGCCTCCACAGCTGCCGGGTTTTCTTGTCTGCATTTTTACCTCTACCCTTACCCTGGCGATACACTAAAACATCGTTGGCATATGACAATGTCTAGACTAGGACTGCTCACTATCTCAAAGAGTCAGCTGGTGAAATTAGAGCGCATACAGAAT
>JACEFZ010013938.1:0-12482 GCA_014155875.1 Cepaea nemoralis | reverse complement strand
CTGGGTGCAAGAAAAACCCCTTTTTTTCCCCCAACCCCCATTTTTACCAAAAAAGTCCCCCACTCCACGGGGACCACTTGAATAACTCTATACCCCTCTCCAGGCCCAGAAATCTGCGGGGTGTGTAAGACCGGTATTGAAATTTTCAACTGCTCAAGGTACACGTGATGTAACCGGGTATGGTACAGCTCCCCAAGAGGTTGGTAATGTTTCTAAAAGGTGGTGTCTGATGAGAGGGTTTGGAAATGCTTCCTCCAAGGTTTGTCGGTATCTGATGAAAGGGGTTGGTAATGCTCCTCGACAGGTTGTAGGTGTCTGATTTTTTCCCAAAGTCTGTAGACACCCCCGGGTGGAGAATATTCTAGAGAGCTTTTCATCTCATTCATCATGTTCCTCTTGTATCTTGCGGTGTCGAGGTGAAGTATAAACTTTCGTCGAGAGTCCGATTATGGGCTTCATATATCGATATTCCCATGGACTTGCTATTCCTCCTTTCCAAGTTTAGTGGTCGGCCTTTTCCCTTGATTCCATCTGGTTGAAATCATTGCTTGTTGTGGTATGCTGTGACTGGTAACCTACTTGCATGGCCAACCATTTGACTTGCTGCTTTCTGATAAAAATCTAGTGCTGTTTTAACCCCCACTTTAGTCCTGTTTCTTCATTTTGATCTTATTTTTGATACGTGAGTATTCTTCTCAGGAACCTCATTTCTGTTGTTGTGATTTTTCTTTTCTCTTTTTCTGTCATTGTCCATTTTTGACATTGGTAGCATAGAGTTGGTAGGAAGATTGGTTGTAAAGTGCTTTCTTAGTAGTTTGATACATGTTTGTTTTTTGTAATGGTGCCTTTTGTCCAATGAGTTGATTTGCCTATTGCACCTATTTCGATCTCGTCTTCTGATCTGCCATTTGATGAAAATTATACTTTTTGGGTACTTGAAACTTTACTTGTTTCAAGGATGCTCGTTTAGGTGAATGTGTTTTTTGTTCTTCTTTAGTTATAGTCATTACCTCTGTTTTGTTTGTGCTAATTTCATGTTATGTTCCCTACACATTTCTTTTAGACTATCATGGGTCTTGTAATTCAGCTTCTGATTTTCTAGAGAGCGTGAAGCTTTGAAATAAAGAACAAATTAGAGATATTACAAAACATCTTTCCAACAAACATTATAAATAACCAGTACTAAAATTAAAATTGCAAACAAATGCAGTGTCAGCGGTAAAAAAAATACATGTAAGATGAAGACAGCCTCGTTGTGTATGCTACTTTCAGGCTGGGTTTCAATATATAAACGTTTTTAAAGTTGTTAGCCGGGTGAGGGGGGGGGGGTAACAAAACGTGATGTGCCATGGAGGTGACGGGTTTGTTACAAGGATTGCTGAGACACAGAGTTTAAAAGGTTTCTGACCTAAAGAATGTTTAAAATACGTACGGTAAAGTGATGGCTGAATGTGAAAATTTTTTTTATCGGCGAAAGGGGGGGGGGGGGGGAGATGCCTGTGTATTATTTTTTGGGGTAATTCTGGGATAAACTTCCTGTTCTAGTTCAGAAGCATCATGCTTAGTAAGAACTTTAATGGTAGTTCTTTACGGATCATCATGTAATCAACACAATGCAAATAGTTCACGAAACATCATGCTTAATCAACAAAAATTCTAGTAGTTCCCGGAGCATCATGTTACTCAACATCAATTCTAGTAATTCATGGGGGATCATGCTTACCCAACATCAATTCTATAGTTTATGGCACATGCTTATCAACATCAATTCTAGTAGTCATGGAGCATCATGCTAACTCAACACAATTCTAGTGTTCCCGGGCATCATGCTTACTCAACATCCATGTTAGTAGTTCACGGAGCATCATGTTTAGCAACATCAATGTTAGTAGTTCACGGGCATCCAAGAAACCCAAATCCGTAGAGTTGTTCACTAATGTCCAAATGGCAACCTAACGTTAAAACTGTGCATGATTTTAGTATATATTTGGGGGGGAAGGGTTTGGGTCGAGGAGTTAGGACACCGACCTTGGAGACAGCGTGCTTATGGTAAAGATGGGAAAAGCCTAATCTTACATTTGGTAGTTTTCTGTAGCTTATATCCAATCTCCGATCATTTTAGACTCTTTGCATGAACATCCAATTTCCCATCATCTTAGACTCATTGCATGAACACCCCAATCCCCATCATTTTAGACTCATTGCATGAACATCCTATCTCCCATCATCTTAGACTCTTTGCATGAACATCCAATCTCCCATCATCTTAGACTCTTTGCATGAAACATCCAATCTCCCATCATCTTAGGACTCATTGCATGAACACCCAATCTCCCATCATCTTAGACTCATTGCATGAACATCCAATCTCCCATCATTTAGACTCATTGCATGAAATCCAATCTCCCATCATTTTAGACTCATTGCATGAACATCCAATCTCCATCATCTTAGACTCATTGCATGAACATCCAATCTCCCAATTCTTACACACATTGCATTAAAAGATTATGTACCAAGCAAAAAGTAGGGTTGAACCTAACAAAAATGGATGGCGGAAAGTGGGAAGTGTGGGTGTGTCACAGTTATGATTTAAAAGTTGTTAATATGGTAGCAGACATGTATTATAACGAAGTGACAACATTTTGACGATATATACGTCCATGGCAGATACAGGAAGTCGCTTAAGACGATTAATCATCCCATGTCATTAATCAGTTAAAACCCTTTCCTTGTTGGAGAATAGAACTGTACCAACCACACTCTAATCACTAGGCCACCGACATTCTGACTGAGGAAATGCAATAAAGCAATAGGAAAATGCCGTACGGTTTTATCTGGACGATACACTTGATCGATGTGATGTCCCGCCAAGCTACTAGCAATGCCACTCTCAATTGCGCAGATTTCTAATGGCGATCCGACCAGGGAGCTATGTTTCACTATTACAACCCGGAGCTGTCCGTCGTCAGTTGATAAATTAATGTCGGGGTGGGGAGCTGGACCCAGAGCACTCTGTCAATACGGCGCGTAATCACGGAACTGCTACGTATTTGTTGATATGTTGACAAGTGGCTACATTTGTTTATGTCGTGCTTTTCTTTCATAACTCTTAATACACAGCCAGCAGTTTATTAACTCTACATCTTATGCAAAGACAGTTTATTAGTTCTTAATTTACTTCAGGCGTGACATAGATTTAGAGCAGAATAAGTTAAGCAAGAGCTGCATATCAGAATATTAAAACTATCGTTTATTATAAATCACTTTAATTGAATGTGAGAAAGAGAGTGCAGAAATGTGATATCGAACCTGTTCTGCTATCTGGCAGTGAATTTTGAAAACTAGGACACAATTTTAGACTGTGGAGATGTCGTATCTGAAAGGAATTTTGAGAATACATTGAACGACTATTGTAACAAGCAAAGATTGCCCGAATCAGCTAATGAAAACAGAAAGTTAAACACAATTATAAGTAAGAGACAAAATGACCGGTGGTGATACAATTAGAGGAAGGGTGTAGTAAAACACCTGCTTGCTTACTTGCGTTCACTGGCTGTGAACTCTAGTTTGAAGTCCTGTAAGTCGGATGAAGACATCCTGTTGTCCAACATCAGTGTGATGTCATACAGGACCTGAGGTTTGCGTGAGTATCCGTTGTCCCATATCTGGCTTATTGGTGTGCAGACTGGTGGTTCCTCGCCGTTCAGGCAGATACTCTCCGGCTTCGGAAGAATCAGCAATCTTACTACGTTAACCAGGACCCCAAAGGGACCTGTTGCCCAAGACGCACGGCTAGGACGTGTTAGTAGGTCTTGGTCTGTATAGAACCCAGCCCTGGTGTCTTGGAAACACCTCTGCGTCCCATAAAACATCTTGACGACTGGAAAGATCAGGGGTAGAGGAGCCAGAAGCAGACAGAGGGAAATGCTATTTGAAGGTCTCAGAGGATAATATGGAGGAATGTCATCACTAGAAGTGATCTAGAGCACCAAGGACCGCGATCTGTGGGATGATATGAACGCGCACGCCACTTTCCTAGGCACACCAGGATGATTGTACCGTAAACTATCTCAGCTATTAGCTACATGAGGATGATTGTACCGTAAACTATCTCAGCTATTAGCTACATGAGGATGATTGTACCATAAACTATCTCAGCTATTAGCTACATGAGGATGATTGTACCGTAAACTATCTCAGCTATTAGCTACATGAGGATGATTGTACCGTAAACTATCTCAGCTATTAGCTACATGAGGATGATTGTACCGTAAGCTATCTCAGCTATTAGCTACATGAGGATGATTGTACCGTAAACTATCTCAGCTATTAGCTACATGAGGATGATTGTACCGTAAACTATCTCAGCTATTAGCTACATGAGGATGATTGTACCGTAAACTATCTCAGCTATTAGTTACATGAGGATGATTGTAGCGTAAACTATCTCAGCTATTAGTTACATGAGGATGATTGTAGCGTAAACTATCTCAGCTATTAGTTACATGAGGATGATTGTAGCGTAAACTATCTCAGCTATTAGTTACATGAGGATGATTGTAGCGTAAACTATCTCAGCTATTAGTTACATGAGGATGATTGTAGCGTAAACTATCTCAGCTATTAGTTACATGAGGATGATTGTAGCGTAAACTATCTCAGCTATTAGTTACATGAGGATGATTGTAGCGTAAACTATCTCAGCTATTAGTTACATGAGGATGATTGTAGCGTAAACTATCTCAGCTATTAGTTACATGAGGATGATTGTAGCGTAAACTATCTCAGCTATTAGTTACATTAGGATGATTGTAGCGTAAACTATCTCAGCTATTAGTTACATGAGGATGATTGTAGCATAAACTATCTCAGCTATTAGCTACATGAGGATGATTGTAGCGTAAACTATCTCAGCTATTAGCTACATGAGGATGATTGTAGCGTAAACTATCTCAGCTATTAGCTACATGAGGATGATTGTAGCGTAAACTATCTCAGCTATTAGTTACATGAGGATGATTGTAGCGTAAACTATCTCAGCTATTAGTTACATGAGGATGATTGTAGCGTAAACTATCTCAGCTATTAGTTACATGAGGATGATTGTAGCCTAAACTATCTCAGCTATACAGTGACACCCTGATTTGAGACGCGACGCGGAGATAAGGAAAAGAATATACCCATTTACTGGAATGGCTGGGACGCAGAGGTGTTTCCAAGGCACCAGGGCCGGGTTATATACTGGCCAAGACCTATTGACGCGTCCTCGTCGAGCGTCCTGGGCAACAGGTCCCTTCGGGGTCCTGGCTAAAGTCAGTAGGATCGTTGATTCCTCCGAAGTCGGAGAGTGTCTGCCTGTACGGCGAGGAACCACCAGTCTGCACACCAATAAGCCAGACATGGGACAACGGATACTCACGCAAACCTCAGGTCCTGTATGACATCACACTGATGTAGGACAACAGGATGTCTTCATCCGACATACAGGACTTCACACTGGAGTTCACAGCCAGCGAACACAAGCAAGCAAGCAAGCACTGGAATGGCTAATGTCATGGAAACACAACAATTGCTACAAGAAGAAACATTTGCTTACGGACTGCTTATATCCGGTCTGTATGAACAAGGAAGGAAGAGGACAGCATGACCGAATGGATAAGAGAGCTTGTTTTCAAACATCCGGGGTGCTGATGGCGAGGTAAGGGGTTCCACCCCTACACCGGTCAGTCGGACTAAAATGTTGACCTATTGCCCATGACTTGGGGACGTAAGTTACAAGTACCTCTGAAGTCGGAGTGGGCTCGCCTGATGGCGAGGGACACTGGTAATAGGGAAAGTTAATCCACACGCAAAAATCAGTACAGAGCACTAGAAGTAGTAGCACGTGTATGTACGACGTTTGAGTTCAAAGCAAGCTTCCAAAAAAAAAAAAGGACACTAATTAATGAAATGGTAGAGCAACTGAGGGCAGTGGACCGACCAGTAGTTTTATGAATGTGCAGTAACATGTTAAACAAATGTCTCAAGTTTCAGGAAGGCGCACTTCATCATTGTTCCAAAGGACCCACTTTCCAACCGGCAAAATGACACTCTGGCCGGTCCGCCAGGGTGTATGACCAACATACATACTTAGAAAGCAATTGAAATGTATGGGGCATATCAACAAGACAGATCGCATAGAGACATTAACCAAACGCAGTAAGGTACTAGGCAAGAGAAGCAAAGAAATAAAGAGAAATGTGTGCATGGAACCTGCTACTACCGGACATAAAATAAGAATATCAATTTCAACATAATATGTTTTCAAATATTAACTGAAGGAGAAGGAGAAGTAGAGGAAGGAGGATGAGGAGGTGGTGGTGGTGTAGCACCGAGAGCAAGAAGAAGAAGAGGAGTCGAATAAGAAGAGCCCTGCAGTAAGTATACTGGCTAGATTCCGGGGGAGGGGTGGGGGAGGGGGTCTTTATTCGAAAATGTAAACGTATGTTTCGTGAATATTGCCCTCGGCCACGTTTGTTTTATGTTGCATGAGTTTATTTAATACATAGTGAAGTTAAGGGCCAGTTTACACACCTTAGGTGTATTAGGCAGCGTGCTAGTTAGTCCCCTATGTGTACAGGTCAACAGTGCGTGACGTGGTCACTATTGTACAGGTCAACAGTGCGTGCGTGGTCACTATTGTACAGGTCAACAGTGTGTGACATGGTCACTATTGTACTGGTCAACAGTGCGTGACGTGGTCCTCTATTTGTACAGGTCAACAGTGCGTGACGTGGTCACTATTGTACAGGTCAACAGTGCGTGACGTGGTCACTATTGTACAGGTCAACAGTGCGTGACGTGGTCCTCTATTTGTATAGGTCAACAGTACGTGACGTGACCACTATTGTATAGGTCAACAGTGCGTGACGTGGTCACTATTGTATAGGTCAACAGTGCGTGACGTGGTCCTCTATTTGTACAGGTCAACAGTGCGTGACGTGGTCACTATTGTACAGGTCAACAGTGCGTGACGTGGTCCTCTATTTGTATAGGTCAACAGTGCGTGACGTGGTCACCATTGTACAGGTCAACAGTGCGTGACGAGGTCACCATCACGGCGCCGTGTTTACTTTCCAAGACAGTTGGTGTCTCCCAGTTGAGGCTGGATCGATCTTAAACATCTGTTCCAATGCGGATTCGAACCCATGAGCACCGGGCCAGCAAGCGAGCATCTAGCCTTGGTTACGAGGAATTGTCCGGAAAGTAAAGGTGGCAGACTGATAAAATTACTAGTACTTCAGAAGTGCCGGCTTCGTGGCTTAGACGTTATGACTTTTCTCCGAAATCTCGTATACTCTCTTAGGTAACGTGATGACGGCGAGAATCAGCAGTGGTTCGAATCGCATCGGTAACTTACGGGGTATGTGAGCCGGCCGCTCAGAAAGCAATGGCAAACTACTGAGAGTAATCTTGCCAAGAAATCAACATACAGCTGAAAGATGTTGGTGTTGACAGCGATGTCCTGTAAAGGATATGCAAAAAAAAAAAAAAAACTTCAGAAGTCGGAGTGGATTTGCCTGATGGAGATTGACACTGGTAGTAGGGAAAGCTCACCCACATGTAGAAATCAGCCCAGTGTACTAGAAGTAGTAACACGTGTATAGACTACGCTTGAGTTCAAATAGAATGAACGAGGGGAGGGGGGGGGGGCATGTCACCCACCGAGTACCCATTGATCTATAAGCGTAATGATCTAGTACCATCTGACGATTGCGTAGAAAGTCGTCTAGAATGGTTCTTTGTTTTACTGACACATCCAAGCAGTGACGGACTGGGTCTAAGCATATTTGTTGCGGGGACTGAAATGTCATGAACACTTGTAACACATTGTCTACTGGTTAAGGAGGCCCACTTTATCAGGGACCCACGGCGCCCACTTGTCATTGGGCAAGCTGGCAGCCTGGCCAGTCCCAGGCGACTTAGTTAAGGAAGCAATTGACAGCAGTTTGCCAACCTCCCATCTGCTGTCTGGGTGTGGTCTCTGTCTGAGTGGAACCATACAGCCAGTGAAAGAATCTTCCTTAGTGTTCCACTTGTCTTCTTCCGTATTCTGTGGTCGTAACGTCATTCTGTGTTCTATGGTCGTAACGTTCATCCGAGTTATGTGCTTATTATATCCTTCTATATTACTAGATTGCTAATTTATCGTACACTTCCTATATTATCCTTAGTATGCACATGGCATGCCGGCTTCGTGGCTTAGAGGTTATGACTTTTCTCCGTAATCTCGTATACTCTCGTCGGTAACGTGATGACGGTTCAAATCAGCAGTGATTCGAATCGCATTGGTGACTTGCGGGGTATGTGAGCCGGCCCGCTCAGAAAGCAATGGCAAACTACTGAGCGTAATCTTGCCAAGAGATCAACATACAGCTGAAAGATGCTGGTGTTGACAGCTAAGTCCTGTAAAGGATATGCTAAAAAAAAAAAAAAATGCACATGGCAGACACTTGGGCCTTTAGATATTCTAGTTTATGGCATTATTAGATGTGATCATCAGCTCCATTGTCGGCCGCCTTTCCTTCCCATTCAATTTCCAGTAAAGTTTAAAAAATCCGCGGCTCCCATTTTATGAGGCTGGATTGACCCCAGAACTGCACTGGGAGGATCAACTAATCGTGCAACAGCTGGGGAGGGAACTCCGGCCACTGCTTTAGTAAGCTAGCGCACAATCCACTCTACCACCACGGCTTCTATGCTATCCTTACTATGTATTTTTTGTGTTCTACTTCATTCGTTCATTAGGTCAAATACTTCTAGAGCTGCTAATGTCCAGTCAGAAAGTGCCCCGCCACTGGCTTTTAATCTCAACTTTCTTCAGCTCAGTAGACTTCTGTGTCTCAACGCTTGGGGCTAGCACCATATTCCCTGTATATACTTTCATTAGCATTGTCCAGGCACTCGTCGTTGGTTACTCCGGCCGTTCAAGGTATTCGTCGTTGGTTACTTAGGCCGTTCAAGGTATTCGTTGTTGGTTACTTAGGCCGTTCAAGGTATTCGTTGTTGGTACTCCGGCCGTTCAAGGTATTCGTTGTTGGTTACTTAGGCCGTTCAAGGTATTCGTTGTTGGTTACTTAGGCCGTTCAAGGTATTCGTCGTTGGTTCCTCCGGCCGTTCAAGGTATTCGTTGTTGGTTACTCCGGCCGTTCAAGGTATTCGTTGTTGGTTACTTAGGCCGTTCAAGGTATTCGTTGTTGGTTACTTAGGCCGTTCAAGGTATTCGTCGTTGGTTCCTCCGGCCGTTCAAGGTATTCGTTGTTGGTTACTCCGGCCGTTCAAGGTATTCGTTGTTGGTTACTTAGGCCGTTCAAGGTATTCGTTGTTGGTTACTTAGGCCGTTCAAGGTATTCGTTGTTGGTTACTTAGGCCGTTCAAGGTATTCGTTGTTGGTTACTTAGGCCGTCTCAAGGTATTCGTTTGTTGGTTACTCCGGCCGTTCAAGGTATTCGTTGTGGTTACTAGGCGTTCAAGGTATTTGTTGTTGGTTACTTAGGCCGTTCAAGGTATTCGTCGTTGGTTCCTCCGGCCGTTCAAGGTATTCGTTGTTGGTTACTCCGGCCGTTCAAGGTATTCGTTGTTGGTTACTAGGCCGTTCAAGGTATTCGTTGTTGGTTACTTAGGCCGTTCAAGGTATTCGTTGTTGGTTACTTAGGCCGTTCAAGGTATTCGTTGTTGGTTACTTAGGCCGTTCAAGGTATTCGTTGTTGGTTACTTAGGCCGTTCAAGGTATTCGTTGTTGGTTACTTTAGGCCGTCAAGGTATTCGTTGTTGGTTACTCCGGCCGTTCAAGGTATTCGTTGTTGGTTACTCCGGCCGTTCAAGGTATTCGTTGTTGGTTACTTAGGCCGTTCAAGGTATTTGTTGTTGGTTACTCCGGCCGTTCAAGGTATTCGTCGTTGGTTACTCCGGCCGTTCAAGGTATTCGTTGTTGGTTACTTAGGCCGTTCAAGGTATTCGTTGTTGGTTACTTAGGCCGTTCAAGGTATTCGTTGTTGGTTACTTAGGCCGTTCAAGGTATTCGTTGTTGGTTACTTAGGCCGTTCAAGGTATTCGTCGTTAGTTATTCCGGCCGTTCAAGGTATTCGTCGTTGGTTACTTAGGCCGTTCAAGGTATTCGTTGTTGGTTACTTAGGCCGTTCAATGTATTCGTTGTTGGTTACTTAGGCCGTTCAAGGTATTCGTTGTTGGTTACTCCGGCCGTTAAAGGTATTCGTTGTTGGTTACTTAGGCCGTCCAAGGTATTCGTTGTTGGTTACTTAGGCCGTTCAAGGTATTCGTTGTTGGTTACTTAGGCCGTTCAAGGTATTCGTTGTTGGTTACTTAGGCCGTTCAATGTATTCGTTGTTGGTTACTTAGGCCGTCTAAGGTATTCGTTGTTGGTTACTTAGGCCGTTCAAGGTATTCGTTGTTGGTTACTCGGGCCGTTCAAGGTATTCGTTGGCAGTTACTCAGGCCGTTCAAGGTATTCGTTGGCAGTTACTCAGGCCGTTCAAGGTATTCGTTGGCAGTTACTCAGGCTGTTCAAGGTATTCGTTGGCAGTTACTCGGGCCGTTCAAGGTATTCGTTGGCAGTTACTCAGGCCATTCAAGGTATTCGTAACACTCATCTTAGAACCACCAATCCGCTACCTCCAGGATCTTCCTAAGTTGATCGTGCACATTAATTATATGACTAAATTAAAAGTTGTGACTGTAGCACTACGAAAAAAAATGAAGGGAAACGGTCACTGTGCGTGAATACTGATGAAAGGTCAGTTTGATGTCTCAGTTTAAGGTAATCCCAATCTATGATCAATTTCATGTCCCAGTTTATGGGCAGTTTGATGTCTCATCTAAAGTCAGTTTCAGTCCAAATCTACGGACAATTTGATGTGTCTCATCTGTGGTCAGTTTTATGCCCAAATATACAGACAACGTGATGTCGCATGTATGGTCAGTTTCAGTCTCAATCCATGGACAGTTTGATATCCTATCTCTGGACAGTTTGATGTCTCATCTATGGTCAGTTTCATATCCCAATCTATGCACAATTTGATATCACAATTTATTGCAAGTACGATCCCCAGGCTCCAAAATTCACGTTAGTGAGAAGCAAAGCTGTACACCGGAAAGGTCTATCTGAAGTTCACACTTGAAGTTAGTGATCTCGGCTGTGCTAGTGTGTTGTCCAGCGTATAATTTTGCAGAGATGTATTAATTACAGTTTGTGACCGCGCTTGCGTGCATGTCCGCTTCTGTAACACTTTTCATGTCGTTGCTCGATATTTTGTTTGTCGATTGTGTTATGTCGACGTCTGTAATATCGTTGCATCTTAGTTAGTTCGACATCGCGACCTGAAGCAGCATTTCTTAAACATTTATTCTTTGTTTTTGATGTAAAATATGTACTGCAGTTCCCAAATAGAAGTGTACTGGCACGCTAAATGATTCATTGTGAATTTCAGCATAACAAAACTGCTAAATTGCAGCCATAAAGTTAACAAAGAAAAGGCATATTCGACGAAAAATAAACGGGTGCTTAAATATGCCACTGCTTCAGCTGTTAGGAGGTTGCAAACAGATTTGTGCAGACAGACAGAATTTACAGTATTGTAAATTTGCGATTAGCGCGTGGATAACAAATGCTCCACATTCGAACAGTATTAGTGGCTATGTTTTCTTTTTAAAGTATCTCAGCCAAAATATAATTCCTGTATAACTCTGCAGCGTGCACATTACGAAATGCAGCAATATATGCAAGGCAATAGATCAGTTGTTTGTGGCAACTTGTTTACATGATTCGTTGCTAGGAAGTACCTTCTATATCTTCTTCGTTACGTGCGTCGCAGATGTCCTGTGTCGATACTTGTCTTCCTCGACCTCCGCCTCTGGCCTTACATTGTCGAAGTACACTTGATCCTGCAGCGAGACGCCGCCGTGATTTGGAGGTGACAAGTTCGAATCCTGGTCGGTAATTATAGCTTTCAATTTTTATGTTGTCTAGTGCGTCTTCTAGTCTTTACTTCTTTCTTCTCACTTCTATGAGCGCCAGACAATACTACTATGTCTGTTTATTTATGAACTGTCTTAGTGACCTCAAAGAGTTCCCCAACTATTTCTAAACCAGTTCACTATGGCCAGGTATTCAGGTTTCCGAGACACGATTCTGTGTATAAGTCTTCCATGCTCTATCCTTGACTAAACTGAAGACCAAACTGCACCGTTAGCCTCTAGTCCTCGCCTGCCGTACTTGAGGATGTGGTAGCACAGTGGCTAGCCCGCTCACCTGCACGTCCGGTTGTCATGGGTTCGAATCCTCCTCCAGGCGACCCAGCCAAAAATTGGTACCCGAAAATGATATTGAAGGTAAAAGCTATCAGCGTGACATTTACCATCACCGACCGTGAATCACGGCCAGTGGAAATTCAAACAATAAACAACATATCTTTACCGTAATC
>JACEFZ010013937.1:0-30698 GCA_014155875.1 Cepaea nemoralis | reverse complement strand
CATGGAGACCTTAGTAAAGACAATAACACTAGCTTTATGGGGACCTTAGTACACACAACATTAGCGTTATGGAGACTTAAGTAAAGACAATAACACTAGCGTCATGGAGACCTTAGTAAAGACAATAACACTAGCATTATGGGGACCTTAGTACAGACAACATTAGCGTTATGGAGACATTAGTAAAGACAATAACACTAGCGTTTTGGAGACATTAGTAAAGCCAATAACACTAGCGTCATGGAGACCTTAGTAAAGACAATAACACTAGCATTATGGGGACCTTAGTACAGACAACATTAGCGTTATGGAGACATTAGTAAAGACAATAACACTAGCGTTATGAAGACATTAGTAAAGACAATAACACTAGCGTTATGAAGATCTAAGTGAAGACAATAACACTAGCGTTATGGAGACCTAAGTGAAGACAATAACATCAGCGTAATGGAGACCTAATTAATGACAATAACACTAGCGTTATGAAGATCTAAGTAAAGACAATAACACTAGCGTTATGGAGACCTAAGTGAAGACAATAAGTAACGGTTTCTTTTTAATTTCTACAAGAAATACACCACAGGGTAAAAACAGCTAAATAGGTCCATTGCATTAGAATCGCAAATGACAAGAAAAGAAAGAAAACAACAGCATGCTCGAGTAAAGAGAAACGTGTGGCAGTAAAAGGGTGAACAGTGTAAAGCAAGGTAGGGAGTCATTACACAGAGGAACGAGATTGCAGTAAATTCAGTACGGGAAGAAGATATTCAAAGAAACTGATCGATATAGTAACAAAGAAACATCGATAAAATAAGGAGTGATTATAACGCCTGGTTGTAAAACGGAAACAAGACATTTTTGTCTTGCGATCAAAGTCAAGAGAACCGGATAACCCTAGTCTAATCCTGTGAACAATGAGCCACATCACAAAACGTTTAACGACATGAACTTACATACAACAAGAAACAATCTATTCGCGGATGTACTCTTACTGTCCACTATAACATAGTTTGTTCCGCATTATTTTCAATTTTTCACGTCTCCCCCTATATTTTACCCATTTCATTGATTTGTGTCACTGTTGACCGACATGTCCACTTGGACACCTTACTCTCCCCAGTTTTTTCCCCCCATTTTGTCATGGTCTAAATGGGGTTAGTTGTCGACTTTTAAGCGACTTTCAAAAGAACAAAGTATCAAAGAAAGTATGTGGGGGGAAAAGGGGAATTTCAGTAATGTAACCCAACATTATTTAAATTCCCCCTTCTCCCACAAACTATCTTTGATACTATGTTCTCTTAAAGTCGCTTAAAAGTCGATATGGTCGCCTTCATTGCACCTGGTTTTTATTCCAGCGCGGAAAGCGTCACACAAAGCACGAACTCCGTAGCTCCAGTGACGACCCTCAGGAGTCTCCGAAAAAAATTCACTCGTGAACCGAAAGACGCGGCCCGGAATCGAACCCACAACATTCGGAGCCCGAGACAGACGGCTTGACCACTTCGCCACGGAGTCTTCCACTTTGTTCTCTTTCACCTACACATGAGACGCGTTGACCTTACATGTCGAGTCCACATCATGTCTGGGTTTCATACCAGCTAATAGAGCTAATAGAGCTATGCTGGCGAGACAGACAAGTCCCACAGGATGTTAAAGATGCAAGCATCATAACACTGTACAAGTACAAGGGGGATCGGAGTGAGTTTAACAACTATATGAGTATATCACTTCTGTGTATCGTTGGGAAAATATTTCCCAGAATTGTTCCGCGCAGAACCGGTCAACCATTGATTTGATATTCTTATTGTAAGAAATACAAGAAAATGCCGTGAACAGAATCAACCACTGTTTATTGCCTTCATCGACCTAACAAAAGCATTTGATTTAGTCATTCTTGAGGGTCTGTTCAAGGCATTAAAGAAGATCAGCTGCCCACCAACGCTTTTGTCCATTATGGAATCATTTCACACAGGCATGAAGGGTATAATCAAGTTTGATGGTGCAACTTCAGAAGAGTTTGAAATCAAGAGTGGAGTTAAGCAAGGCTGTGTACTTGTTCCCACCCTCTTGGAATATACTTTTCACTTCTATTGAAATATGCCTTCGGATCAGGATGGTGGCATTCGCTGGTCTGGTCACTTGACTCGCATGCCAGATCACAGGCACCCTAACTGAATTTTTTTTACGGCGAGCTGTGTTGTGGTAAACGCTCCCAAGGCGGCCAGAAGAAACGTTTTAAAGACACTGAAGATCTCACTAAAAGCTTTTGGAATTCATCTTAACCCCTGGGAGACTGCTGTCAAAGACCGAAATTCGTGGTGTACACCATTACGCAAGGGTGCAATCACTTGTAAAGCAACCACGGCTGCAAGAACGGTGAAGAAAAGGCTGGACAGAAAAACCACTGCAGGAAATCCTCCTCCGGGAATGTCAAGCTTTCTTTGCCCACATTGTCAAAGAACATTTCGAGCCAAAATAGGCCTTACCAGTCATCTTAGAACTCACGGCTCCATACTTTCAGACCCCACTGGATGAAGTGAATGGTCATCATCATTCTTGATGGACAAACAACAACATATATATATATATATATATATATATATATATATATATATATATATAAAGTTAGAAAAAGAGTTCTTGCATGTTACATAGAACCAGCTTTAACATACAGCTGCAAATCCTGGACAATTAGTAAACAGGTAAACATACGCAGTGATCCATGACGTCGGAGATTATAATTTGTGGAAAGGCATGATCGGCCACGCTAGCCGGCAAGGCACTGGATGATGATGTTTATATAGGTTTTGTCATGTGGTTGCTCATCTCGCATCTCATCATGTTCCTCTTGTACCTTGCGGTGTCGAGGTGAAGTATAAACATCGTGAGAGTGCCCGATTATGGGCTTCATATGTCGGTATACCCATGGACTCTGCTATTCCCTCCGTCCATCGTTTACGTGGTCGGCCTCTTCCTCTGTTTCCATCTGGTCTGTACATCATTGCTTGTTGTGGTATGCTGTTGACTAGTAACCTACTTGCATGGCCATGTGGTTGCATCAGTGTATATTGCAACATCAATTTGGTCATCTGTGGGTGTGTTCTGGTAAGGTTTACCGGTTCTACTTCTAGTTTCTGTTGATTCACTTGTTGTACCTTTACAGCTTTACTGTAGTTGAACCAATTTTAAAACTTAAATATAGCGCCAGGACTATAACTGAGCATGCTACATTCCAAGATAAAAAATGTAGTGCAAGCTTCACCTGGACCAAACAACATATCTCCTGAATTAATTAATTTGGCGAATAGGTTACTAATGCAATTCGTAATTCCGCACACCGAATTCGAAACATAGTTGCGGACGAATTGAAAGCAGATCAACTTTCGTTGGTTTCCATACAATGGTATGAGTGCCGGTCGTTCACTGATCAAAGGCAAACTACTGAACGTAAACTTGTCAAGAAATCACCAACAGTCCAAAAATGCTGAAGTTGATTCCGACGCCATGTAAAGGATACGCAAGTAAAGTTTAATTGTTGGAAGCTCGACCCAGCTTAAAATAGGTACAAGATATGCTTTAGGAAGTGAAGTCGACCGGCGTGACAATGGCCACATGACATACCGAGTGCCGATTAATCGATACAATTATGGATTCAAATGCTTAAACTCGACCTGGACTCCCAGGTTGACCCAACGTTAAATGAGAACCAAAACTGCCTTGGGAAGTAAAGACGGTCGCCGAGATACTGACCACATCACCCACCGTGAGCCGATTGATCCATCAACATATGGATCCAGCACCACATACCCACAGGTAGAAACAATCTGGCTATCTGACAATTTATAAACTAGATTGAATTAAGCTCAAACATAAAATGGCCCAAAAGCAGACACTCTCCGGCTATTTATACTTAACATCGACACCGCAAGGTACATGAGGAATGAGATGAGATGAGATGAGGTAAGACAAAAAGGTTGGAGAGATACAAGTATCTCTGCTTACAGGCAGAAATGCAATTAACGAGACTGCACAGGAAATAGAAGACATTACAGGAAGAAATGCAATTAACGAGACTGCACAGGAAATAGAAGACATTACTGGAAGAAATGCAATTAACGAGACTGCACAGGAAATAGAAGACATTACAGGAAGAAATGCAATTAACGAGACTGCACAGGAAATAGAAGACATTACTGGAAGAAATGCAATTAACGAGACTGCACGGGAAATAGAAGACATTACTGGAAGAAATGCAATTAACGAGACTGCACGGGAAATAGAAGACATTACAGGAAGAAATGCGATTAACGAGACTGCACAGGAAATAGAAGACATTACAGGAAGAAATGCAATTAACGAGACTGCACGGGAAATAGAAGACATTACTGGAAGAAATGCAATTAACGAGACTGCACGGGAAATAGAAGACATTACAGGAAGAAATGCAATTAACGAGACTGCACGGGAAATAGAAGACATTACAGGAAAAAATGCAATTAACGAGACTGCACAGGAAATAGAAGACATTACAGGAAGAAATGCAATTAACGAGACTGCACAGGAAATAGAAGACATTACAGGAAGAAATGCAATTAACGAGACTGCACAGGAAATAGAACACATTACAGGAAGAAATGCAATTAACGAGACTGCACAGGAAATAGAAGACATTACTGGAAGAAATGCAATTAACGAGACTGCACAGGAAATAGAAGACATTACTGGAAGAAATGCAATTAACGAGACTGCACGGGAAATAGAAGAAATAAACAAAAATCACTTCATAAACAGGGTCATGTATGGGAAACGGACATACTCTATCTAGTCAGAATAGACCTCACAATGAACTGGAAAGATGGAAACATGGAAACGGACATACTCTATCTAGTCAGAATAGACCTCACAATGAACTGGACAGATGGAAACATGGAAACGGACATACTCTATCTAGTCAGAATAGACCTCACAATGAACTGGAAAGATGGAAACATAGAAACGGACATACTCTATCTAGTCAGAATATACCTCACAATTGATTGGAAAGATGGAAACATAGAAACGGACATACTCTAGTCAGAATAGACCTCACAATGAACTGGCAAGATGGAAACATGGAAACCGACATACTCTATCTAGTCAGAATAGACCTCACAATGAACTGGAAAGATGGTCACATAGAAACGGACACACTCTAGTCAGAATAGACCTCACAATGAACTGGAAAGATGGTCACATAGAAACGGACATACTCTATCTAGTCAGAATAGACCTCACAATGAACTGGAAAGATGGTCACATAGAAACGGACATACTCTATCTAGTCAGAATAGACCTCACAATGAACTGGAAAGATGGTCACATAGAAACGGACATACTCTATCTAGTCAGAATATACCTCAAATTGAACTGGAAAGATGGTCACATAGAAACGGACACACTCTAGTCAGAATAGACCTCACAATGAACTGGAAAGATGGTCACATAGAAACGGACATACTCTATCTAGTCAGAATAGACCTCACAATGAACTGGAAAAGATGGTCACATAGAAACGGACACACTCTAGTCAGAATAGACCTCACAATGAACTGGAAAGATGGTCACATAGAAACGGACATACTCTATCTAGTCAGAATAGACCTCACAATGAACTGGAAAGATGGTCACATAGAAAAGGACATACTCATCTAGTCAGAATAGACCCCCCTTTTCCCCCCCACCAATGAACTGGAACTGATGGTCACATAGAACCCGACACACTCTAGTCAGAATTAGGACTCACAATGAACTGGAAAGAGGTCACATTAGAAACGGCACACACTCTAGTCAGAAAGATGGGTCACATAGAACGGACATACTCTATCTAGTCAGAATATACCTCACAATTGAACTGGAAAGATGGTAACATAGAAACGGACATACTCTATCTAGGTCAGGAATACCTAGACTCACATGAAACTGGAAAAGATGGTCACCTAGAAAACGGACAACTCTATCTAGTCAGAATATACATCAACTAAATGGACGGAAAGAGGGTCACATAGAAACGGCCACACTCTAGTCAGAATAGACCTCACAATGAAACTGGAAAGGATGGTCACCTAGAAACGGGACATACTCTATCGAGTTAGACTCAGATCCTCACAGTAGAACTGGGAAAGAGGGTCACATAGAAAAGGACATACTCCCGAGCTAGTCAGAACTAGGACCTCACAATGAACTGGAAAGGTGGTCACATAGAACCGACACACTCTAGTCCAGAATAGACCTCACTATGATCTGGAAGAATGGTCAGCATAGACGACACACTCTGTCAGAATAGAGCCTCCATGAACTGTAAAGATGGTGCACATAGCAACGGACACATACTCTATCTAGGCAGAATAGACCTCACAATGAACTGGAAAGATGAGCTCACATAGAAACCGGACATACTCTAATCTAGTCAGAATAGACCTCACAATGAACTGGAAAGATGCAGTCACATAGAAACCGGAACACACTCTAGTCAGAATAGACCTCACAAGGACTGGAAAGGATGGGTCACATAGAAACGGACATACTCTATCTAGTCAGAATAGACCTCACAATGAACTGGAAAGATGGTCACATAGAAACGGACATACTCTATCTAGTCAGAATATACCTCACAATGAACTGGAAAGATGGTCACATAGAAACGGACACACTCTAGTCAGAATAGACCTCACAATGAACTGGAAAGATGGTCACATAGAAACGGACATACTCTATCTAGTCAGAATAGACCTCACAATGAACTGGAAAGATGGTCACATAGAAACGGGACATACTCTATCTAGTCAGAATAGACCTCACAATGAACTGGAAAGATGGTCACATAGAAACGGACACAATCTAGTCAGATTAGACCTCACAATGAACTGGAAAGATGGTCACATAGAAACGGACACACTCTAGTCAGAATAGACCTCACAATGAACTGGAAAGATGGTCACATAGAAACGGACATACTCTATCTAGCAGAATAGGACCTCACAATGAACTGGAAAGATGGTCACATAGAAACGGACATACTCTATCTAGTCAGAATAGACCTCACAATGAACTGGAAAGATGGTCACATAGAAACGGACACACTCTATCTAGTCAGAATAGACCTCACAATGAACTGGAAAGATGGTCACATAGAAACGGACACACTCTATCTAGTCAGAATAGACCTCACAATGAACTGGAAAGATGGTCACATAGAAACGGACATACTCTATCTAGTCAGAATAGACATCACAATGAACTGGAAAGATGGTCACATAGAAACGGACATACTCTATCTAGTCAGAATAGACCTCACAATGAACTGGAAAGATGGTCACATAGAAACGGACATACTCTATCTAGTCAGAATAGACCTCACAATGAACTGGAAAGATGGTCACATAGAAACGGACATACTCTATCTAGTCAGAATAGACCTCACAATGAACTGGAAAGATGGTCACATAGAAACGGACATACTCTATCTAGTCAGAATAGACCTCACAATGAACTGGAAACAACGGTGATGGTTCCTGGTAGAAGAGGCTGTGTTTGACCAGAACGAAGATGGACACATGACATTGCAGTCACTTTGGGCATGAGCGTGCATGAGGAGGGAGAACTGATAAGGGATCGAGAGGCTTTTCCGCGGGTTGTCGTGAGAGCGGTGTTCTGTAAAGGACCTGCTACATGATAAATTGTCTGGGTTGAGCCAAGAACCGACACAGCTCTCGGGATATTCCCATACGTGCTTCGCCCTTATCTGCAACAGCTTCTGAGTTTTACTGGAATGATATTCTGCACAATATTAAAGAATAAACTACGTCCCACCATCGAATCATATCTGAAAATCACAAATGAGGCTCCGAATTAAACATAGCTGGTATCTTTACACTATGACAGCTGTCGGTGAACGGAATCAAGCACAACAAAGATATGTAAACGGTGGTGTGAACCAGGAAACAGCTTGTGAAAGTGTGAACAAGCAACAGCAGCGGTAAGCGTTAAGTTTTGGGTTAGTGAATGACTGAATAAACTTATACAAAAGCTTTACATTACTTACTTATAAAAAGTAATGACTCTTTATATTACCAATAAAAATACTTATAACAAATCAAAGGACACTTTGTATAAAATTCTTATGTAAGTGTGTGTGTGTGTGTGTGTGTGTGTGTGTGTGTGTGTACATGTGAAGACGTGGTCATTTCCACCATCATGCACCATCTTACGTGTGTGGCTTATCTGCAATAGTTTTCTCCTTTGTCTTTATTCCATTTCTGATGTTTGCCCTCCATGCAACATGTTCAGCGGCGGCGTGCTTCCAATGTGCATTATCAATGCCTGTATCAATCATGTCCCGCTTACACACATCTTTGTATCTTAGTAGAGGCTGACCCTGAGATATCTTACCCATCTGTAATTCACCAAAAAAGATGTCCTTTGGTATTCTACCATCATCCATCCTCCTAAGATGTCCTATCCATCTAAGTCTACGAAGACTAAGCATGGAATAAACCGTCACACAACCTGATCTTTCCAATACTTCAGTATTTGTGATTTTGTCTTGCCACTTAATACCAAGAATTCTTCGCAGACACCGCATATGAAAGCTGTTTAAACGTTTCTCTTGGTGTGAGTAAGTTGTCCAGGTTTCACTGCCATAAAGAAGAGTACTAAGGACACAGGCTTGATAGACAAGGACTTTTGTTTTGGCAGTGAGCTTCCTGTTCTCCCAGACTCTTTTTCTTAACCTGTTCATTGTTGTTGCTGCCTTACCAATCCGGATGTTGATTTCCTGATCTAGGGATAATTTGCTATTTACCACTGATCCTAGATATGTAAAATGGTCTACCATCTCTAGTTCGGCGTCGTCAATAAAGATTGATGGTACCCCATGTGCATCTTGTTATTGCCTCTCCATAGCACAACGCCTGGGCTAAAATATAGAGATCATGTGTTGCCCTATGCAGCATGATCCCTCTCTCGGCCTGTCTAATTCACTCCAGAGGAAAGGTAATACCTCTACATATGGAACAAGACAAGCTGCAGAAGCAGCCGAATCAGTAAAGCAACGCTCTAACTGTCCACCTGTCGGAGCTTCGATCCTAGACCAGCCGCCAACCAAGGCTTAGGGACTGGTCTGCCCTACCATGAGATTTTGTCTTTAGGGTGCATTTCCTCGCACCCTGGTAAGGTTGTACCCTCCCAATTGCGCTCTTCCGCCCGAAGCCGTTGGCACAATGTGGGGTGTCGGGTTTGGTAAGCGCCGCCCAACGTTCGGCGCTAACAGATATATTCTCAAGACTCCCCTACTTTCGCACCGCACGAAATAACAACTCGTGACATTTGCGAAAGGAATGCAATTTATTCAGAGCCGACATTTGAATGGCTCTACGAGCGTTGTACTTCATCATCATATACAACATGAATGCATTAACGTGATGATAGATGATGCTAGTATTTCACATTCTAAATGAACACCCCTATGTTTGCCTATTGCCTAGAAACTATAGCGTTGGTCAAGGATACGTCTGCTCTCTCTACCGTCCCCAGTCAGTCTGTCCACACGCTACACATTGCGTGGACAAGCACCACTCTCCTCCGTGCAGTAGCTATTATTGCGTGCATGGTCTTGCCAGCACGCTGGCTTGTGAGTTCGAGTAACCTGGCCCTTCACGGTTACTCGTAAGGACAAGCTTGGGGAAAGCCCTCGCTCAGCTGTACTCGTTTGCCTCTGGTCTGACACAAATGTGTCTCCTAGTGAGGCTATTAATAGTACTCGGTGTCTCTCCTGTCTGGTGTCACCCCTACTAGACTATTGTTAACTAATATCGCCTTTGTAAGGCCTTATTGGAGATCCTGACAGGGTCCCCTCGTCTCTGGGAAGTGTTACTTTCCTTTTTCTTATGTTTGTAACACTTCTTGGTCACAAAAAAAATTGGTTGCTCCAATTTTGTCAGATCTCCAATAAGTTATAACTTTCTAGTTTGGGGATAGAACGACTGTCCTCTACCTTCATTCACAGTGTTTTATCTTTTCACTTGGCTAATTCAGTAGGTCAACAAAACGGACACACTCTAGTCAGAATAGACCTCACAATGAACTGGAAAGATGGTCACATAGAAACGGACATACTCTATCTAGTCAGAATAGACCTCACAATGAACTGGAAAGATGGTCACATAGAAACGGACATACTCTATCTAGTCAGAATAGACCTCACAATGAACTGGAAAGATGGTCACATAGAAACCGACACACTCTAGTCAGAATAGACCTCACAATGAACTGGAAAGATGGTCACATAGAAACGGACACACTCTAGTCAGAATAGACCTCACAATGAACTGGAAAGATGGTCACATAGAAACGGACATACTCTATCTAGTCAGAATATACCTCACAATGAACTGGAAGATGGTCACATAGAAACGGACATACTCTATCTAGTCAGAATATACCTCACAATGAACTGGAAAGATGGGTCACATAGAAACGGACAACTCTAGTCAGAATAGACCTCACAATGAACTGGAAAGATGGTCACATAGAAACGGACATACTCTATCTAGTCAGAATAGACCTCACAATGAACTGGAAAGATGGTCACATAGAAACGGACATACTCTATCTAGTCAGAATAGACCTCACAATGAACTGGGAAAGATGGTCACATAGAAACGGACACAATCTAGTCAGATTAGACCTCACAATGAACTGGAAAGATGGTCACATAGAACGGACACACTCTAGTCAGAATAGACCTCACAATGAACTGAAAGATGGTCACATAGAAACGGACATACTCTATCTAGTCAGAATAGACCTCACAATGAACTGGAAAAGATGGTCACATAGAAACGGACATACTCTATCTAGTCAGAATAGACCTCACAATGAACTGGAAAGATGGTCACATAGAAACGGACACACTCTATCTAGTCAGAATAGACCTCACAATGAACTGGAAAGATGGTCACATAGAAACGGACACACTCTATCTAGTCAGAATAGACCTCACAATGAACTGGAAAGATGGTCACATAGAAACGGACATACTCTATCTAGTCAGAATAGACATCACAATGAACTGGAAAGATGGTCACATAGAAACGGACATACTCTATCTAGTCAGAATAGACCTCACAATGAACTGGAAAGATGGTCACATAGAACGGACATACTCTATCTAGTCAGAATAGACCTCACAATGAACTGGAAAGATGGTCACATAGAAACGGACATACTCTATCTAGTCAGAATAGACCTCACAATGAACTGGAAAGATGGTCACATAGAAACGGACATACTCTATCTAGTCAGAATAGACCTCACAATGAACTGGAAACAACGGTGATGGTTCCTGGTAGAAGAGGCTGTGTTTGACCAGAACGAAGATGGACACATGACATTGCAGTCACTTTGGGCATGAGCGTGCATGAGGAGGGAGAACTGATAAGGGATCGAGAGGCTTTTCCGCGGGTTGTCGTGAGAGCGGTGTTCTGTAAAGGACCTGCTACATGATAAATTGTCTGGGTTGAGCCAAGAACCGACACAGCTCTCGGGATATTCCCATACGTGCTTCGCCCTTATCTGCAACAGCTTCTGAGTTTTACTGGAATGATATTCTGCACAATATTAAAGAATAAACTACGTCCCACCATCGAATCATATCTGAAAATCACAAATGAGGCTCCGAATTAAACATAGCTGGTATCTTTACACTATGACAGCTGTCGGTGAACGGAATCAAGCACAACAAAGATATGTAAACGGTGGTGTGAACCAGGAAACAGCTTGTGAAAGTGTGAACAAGCAACAGCAGCGGTAAGCGTTAAGTTTTGGGGTTAGTGAATGACTGAATAAACTTATACAAAAGCTTTACATTACTTACTTATAAAAAGTAATGACTCTTTATATTACCAATAAAAATACTTATAACAAATCAAAGGACACTTTGTATAAAATTCTTATGTAAGTGTGTGTGTACATGTGAAGACGTGGTCATTTCCACCATCATGCACCATCTTACGTGTGTGGCTTATCTGCAATAGTTTTCTCCTTTGTCTTTATTCCATTTCTGATGTTTGCCCTCCATGCAACACGTTCAGCGGCGGCTTGCTCCCAATGTGCATTATCAATGCCTGTATCAATCATGTCCCGCTTACACACATCTTTGTATCTTAGTAGAGGCTGGCCCTGAGATATCTTACCCATCTGTAATTCACCAAAAAAGATGTCCTTTGGTATTCTACCATCATCCATCCTCCTAAGATGTCCTATCCATCTAAGTCTACGAAGACTAAGCATGGAATAAACCGTCACACAACCTGATCTTTCCAATACTTCAGTATTTGTGATTTTGTCTTGCCACTTAATACCAAGAATTCTTCGCAGACACCGCATATGAAAGCTGTTTAAACGTTTCTCTTGGTGTGAGTAAGTTGTCCAGGTTTCACTGCCATAAAGAAGAGTACTAAGGACACAGGCTTGATAGACAAGGACTTTTGTTTTGGCAGTGAGCTTCCTGTTCTCCCAGACTCTTTTTCTTAACCTGTTCATTGTTGTTACTGCCTTACCAATCCGGATGTTGATTTCCTGATCTAGGGATAATTTGCTATTTACCACTGATCCTAGATATGTAAAATGGTCTACCATCTCTAGTTCGGCGTCGTCAATAAAGATTGATGGTACCCCATGTGCATCTTGTTATTGCCTCTCCATAGCACAACGCCTGGGCTAAAATATAGAGATCATGTGTTGCCTATGCAGCATGATCCCTCTCTCGGCCTGTCTAATTCACTCCAGAGGAAAGGTAATACCTCTACATATGGAACAAGACAAGCTGCAGAAGCAGCCGAATCAGTAAAGCAACGCTCTAACTGTCCACCTGTCGGAGCTTCGATCCTAGACCAGCCGCCAACCAAGGCTTAGGGACTGGTCTGCCCTACCATGAGATTTTGTCTTTAGGGTGCATTTCCTCGCACCCTGGTAAGGTTGTACCCTCCCAATTGCGCTCTTCCGCCCGAAGCCGTTGGCACAATGTGGGGTGTCGGGTTTGGTAAGCGCCGCCCAACGTTCGGCGCTAACAGATATATTCTCAAGACTCCCCTACTTTCGCACCGCACGAAATAACAACTCGTGACATTTGCGAAAGGAATGCAATTTATTCAGAGCCGACATTTGAATGGCTCTACGAGCGTTGTACTTCATCATCATATACAACATGAATGCATTAACGTGATGATAGATGATGCTAGTATTTCACAATCTAAATGAACAGCCCTATGTTTGCCTATTGCCTAGAAACTATAGCGTTGGTCAAGGATACGTCTGCTCTCTCTACCGTCCCCAGTCAGTCTGTCCACACGCTACACATTGCGTGGACAAGCACCACTCTCCTCCGTGCAGTAGCTATTATTGCGTGCATGGTCTTGCCAGCACGCTGGCTTGTGAGTTCGAGTAACCTGGCACTTCACGGTTACTCGTAAGGACAAGCTTGGGGAAAGCCCTCGCTCAGCTGTACTCGTTTACCTCTGGTCTGACACAAATGTGTCTCCTAGTGAGGCTATTAATAGTACTCGGTGTCTCTCCTGTCTGGTGTCACCCTACTAGACTATTGTTAACTAATATCGCCTTTGTAAGGCCTTATTGGAGATCCTGACAGGGTCCCCTCGTCTCTGGGAAGTGTTACTTTCCTTTTTCTTATGTTTGTAACACTTCTTGGTCACAAAAAAAATTGGTTGCTCCAATTTTGTCAGATCTCCAATAAGTTATAACTTTCTAGTTTGGGGATAGAACGACTGTCTTCTACCTTCATTCACAGTGTTTTATCTTTTCACTTGGCTAATTCAGTAGCCCATGTATCAGTATAGTTGGTTCTATAGATATCTTTGGGATTGGTAGTGAACCGGAAACCGTTGTCTTATGACTTATGTCCTGGCTTCTGTCGTTTGACCCTATGTCTTTTGACTTTCACCTATTGACTTCCGTCTTGACCTGTTCCTCCAATTGCCCGAAATGACAACCCACACACAAGTTCACTCTATTCTGAGTACAACACATGAGCACATAGTGTTCATGCTCCCATTAATATCCCCTCCAACTCTATACACACAGCTCTACTGTTCACCTTCTCGCTTCCGCACGTGAAAAGCTATCTTCAGTGTTACATTTAGGTTTCTAATAAGTTATTGTTTCCCCTGAATTTAAAGTAGTTGTTCTTTTAAATGAATGGTGTGTGCAACTTTTATGTGTTCGTTTTCCTGTTTGTTTGCGTGTTTTCTACTAAACTACAATGTACTTAACTTCCTAACATGTGTATGCGTTAGTGTACTAAATGTGTGTGTTCCTTCGAGCGCCGCAAATCGGTTTATTGTGGTTACAAACGGTCGTTATTATTATTTGTGACCACAATTCCGGTTTCTGAAGCTCAAAGTACATTCCCTATATACTCTACTAAAGTATGGCTGTAACACACATAAAAAATTCGACAACACATTGGATACACAGATGACACAGACAAGTCAAATAAGACGTTTGCAGCGGTGGAAAAAAAAATTTTCCGCTGTTTTTCTCTCTCGCTCTCTTTCTCTCAATGTTTACTAAGTTATTTCATTCTCCCCTCGCATTTATTCTTCTTGCATACATCTTTCATTCACTTTCATACCTTCTTTCACTCAAATATTCTCTGGTCATTAAAATATGTTTCATAGCATCAAATATATATATATATATATATATATATATATATATATATATATATATATATATATATATATATATTGGCTGAATTTTAACAGTAATCACGCCAAATGACTGTGCGCTTTGTTTGCACGCGTCATGTCTGTACATAACATACATAGTTATGAGGATGGTTTGTTACCGATCCTGTCATAGTAACTTACTAATAATTTGGTGTGCTGACCTAAATTACCCTCAAGGGCAATAATCTAATACTACTTTCATTTAAGAAAAATGGGTTAATTACCTTAAAGTGTTATTTGTGAAAAAGATGATATTAATTCCTAAATGGTTGGGTTAGTTTGGAAATGATATTTTAGATAAATGGATGTATAAATGATTATAATTATATGGTAATAAACTAATATAATATCTAAGAATTGTATTTCTATAATTGGTGTTCTAATAACTGGGTTATTAATTAAATGATGGTGATTTCTAACTAACAAATAAGAAAATAAAGTTATATATGCATTTAAACAATTTGCAAATGAATAATTAATAGAAAAATGAAGTTATAGGTACTGTTCATAAAATAATAATATACATATATCACAGTTACATTTCTATATCTAATTACACTAAATCGACGTCCTCCTCTGCGTTGTGAAGATGGAGCAATACTCTTTGTAGACTATTCTAACATAGTTCATTCCGGCAAAGTCTCTTATGCTCTCCTTCAAGGATAGTGTATAAATATAGTTGCCTACTATCTTATGTAGGTTCATAGTTAACACCTGAATGTTATTCTAGCTTATGTGTGAGTCAGCGCATGTTAATTCTGCCATTCGGGGTCTTGCCGTTGGTCCACTATATTCTGCGTCTGTTTGTTATACTTGTCATAGCACTGTTATATTCACACAGGTTATATATCTGGCGATGATAACGCACTTACGACATGTCTTAATCACCACATACGGCACTGAGTTATGTAACATTACAGTGTCACTGTTTCTGGTGGTGTATGGTCGATCCCTTCCTGCAAATCAGGTATTTGAATGGATGATGGACGACTCAAAATGTCTGCAACCGTAATTAATCTCCCTTTTAAGTGCTGGATAGTAAAATTGTAATTTTGGAGAATCAAAGCCCACCTGTAAATTCTATTGCTGGTAGGATGTCCAGACTGCATCACAGACAACGGAGAGTTATCGGATTGGATTACAAACTGTGCTCCTGCCAAAAATCTATGAAACTTTCTCACGCAATAGATCAAACTGAGGCCCTCCAATTCTGATGCTGAGTATTTTGATTCAGCAGGAGTAATCTTGCGACTTACGTACATTACGGGATGGAACGTCCCGTCGTAGAACTGTCATAGTATTCCAGATATGGATATGGCACTCGCATCTGTGCGTAAGAAATAAGTGAGTTTTGGGTTAGGCATACGAAGGATAGGTGGAAAAAAGCTGAAAAGATGTTTCAATTTTGATAAAGCACTAGTTAATCCTGCATCTTTTACAGATAATTTAGCCGAAGCTTTTAAGATGTTAGAAAAAACACTGGTGATTTCCGCCAGATTTGGAATGAATTTACTATAGTAGTTTACCAGACCCAGTAAACGTCGGACCTGTTTCTTGGTCGTTGGCATTGTTAAATTCAGAATCTTAGTGACGATTCTGTTATCAGTTTTCAATTGGCCCCTTGCAGATGGTATGACCCAGGAAGTCAATTTGTTCCATGCCCAACTCTACTTTGGACGGCTTCGCTGTGAGCCCAAACAATCGCAACCTGTCGAAGACCTGTCGCAGTTTCAGTAATTGTTTTGTACTGTCTTCGGTATGACTGCGTATGTTATTTATATCTGTCGAAATACTGGTCGCAGTTGAATCTACCGAAGGAAGTGGTAATTTCATCTTGTCCTCGTCTGTCTCGTACAATCTTGTTGTGGTGCTAGCTGTGTGTGCTGATATCTGGCTAAGTGTATTTGCGTTGTCGCTGTCGTGTGTCGCCCTATCTAGTGAAGTTGTGTTGTGTATGTCTGTCGTCTCATTGCTTGGTGGTGGTGCAGTTTGTTTGTCTGTCTGTTGTTCTTGTCGTAAAGAGTATGGTTTCAGTATGTTGATATGAAATATCTCTAAGTGTCCTTTTATCGATATTTCATGATCGCCATCTGATATTTTATGTTCAACGATGAGAGGCTCTTGCCAAGATGTTAGTGACATATTATGTTTCTCAGGTAGTCGAATCACAATCTTCTGGTTTGGTTTAAGGTGAATCGTTTTCGCACCATTATTTGGATAGTTGTGGTTTCCATTACTCGACACCTGCATTAGGGGTCCAGCAATATCGACCGATATACTATCAAGTGGTCTAGATGCTATTACTGACCGTTGCACTTCGGCCTTTACATGATTTTTCTTTCGTACACGATGTTGACAAACAGTACAAGAGCGACAGAAAGATTTTATGTCCGAACTGAATTTCGGCCAGTAAAAATGTGATAGAATTCTGGCTCGCGTTTTATGATACCCCAAATGTTCAGCAAACGGTGATTCATGTGCGCTTTTTTGCACATTTTGTCGGTATGTTATAGGTAACACCGTCTGCTGAATTTCATGGTTATTATATGTATAATAACGCATGAGAATTCCGTTAACCTTTTTAAAGTACCAGGAAGAATTTTTAGAAACTTTCTTTCGCTCACACAACAAGTTAAAATACGGTGTGATTGTTTGGTCGGTGCTTTGTGTCTCGATCAAATTTTGTCGAGTAGTGTTGGTATCTGCACCACTTGGTGTTAATAGCTGTAGCGTTTCACTTTGTAAATCAGTATAATTTGTTTCTGTATCTGACTTAGTTACAGCGTTGGCCATGTGTGTTTCTTTCCAGGTTTTTATGTTGTCGTCTGTACATTCTTTCAATGCATCTAGGCATCCCAAAATAAGATCCGTACATGGATCTTGGATGATAGCGCACGTAAATGTGCCGGTAAGGAACGGGGTATTGATATGCGCTTTTGCGAGTGGATATTTCTCGATGGTTCCAGAGAAAGTACGGCATTTGACAAATTCACCCGTATAATCTTCTGGTCTAGCAAGTTCTCTCCTTAACCCCAGTATAGTGCTCCCGCTATCAACTAAGCATTGGCATGGTTGCCCATTGACCAGTGCATCGTAAAACTTAAGTTTACCTCTGGAGGCACATGCTGCGTTTGCTTCTTCATTTGAACATGATATTACGTGTCCACATTTTAATCTCCCATCCGCATGAAACTGATGGCATACTTTACATTTCTTAAAGTCTAAAATATCGGTTGCTAATGATACACTTTGACATTCATTCGTTGGCAAAACATTCACAAGTTCTGGATCTATGTCACTCTCATCGTCTGATGATGTATCGATGAGTGCTGCATTGTTTACCTTCATTCTCTGTCTCCCAAGACATCTAATGCTATAGTGGCCATAACTTGAACAAAAATAACATTTTACAGCACGTTTAAAGGATGAACTTCTGCTTTCTTGCTTCTTTAACACTGCTTCTAGGTGTGATGGATATGTGGGGTTCTTATCACACATCGAATAAGCCGGGTGAAAAAGATTGCAATAATTACATCGAGGTGGTTTCTGATATGGTTTGTCCTTCTTACGGTAATCTTTCTGATTGTCGGATTTATCAGGAACTTTATTTGCAAAGGCTGTAATTTCTGTGTCATGTGATGTAGTTTTAAATATGTCCCGATTAGATGAAAAATAAGCTGACCCCCGTTTCTCTAATTGTTGAATGGACTCAATGTCTGACTGTTGTAAAAATTTTGCAAAAGGGGTAGGAACAGTAGAAACGACTTTGTCCATTACCATCAGCTCTTCTAGTTTTTCATAGCTGTTACCTACTTTAGCCGCTCTAGTCCACTTTTTAAATGTGCTCTGCACGTTAGAGATGTAGTCTAAAAAGGTTTCAGTTGATTTTGGCCTAATCTGTGAGAATTGAATTTGGTACCCAGTAGCGTCCAAAAGAAAATGTTGCATTATCCTATCGTGTATGTATTGATAATTGTTTCTAAGCTCTGTAGGTATGGATTATATTACTTTTAAAGGCTCACCACTCAGGTTCCTCATGTAAATCATTGCCCAATCCTCTAAAGGTATTTTCTGTGTTTTTAGTTGGAACTCTATATTTTCAGTCCATGCGCTGATTGAATCACCTACACTGTATGGTTTGATAAGGCCCTTGTACTTACTAAATTTGTTTTGTTCTTCTTGGCTCTTTTATTTGCTAGAGGCTATTTGTATGTTAGAATCTACCTCCATTTCCTTCATTTTTAGTCTAGTTTCTGAATCTACTTGTATTTGCTTTTGTTTGGTGGCTTCCTCTGCTTGTTTGCTAGCATGCTCTAAGTCTAACTGTTTCTGTTTGATAGCTTGATCCGACTCTAATTGTTTCTGTTTGGTAGCCTCCTCGATCTCTTTCATTTCTTTTTGATGTTGCCTTTCTAATGCTCTTTCATCTCTGTCTAGAGCAGCTTTTCTTTCTGTTTCTTCTCTCTGTAGAGCAATTTTCCTTTCTGTTTCTTCTCTCTGTCGAGCTATTTCTTCTTTATATTTTTGATCAGCCCATTTTTCTAGCTTATCTCCAGTGTGGCCCATTGCGATGCCCGCCTGGATACATTCATTTAGTGACGCCATTTTGTGGCGTAATGTTAGTTCAAATAAATAATACAATAATATTCATACAATAGTTTATAATAATGTGTTAGTAAGTGTACATCCTTTTACTGAAAAAGAAGATGCATGATTAAATTAGAGCACACCAAAATATTCGGAAAATATACTCATCTAATTCTTTGGAAAGTACGGTACAGGGATGTTTCACCGCTATCTTTCACACTTACACACTGGTTTGACTTGATCACACAAGGGCTGCTTCTGGTTAGTAGAGCAGCAAAAATTAGATACAAGCTTAAGTTGTTAATACAAGCTCATAATTCATCATATTTTATCAATAATTTATATTCCATTCAATTATCATCACAATCCCATATTTCATGCGAATGATGAATGAAAATGTGATAAATCGTGATAAATGGTATTAATGGATGACTGATATGATCGTCTGAATGATTGTTAGATGAAAAGTGAGATGATTAGTCGTATGACCGTCGATGTCGTCCTGTCTTCGTTGCTCGACTCTGGCGTAACTTCGTTCTAGGCTGCCGTTCGTCGCTAATCTATTTACTGACTTCGTAGAGTGGTGACATTGATGGCTGTATCACATGCAATGAAATGTACACGGTGATTACGATGGTAATGTTCACTGATGATTGTATACATTTCAATTGCTTTTAGTATATTAACACACTTTGTAAATTAATATTTGTAGAATTTCACACTTTAGCGATTTAATTTGCTTCAATCTTGCCTGTCCGCTGTATTATTGGCGTTGGTTCACATATTCTGACACCAATTCGGGGTCTTGCCTGTCAGCGACTTGTGCGCTGCCGATTCTCAAGACTCCCCTACTTTCGCACAGCACGAAATAACAACTCGTGACATTTGCGAAAGGAATGCAATTTATTCAGAGCCGACATTTGAATGGCTCTACGAGCGTTGTACTTCATCATCATATACAACATGAATGCATTAACGTGATGATAGATGATGCTAGTATTTCACAATCTAAATGAACAGCCCTATGTTTGCCTATTGCCTAGAAACTATAGCGTTGGTCAAGGATACGTCTGCTCTCTCTACCGTCCCCAGTCAGTCTGTCCACACGCTACACATTGCGTGGACAAGCACCACTCTCCTCCATGCATTAGCTATTATTGCGTGCATGGTCTTGCCAGCACGCTGGCTTGTGAGTTCGAGTAACCTGGCCCTTCACGGTTACTCGTAAGGACAAGCTTGGGGAAAGCCCTCGCTCAGCTGTACTCGTTTGCCTCTGGTCTGACACAAATGTGTCTCCTAGTGAGGCTATTAATAGTACTCGGTGTCTCTCCTGTCTGGTGTCACCCTACTAGACTATTGTTAACTAATATCGCCTTTGTAAGGCCTTATTGGAGATCCTGACAATATATATATATATATATATATATATATATATATATATATATATATATATATATATATATATATATATAAAGAGGAAGTCAATAAGTAAGTCACAAATGGCTGCAGAGAAATAAATATAATAACAATTTGAACCATTTTATTTTTTACACATATTATTTATTTCTCAACAAAATTTCCACCAACATTGATGCGCTTATCTCATCATTTTATCAGTCCTCCCAAACCGGCTGCACAGAACTGCATGCTCTGTTTCCCTGCTGATGGCGTGACTTTGAATTTTCGGACACAAGGCGAAGAAGGACTTTTCCATTGCATTGAAGCACGCTTTGATTCCGGCTGGCAGTGATGCACCCATGATTCGTCCCCAGTAACAATCTTGTTCAGCATGTCTTCTCTTTCATCTTCGTATCGACAAAGATGATGGAAGGACAGGCCAAATCGGTTCATTTTGTGTTTCTCATTCAATTGTCTGGGTACCCACGTTGAGCACACTTTCTTAAATTTCAATCGATCATGAATTATGCTGTATGCTGAGCCATGTGAGCACCCAAATGCAGATGCTACAGAGTCTATCGTTACTCGCCTGTCACCTCTAATCATCTCCTCCACCCGCTGCACGGAGGCTTCTGTTGCAATCTTAACAGGACGACCAGATCGGATTTCATCAACAAGTTTAGAGAGTCCTTGAGAAAATTTTTCTACCCAGCTATGCACCGCTTTACGGGACAAACATTTGTCAGCATAAAATTTAGTTAGCCATTACGCCGACACGGCTCCTTTACATATGCATGAGTACAAAAGTAAGCAAATGCCTCTTTTCCAAGCCTCTAGACGTATTAGATATATGGTGCTAAAGCCATATATTTAAATACCAATCGGCACTTCATGGCTGATGTGGTCAGTATAACACCCGCCGCCTTTACGTCCCTGGAACACTTCCTGGAACCTATTTTAGGCTTAGTCGACCCTGGAGCCGTACTCACACTTTAACAAAATCCCACCCACGGGGAAACACGCATACATCACCATCGGGCCGGCAGATGCGCGTCCTAGCCACTGCACTACAGTGCACTCTGTGCTCACACTGTTGTGTTAAATCAGTGTTCAATCACTGCTTAGACTGCTCACTGACCTCTAGGTCCGGCACATCAAGACCATGTGAGTCCATTCAATCAAATCAACTCCCCCGCCCAATCGTGAATCACCAGGGTACAGCGGTGAAATCAATACTCAGTATAACGTAACCTTTATTGTATCCCATTGTGATCTGTGGGCTGTACCTATCTCGTGTCCGAAAAAAACCATCAAGATTCTGTAATGGGCTGTTTTTCTAAGGTGTGAGAAGTCAATCTGACATCGACCAGTTCTGCGGTTGTAAAGGCCACAAGATTATTACAGTGCACACGGCCGCCCCCGCCCCCTTCGCCCCAACCCCCACACACACTCAACACGGCCGGACAACGGGTTTGGCTGGTTGGCAGTGGCTGATTGGCCCGGTTGTCGGCTTGCCCAATGGCAAGTGGGTCCCGTGGTCAGTCCCTTATAAAGTGAACCCCATTAACCAGTAGACAGTATGTTTACAATTTTAATGATCTGTTTAGTTCTGGCAATCTATATTTCTAGACCCAGTCCGTCTTTGCTGGTTGGCTAAAAGCCCCTAGAAAAATAACGAGAAAGAAGTCATCCTTCAAGATTGCTTACAGCTTTGATTGTTAGGACATGGGGATAGATTTGTAAGACAACACAATTGAAGGCAGGAACTAGTCAATCCTCAAGGTCGGACCAGGGTCCAACGGGGATAAGCGATCAGAACCATTCAGAAAGCAATGACAATGCAAATTTAACTGGAACAAACATTTGCCAAGAAACAAAACATGACAGCTGATGAAGACACGTAACGCGTATCTCATCACGTTAGAATGAGAGGCTTTTACCGACTGTGACTAGTGATCAGTAAGGATCTTGCAACGTAACTATAAGCATGATGATAATGGTGATGATGATGAACATAACAATGATGATAATGATGACAATTGTGATGATGATGGCTGCAATAATGATGATGATAATGAGAAGAAAGTTAATGGAAAAGAAGTTTTAATGTTTTGAGTTTTTAATTTGTACAATTGTTCCCATTTTTCTTCCATTTTTGCTTGCAATTTCAATAATTATTAAGAAGACCTTAAAGTGCACTACAAGATAGAAGAATATGAACAAAAACGTGCACAGAGCTGACAAAACAAGGTTATAGTCCTCATCTCCAGGCATCAAATCAATGCGCCACATTCTGCAGTTAGGGATCGACCTTCAATACAGACAATATTGATGTTCATTGCTGATAGTGATGTCTGAACAAGAGCGGTGATCTGACACGGAATACAGACAATATTGATGTTCACTGTTAATAAATGTTTGATCAAGAACGATAATCTGAACTTCAGTACAAATAACATCGGTGTCTATTCAATGTTGATAATGATTTCTGAACAAGAACAAAATACCAACTTTCAATACAAATAATATTGATATTACTCCTGATAATAATGTCTGAACAAAAGCGATGATCCGACCTTCAACAGAAATAACACTAATGTTCATTGTTAATAATGATGTCGGAACAAGAACTATAATCTGATCTTCAATACAGGTAACACTGAGATTGACATCTGGTGGTGACATCTGAACAACAGACAACAATAATTACAACAAAACGTAGGAGAAGAAGCAATCCGTTCCCACAACGCCCGTGACTGTCTTCGCTCGCGGTATGTCAAGATTTTCACACGACATACCTTACACAAAGCCCTAGCACCGACACGGCTCCATTAGTGCGACAGGCAATTACACTTTCCTTTGAAGAAAAGTTGTTGCTGTAGTTGTTGTCATCCACTCAAGCCGTTAGTCGTCGTAGGGAGAATAATTGAAGTTCCAGCGCCTGTGACTAGCTCTTGTCCTTCAATCTCCTCTGGTAGGTTGTTATAATTGTTTCCTTTATGTGCGGGATATGAATGGACGTTTACAAAAAGCGTGTAATATTTTTTCTTCAATTATAAGAAATGGTGCCGCGGTGGCATTGTGGTTAGAGTGCTGGCCTGCCAAGACAACGGCCTTGGTTCAATCTCAGTTGAGGTAGAATTATTTGTTTCTTCCCCAACAGCTCGACTCTGGGTAGACCTAGCCTAAAAAAATAGGTAACAGACAATGTTTAGAATGTTCTGGGAACTGTCTGGATAGGAAAGGCGACAATGGAGGGAACTGTTCACCATACAACATATGCTGTGATCTAGAATGACCTAGAAATGAACGAGGCTAGTTTCTATATAGCTACTATAGAGTGCCGTCTCTCTGGCGAAGGCATTAGCGAATTTCTCCGTAATCCCGTATATTCTCGCGAGTAACGCATCTGCGCGAGATTCGGTATCGGATCGCGCCGCGTTGGTTACTTACGGGGGTATGTGAGCTGGTCGCTCAGAAAGAAATGGCAACCTACTGAGCGTAATCTTGCCTAGTACATCAACAGCAGCTGAAAAATGCCGGTGTTGACTGCAACGTCCTGCAAGGGATATGCAACATTAAACAAAAAAAAGTTCTCCATTGCTTTCTAAACGACAAAAGCTCACACCATAGTGAAAATCAACGCAAGGCAGTCTGCTTCCACATCGTCTGCGGTTGATTTGGAATACTCGGTATGTCTAGAAACACGTTCACTACTCCCAAGCCACAGCGCCTGTCTATCAGTCTATGCTTCTATAAAACCACAACCCCGCAGTCTCCACATATTTCCTGATTTATCTTGTTAATTGTTCTTAGTCTGAATTGGCACAATATGACCCTTAAGAACTCTTTGCCTCGCCTCCATTCACCGGAAGTCTCAGCGCATGCGCATCCACGTGGCCACGCAGATCTCTACAGTAATGATTAGTAAACGTTACACAAGATTGCGGTCGCGTTGGTGTAACGGTAGGGCGTTACGCTGCCAGTGGTGAGGGCGCGGTTGACAGGGGCTCAATGCCAGTTCTCGTCTTTCGCTACAGGAGGGACAGACTCCATGCACTTAGGCTTTCAAAACTGTGATTATCCTAACTCTTCACATCCTCATAGAAGAAGGAAAAAAAGGAGATATCGAAATTCATAAGAATATTACTGCCGATTTTATACAGCGAATTTCATGAATTACCTGTTAAAGTTATTATCACATTTATTTACATTTGAGCTATGCAATATTTGGCTGATGGAGCAGATATTAACAGTAAATTGAAGATTACTGCTAACAGAAAGGTTTTAAGTGTTAATGGATGGCATGATAATAAAATAAGAGAACAGCTAAAATATGATATTATCCTTGACTAGCTAAATGATGGTTTATGAAACTGCAAATTAGAAGTTATCAACGCTGTAAAAGCACACAGAAACATGTTTTAATCTCTTGTTAATGAGACAGCGAATAGGATAGAATGAGTTTTTCTGAGGACATTCCTGTAAAGATATTTCAACTGCGGCGTGAAGAGTACGTTCATTCATTCATCATGTGCCATGCCGATAAGCGTGGGTGATAATGATTCGCCATCTCACTCGATCACCAGAATCGTGGGTCAGCTCATTGTTCTTGTCTCGATCATTCTACGAAGCCAAGCCATCCAGGTATTTACTTCTCTGCCTTCCCCTTGTTGTCCTCCCCTCGATCTTGCAAGTTGTCACCAAATTCTCCAATTTATTTTTTCTCATAGCGTGACCAAACAATGTTGACTCTCTGCGTTTAATTTACCTAAATCAGTGTACTAATTTTAATGGTCTCATTTAGGACTTGGTCTTTGGTTTTTCTGTTTCTCTATGTAGCACCTCAACAATCTTTTTCTCGTAGCAATTGACATCATTTTATTAGGTCATTATGTTTTTCATCTTGCAAGGGGCTACCTTCACGTGGCGATTTTTGTTCTAATCTCTTCAAGGCATCTCCCATCAGATGTTGTGAGTGTTCCGAGATAATTGTACCGATTCACTTGTTTAAGAATATTCCCATTTACCCGTTTATTACATTGTGATATTTCTTCCTTCCTAGTGCCGACCAAAATCTGCGTCTTCTTACAATTTAATTCTAACTCTAGTTGTTCACTGTGTGCAACAACCGCATCTACTAAATGTTGCAGATCCTGCTCATTGTCTGCAATCAATACTGTATCATCTGTGTATCCTAATAATAATTGGAGATTTTAATGCAAAACTGGGTACAGCAAGAGCAGCAGAAGAAAAATAAGTTGTGAGAGATGTGTAATGTCTACAGATCTTTTTTCCTTGTACAATGAAAATATTTTCAGAAATATAGAAGATATGGAAGGAATCAACAAAAGGGGACAATACATTAATAACATTAGATTCTGAATGCAAATCTGAAAAGCAGGCTGTAAAACCATTGTACCAGGTACAAATAAAAATAAAAATAGAAACCTCAAGCTACGGCTTACAACCTGGAACGTGAGAACCATGTGTCCAGGATTTTCCACTGACTTGACAAATATTGACGATGTGAGAAAAACGGTTGTGATTGATGCCGAACTCAATCGTCTTAACATTGATATTGCTGGCCTGCAATACTCGCCTCGCTGAGGAAGGGTCACTCAGGGAAAACAATTACACCTTTTATTGGAAGGGTAGAGGGCATGCAGAAAAAAGGCAACACGATGTGGGTTTTGCAGTGAAGAATTCGCTACTGGGAATGATTGAAATTCCAGCAGGAGGAAATGAAAGACTATTATCCCTGCGCTTGGCAACCTCTTGGGGGTTTTGCCACCATTATTACTCCATATGCACCGACACTCGATTCCTGTGATGATGTGAAGGATTCGTTCTATGAGGAGTTAGACTCCATGATCAAGGCAGTTCAAAAGCCTTAATACATTTATATGCTCGGTGATTTCAATGCTCGTGTGGGCAAGGACTCGAGTTCATGGCCAGTGTGCCTTGGAAAATACAACATCGGTCGCATGAATGAAAATGGGCAAAGGCTGCTGGAGCATTGCACCAGTAATGACCTATGTATTACAAACTCCTTTTTTAAAACAAAAGAGATGCACAAGGTCACATGGAAACATCAAAGATCCGGCCATTGGCACCAGCTGGGCTTCATCATCACACGGAGACAACATCTGAAGCATATGTCATTGACTCGAAGTTACCACAGTGCTGACTGTGATACAGATCATTCTTTGGTTGTTGCAAGGGTTAGACTGAGACCAAAGAGAATCTACACAGCTAAACACAAGTCTAGCTCCAGGATTAATATTATTAACACTCACGATCCTGAAAAGTGCTTTCAGTTTCAACAGCAACTTGAAGACGCTTTCACTGATACACCAGAAAATTGTACAGCAAATGAAAAGTGGGGTCAACTTAAGGAAACTCTTTATAAAACTGCCGTAGGGGTTTACGGCACTGTGGATCATAAGAGGCAGGACGGGTTTGCGGCAAACAGCGAGACTCTGCAGCCCTTGATTGATAAGAAGAAGATAGCTCTCTTAAGAAACAAGGAAAGACCAACGCGTAACACTCTGAGTGAGCTAAGGCAAGCTAGGAAGAATGTGCAAAAGGCTGCCAGGCAGTGTGCAAACGATTATTGGATCAAGTTATGTGAGTCCATTCAAATCGCAAGTGATAAGGGAAACATAAGAAGCATAAATGAAGGAATAAAGAAAGCCTATGGTCCAGTGATCTAAAGAAGTGCATCATTGAAAACCTTGACTGGAGAAATCATCACTGATAAGAAACAGCAGATGGACAGATGGGTAGAGCACTATTTGGAGCTTTACTGAAGTGAGACCAAACTAGCGGATGAGGCTCTACCAACTCTTGACCACCTGGACACTCTTCCCAAACAGACGTTAAGTGTGCTATAAATGAACTTGCATCTGGTAAGGCTCCAGGTAAGGATGGGATTCCAGTAGAGGTTATCAGGAGTGGGCAAGACACACTCACTCTACAGATCCACCAGCTAATAGAGCTATGCTGGCGAGAAGGACAAGTCCCACAGGATTTCAAAGATTCAAGCATCATAACACTGTACAAGAACAAGGGCGATCGGAGCGACTGCAACAACTATAGGGGTATCTCACTTCTGTGTATTGTTGGAAAAGTATTTGCCAGAATTGTTCTGCGCAGACTTCAAGTCCTAGGAAATCAAGTCTACCCCGAATCACAGTGTGGCTTTCGACAGAACCGGTCTACCATTGATATGATATTATCATTGCGACAAATGCAAGAAAAATGCCGTGAACAGAATCAACCACTGTTTACTGCCTTCATCGACCTCACAAAGGCATTTGATTTGGTCAGTCGTGAGGGTCTGTTCAAGGCACTAAAGAAGATTGGCTGCCCACCAACTCTTCTGTCCATTGTGGAATCGTTCCACACAGGCATGAAGGGTATAATCAAGTTTGATGGTGCAACTTCTGAAGAGTTTGAAATCAAGAGTGGAGTTAAGCAAGGTTGTGTACTAGCTCCCACCCTCTTTGGAATATACTTTTCACTTCTACTGAAATATGCCTTTCGTGATCAGGATGGTGGTATATACATTCATTTACGCTCAGATGGCGGCATCTACAATGCTCAGAGATTGAAGGCCAAGAACAAAATTACGAGGGTACTGATCAGAGAGTTGCTTTTTGCAGATGATGCTGCAGTTACGACCCACTCTGAGGAAGAATTGCAATGTCTACTATCTGCATTCTCCAATGCATGTTCTTAATTTGGTTTAACAATTAGCAAAAAGAAGACACAGATTATGTCACAAGGTGCACATGGGGTACCATCAATCTTTATTGACGACGCCGAACTAGATATGGTAGACCATTTTACATATCTAGGATCAGTGGTAAATAGCAAATTATCCCTAGATCAGGAAATCAACATCCGGATTGGTAAGACAACAACAACAATGAACAGGTTAAGAAAAAGAGTCTGGGAGAACAGGAAGCTTACTGCCAAAACAAAAGTCCTTGTCTATCAAGTCTATGTCCTTAGTACTCTTCTTTATGACAGTGAAACCTGGACAACTTACTCACACCAAGAGAAACGTTTAAACAGCTTTCATATGCGGTGTCTGCGAAGAATTCTTGGTATTAGGTGGCAAGACAAAATCACAAATACTGAAGTATTGGAAAGATCAGGTTGTGTGACGACTTATTCCATGCCCAGTCTTCGTAGACTTAGATGGATAGGATATCTTAGGAGGATGGATGATGGTAGAATACCAAAGGACATCTTTTTTGGTGCGTTACAGATGGGTAAGAAATCTCAGGGTCGGCCTATACTACGATACAAAGATGTGTGTAAGCGGGACATGATTGATACAGGCATTGATAATGCACATTGGGAGCAAGTCGCCGCTGAACGTGTTGCATGGAGGGCAAACATCAGAAATGGAATAAAGACAAAGGAGAAAATTATTGCAAATAAGTCACACACCGAGCGTGTGAGACGTAAGATGGTGCATGTTGGTGGAAATGACCACGTGTTCACATGCACCCACTGTGAACGGACATGTACAGCGCAAATTCGCCTTACCAGTCACATTCGCTATCGCCATAGGTAAAAGTTATTATGCCTTTTTAACAACATACTAGTGTCTGAGATCGATATGTCCGCCTGGAACAGCGATGCCCTGCAAGTGCAGGCATTAAGAATAATGACACCAGTGCAGCTTGTAATCGTTAACGTCTAAGCGCGAAATGGGAAGGTCGACGTGCGACAATGGCAGAGTTTGTTCGATATGGATTAAAGGCATATCATCTACTGCGGGGACTTCAATGCCAGAGGCAGTCAATGGGGGAATTGCATCACCAATAGACAGGGAGAAGACTTGGAGGACGCCCTGGCATCTGCTGCCCTAATCTGTCTGAATGATGGGAAGGTCACTAGAATGGCCACTCGACCAGGCGACTCTGACAGCATCATTGACTTGGCTCTGGTGTCGCCCACCATCGCACCAAGGTGCCGGTGGGGCACACTGGGATACCACGATAGTGACCACTACCCTTGTGTCATCCTGATCAAGAAAGACGGGGCCATGAGTCAAAGAAACAAGACCAATGCCTTCCCGTACGACACCACTGGTCAAGACGCCATAAGCAAGATCAGAAGAAGGAAACTAACTTCCTCCCGTAGGAGACAAGAAAGATGGCTGCAGCCACCATGGTGGAATGGAGAGGTCGAGAAGGTGTGGCTGGGAAAGAGGCAGGCTGTCAAAGACTGGCAAAAGGCCAGAAAGGCTAACATGCCACAGGTTGAGGTGGCGAACCTGAAGACTGAGGTCGTTAGGACGACGACTTTATTCAAATCCTGCGCCAAACAGGCCAAGGCCGACAAATGGGACGAGTTCTGCAGGAAGGTGTGCTCCGAGCAATCTCTTACGACATTCTGGCGCCTCCACAAGAGCATGAACGGTGCTGCACAACGTAGGGGTATTCCAGACTTTCAAGGCACAGACCTCGCATGGAAAAAGTCGGGTGCGGATAAAGGTAAGGCCCTTAGTAGATGTCTAAGGGGGCTTTGGGGTCACAACAAGTCGGGGCACCACAGGAGCGCCAAAACAACAGCCCCCTAGGGATCCAACCCCCCGGGGCCCCGCCCCCCTAGGCCCCGGGGTGCACACCAAGCGGTGAACCGTCCCGGAGCGCGCACACCGGTCGCCTACAGACGACCGAGCCGCCGATTTAGAGGGTATCATCCGCAGACATACCAAGATGCGCACCGCGAAGAACAACTGTAAGTGGCTACGGCTACATTCCACGGAGCCCTGCAATCGAAGCTGTATGAGGGACTACTGCAAAGTCCATGCAGTGCTAATACGGAAGGGTTCATTTATTAAACCATGTCGGAAATGTGGGAAGGGGGTCAACAACCTCCTAGAACTATGCAAAGAATGTGGATATG
>JACEFZ010013936.1:0-13921 GCA_014155875.1 Cepaea nemoralis | reverse complement strand
AAATGTTCTTGTCTAACAGCTGCCCGCTTCACACCTGTTTCCCTCATTCTGGACAAGAAAGCAGATTTCCAAGTGTTCAGCAAATCATCTCTTCATCCAGAGATTCGTTTAGCGTTGGTGGTGTCTGGCACATCCATTGCTCTTCACACTCAGTCACCGCCAAGTCCGCCAACCAACTGCCTCGCTCGCTGCATTACATTTGTTTATGACAGTTCTGTTTCTAATGTCCCTTGACAGAGACAAATTCCTTGAGATGTCCTTCATCATATAAAATGCATTTTGTGCAGTTATGTTCTGTTCTGTAATTCATCTGTACATTTTATGTTATAGTAAGTAAAAGTAAAGAACCTATTTATTCGTTTCATGTTACAATAAGTAAACGTAAAGGTTCTATTTATACACCCCATGTTATAGTATGTAAATGTAATGGTCCTATGTATACATCTCATGTTAAATTAAGCATATGTAAAGGTCTTATTTATACGTCTCATGCTATAGTATGTAAAAGTAAAGGTCCTTTTTATACATCTCATGTTATAGTAAGTAAAAGTAATTGTCTATGCATACATCACATGCTATAGTAAGTAAACGTTATGGTCCCATTTACACATCTCATATTATAGTGAGTAAAAGTAAAGGTCCTATTTATGCATCTCATGTTGTAGTAAGTAAAAGTAATTGTCTATGCATACATCCCATGCTATAGTAAGTAAAAGTTAAGGTCCCATTTATGCATCTCATGTTATAGTAAGTAAAAGTTAAGGTCCCATTTATACATCAATGGTGCATTGGACATATTGTGCTAGACCTATTACATTATAGACCAAAAAGCACTCAGTGGCTGATGTTATCAGTAACTCGCCGGCCGTTTTTACTTCCTTGGACATTTCGTGTAAATAAAGTTGTTGTCCTGGGAGAATGGCATTGTGGCAATAACAAGCACACTTGCTCTATGGAAAGCACGTTGAATGAAGAGAGCAGGATATCGAGGTCGAAACTATGTCACAGGAAATAAACTCAACCGAAGACGCGGAAGAATAGAAGAGCAACATTTTTCTGATTTCCTGAAGGTTCTTGTAATCATGTTAGGTTACATCACAGGGATTCAAACATGATATTAGGTCACCATTATTACTCAGTTCTTGTAATCATGTTACACCACAGGGATTCAAACATGATACTAGCTGACCATTATGAACCAGTTCTTGTAATCATGTTAGGTTACACCACAGGGATTCAAACATGACGCTAGCTCACCATTATTACCCAGTTTAGGTTGATCTACCTGCGAGTCCAGGTCAGTTTCAGACACTCGAAATCACCCTGCGAATCGAAAACAAGACCCAGTGTATAGCAGGCTAGGGTCTAGTGGCTACTCTACTGCGGTCCCCATACATCCCATGTTATCCGTGTATTTAAATACTCTGGTTTCTGAAGTAAGGAACTCTTCTCCACGACATGAGGTACCGCGGATATATTGTGTTTGCTCCTCTGTTGCTCGTTATCTCTATAGGCTCTGTTTAGTCGGGACGTACCCTTCTGTTGCCCGTTATCTCTATAGGCTCTGTTTAGTCGGGACGTACCCTTCTGTTGCCCGTTATCTCTATAGGCTCTGTTTAGTCGGGACGTACCCTTCTGTTGCCCGTTATCTCTATAGGCTCTGTTTAGTCGGGACGTACCCTTCTGTTGCCCGTTATCTCCACTGAGGTCATGTCATGTATTGATTGTATTTTACTAGTCCTAGTCAAATTGTTTTAAATTACTCTAGATAGAATTAATTAGTTGGTAGAGGAGAGGCAAGGAACCACTGAAAGGATAATTGGGGTATAAAAGGGAATACAACTTTTTCAGGTATTTCCAGAAGGTATTCCTTGGTTCTCTAAAACTCTATTTCTGGTCTCAAACAATTGAGTCAGTTCAGCTAAATTAATTAAACGGGCAGGATCACATTGGGACAAAGGATTTTGCATTCTTTATCTCTTTAAGGTTGAGCCATCAATCACACGTATCCGACAAGGTGGGGGGTTAAGTCCGGGTATTTCTTTAATTAGAAAGTAGAATATAGCAGGTTAGGATAGTAACATTCACCTAGTCAGAGTTATCATATCATTAGATATCGATAAAGTTAGGTAGATAACTCTAATCAGACATACGTGCTTTGCTTAAAGTCTATTCTCCAGAAATACAGTTGTATTCACCTTCAGAGAAGACAAGAAAAAGGTAAGAATGGCAGACACCGCCAGACTGAGAAATCTTTTCATGGAGACTGGTAAGCAGTGCGACCTAACAGGTAAGGAGTTAGCACAGTATGTTAGCGAAGAGTTCGACAAACACGAACGGCTACAAACTGAGAAGGAAAAGGAGGAAAGACGGCTACAAGCTGAGATGGAAAAAGAGGAAAGACGGCTACAAGCTGAGAAGGAAAAGGAGGAAAGACGGCTACAAGTTGAACTGGAAAATAAGGAGAAGGATAGACAGGCAAACAGAGAACAAGAATAGAGAAGACAAAAACATGAACTGGAATTGAGGAATTTGGACAATGAAACCGAGTTACGACGACTGGAAATCATGAACCAACAGAATCCCTCAACAGATCAAAGTAGATCTGCAGCTGAACCACCAGGAGAAGCAGCTTCAGTTCAAGTGAACGCCATGTCTTTTCCATTGGAACCTTTCAACGAACAAACAGACATCATCGAAAATTATTTATCAAGATTCGAGAGGATGTGTGTGATGTACGGATTGGAGGAGACCAAATGGGCAGTTAAATTGTCACAAGGACTTCGCAGAATTTCTTACGAAGTATTTTATAGGATACGACAGGAGGAGTTGGGCAATTATAACATCCTAAAACAAGCCTTGTTAGCCAGATTCGAGATAGACGGAGAGAACTACCAGAAACAGTTCAGGACTGCTCGGAAGGAAGCCGGAGAGAACATCTCTCAATACGTAGAAAGACTAAACTCCTACCTAAACAAATGGCGTACTATGTCTAGATTTGAGGAAACCTACCAAGATCTACAAGAAATGTTTCTAATAGATCAACTCAAACAGAAAATGTCTCAGGACATGAGAGCAATTTTAACACAGAATGGAGCTGAGAGATTGGAGTCGATCATTACTTTGGCAGAGAGATATGAAAAGTCGCAGAAAGAGGCGGGAGGTAATCAACGAAATACCAATAATCTTCCTCGCGAATTCCCTCAGAAGACCAAAGATAAAGGAGAACCGAAATCCAGCAAACCAAATGGATCGAATGGATCAAATAAGACCACTACAAATCAGAACAAGCAGGTCAAGTGGGTGAAGAAGCTCTACTGCAGCCATTGTAAAACTCATACTCATAACACAAGGGATTGCAAAAAGAAGCCTCAACCTCTTACCACAGCCTGTGCAGTAAAACCTAAAGCAGCGAGAAGGAACCGTAATGCTCATTCCAATATGGACACGCAACAGAACACCAACTCAAAACTGCCAGTCATAGAAACTGTCAACATGAACGGATGGACAGTGGAATGTCTCTATGATACAGGTTTATTTTTCGACGCAATTGTACAAGCCTCATTGGTAAACCCAGAGCAAGTTACAAATGAAACCGTCGAAATACAGGGATTTCTGAAAAGTTCCGTACCTATGACACTTCCTGTTGCCAAGGTCAGCATAACTTCACGCTATGTTACAGGAGAAATCAGAGCAGCGGTCATGGAAGATCCAATCTACCCTATCATGCTTGGATGTCGCTACGTCTTTTGAGGAGAACCAGTACAGCCAATGATAGCATCAGCGGTGACTACGCGCCAACAGTCCAAGGAAACTCTAACGACCACGACACCAGCAAATCTTCAACCCGAAGATTTAAAACAAGCCCAAGCAACAGATAGCTCACTTGGGACGTGCTTCCGTAAGTTGCCAAAATCACATACACCTCCTGGGAAGGGTGATTTCTACATGAAGAATGGAATTCTTCACAGAAAGGCAGGAAAGTTAGGACAAGAGTATTCTCAACTGGTTGTTCCAACTACTTACAGAACACAAATACTGGAGATGGGACATAGTATGCCGTTTAGCGGACATATGGGAATCAACACAACCATGCAACGAATCTCAACTCACAACTACTGGTCTGGATTGAACGCGGACATTCAACGATATGTCAAATCATGCACAGAATGTCAGAGAGTAGCCACGAAGCACTGGACACAGCCAGCGACATTAGGGGAAATGCCCATCACTGGCACACCATTCGAGAAAGTGGCTGTGGACATAGTCGGACCTCTCACCCTGACAAAGAAGAGGAATCGATTCATACTAACACTAGTAGACACATGCTAGATGTGGGCGGAAGCTGTGCCGATGCCTTCGAGTGATTCCAAGCATGTAGCAGAAGCTCTACTTGGAATATTTACAAGATTAGGATTTCCAATCCGGATCTTGACTGACAACGGATCGCAGTTCAAAGGGAATTTGATGGAGGAAGTGTTTAGAATGTTCCAATCTAGGCAGAATATGTACTTCTCCATACCACCCTGCTTCAAACGGAGCTGTGGAAAAGATTTAATGGGACCCTAATAACCATCTTGAAGAAACTAGCTCAAGAAAAACCAGAGGTGTGGGATAAATACATTCCGGCAGCAATTTTTGCGAACCGCAAAGTACCACACAAATCTACAGGAATTGCACCAGCAACATTGTTGTTCGGTCGGCCGATCAAGGGACGATTAGAAGCTTTACTTCGTACTGGACTGGATGATCAGTTGATGAAACGTTGTGACTGCATCCGCATATGGGGAAGATTTTAAAACAACGACTTCAACTTGGCTGGAAATTACCCGCAAGCAATCTACGACAAGCACGGCGTAGAAGGCCCAAAATTTCAACAAGAAAGCAAAAGATAGAGAGTTAGCGGTGGGAGAAAAAGTGTTACTATTTCTTCCCACGATTTTAAAAAACAAGTTGCAGAGGTTGGAAAACCTTATGTAGAAAGGAAAAAATTTCCAGAACAAAATACAAGATCGCTAAAAAGGGGAAAAGAAAAAAAATCTTTCATTTTAAACCCTTTTACGAAAGTACAACGAGAGACCCCCCACCGGGGACAGAAACATTTGATAGAAATGGCCTTTCAAAGAAGAAGTTTAAAACAGGGAAAAAACCTCAATGGGAGGGGATTATCCCCCCAAATTTCAACGAGACTTATCAAAGATGGGGAAAACATTATTTAAACCCTTTAAACGACGGATCAGCAGCAGAAAGATTCGAAAAAGGTCCCTTAGAGAATTATGCAGAGATATTTAACAGACAACCCAGGTTTAAACAAATCTTGAAAAATTTTTGACATAAAGGGTTGAAGGATAAAAACACCCTTGCGCGAGTAAAAAACCCCCCGGGTTCCAAAAGCCAAAGCCAAATCTCTAAAAAAGATAAAATTTCAACAATTGCTTTAGCTGGGATAATACCCCTTTCTAAATTTCCCCCTTACAATGCAAGTTTTAGTTTTTTTGAGGAAACCCGTGGTGAACTTTAGATTATGCTTTGGGATTATGGAGCTGAATCCCGGTAACAGATTTCCCAAACCGGAACCACCCCCGTTTAAAAATTTTCAACTTTTCACCAGCCTCCCCAAAAGAGCCCAAAAAACTTCACAAAGAAGAAACTCAGCAAAAAGGGTATTAAACAAATCCCAGTGAAAAAGGAAATTTGACCGTGGTTTAGCCTTTCAGCACTCCTTTATGGGAAAACTATGAATTTAAGTTTTCCTTTCGGATTAAGCAATGCGGCTAGTTTTCATCCCCTCGCATTTTATGAGGAAACCTTTTTAGGACCATTGGAAAAAACCCCCGTCTTAGCAACCTTCATGGAAAGACCCTTTAAGATACGTTCAACCGGGCCCGAAAGAAGTGGGGGGGGACCCCCAAGGGCCAAAAAAAGTGCCAGAAATTTGGGGTTTAGGCAATTAGATTTTTTGGGAACACAAAATTCAAGGGAAAATGCAACCTCATTTATGGTAATTGGAGGGAAAATAAGAAATTTCACCGCGACCCAGAACCAAAAAGGGGTGTTCGATCTTTTTTATCTCTCTGTGGATTTTTCCCAAAATAAATCCCGAACTTCATATCCCTTGCAAATTTTTTTGACAAAAACTCACTCGGAAAGGGGAACCAGGAAGTTTTTTGGGGTTGCTGACTGGAAAAAGGCATACGCGGATTTTAAAAAAAGCTTTAACACCCAAAAACCATTTCTTCATCTACCAGATCTCTAATTCCAAATTTAAAAAAGGCCTTTTCCATGGTTTAATTAAGGACGGATGCAAGCAACATAGGAATTGGTGCCACCTTTTAAAAGGGAATGGATTGAGGATAAATTTCAAGGGCCTTTTTTCCAGTTGCCTACCCAGTAGAAAAAATTAAATTTCACCCGAACGAAATTTAAATTTCTACCATTGAAAAAAAAATTTTTTAGCTTTAGTTTGGGCAGTGGGAAGAATTTTCCGGGTACCTGTATGGGAAACATTCACAATCCCAGTGCGATCATAAACCCTTTCCCCACGTTCCGGGCAGCACCAAAAACTTAAACGCCCCGACAAATGAGATGGCGTTATTCTACAACCGTATTCATTTCAAGTAAAATTTATTTTCCAGGAAGGATAAAATGTAGGAGCAGACTTTCTCAGCAGACATCCCATTGAAGATTCTGTACAAGAATCAGAGGAGGGAAAAAAAAAATAATGGGAGAAGAAAGGATTTGAGGAAAAAAAAAGGGGTTTTTACGCTAGCCAAAGCTTTCTTTTTTCTTCAGGCGAACAACAGTTTGAGGGGGAGCCAGTGATATATATTTTCACAAGAGTAATAGGGAGTAAAAAAATTCCAGGCAATGAAAAAAAGTTTGACACCGCTCATTCCCGGCAGCGGGAATCCGACTTTTTCTTTCCGACCCATTGTGACGTCACCACCGGAACAATGAAATCTAAATAAAAGCCCATGCAAAAAAGAAACTGTCTTTTTGGGGAAAACCACCCCAGCACAAGGCGAGGAGAAGATCTGAGGCAAAGGGGAAATGATAAAATATATCTAAATAAAATTTAAATAAAAAGTATTTTAAATTAAGATAGGAAAATCAGCCTACAACATCGCACCCAGTTTCGGGAAAACCCGGATATAAGGGGGAACCCGTGTTTTTTTAAATTTTTGATGAGGTGAATATAAAATATTTTAAATCTTAGATTAAGTGTGAGCTATTTTCCCAGAAGAAGAGGGGGTAAGTAGACTTGAACACGTTGTGGTAAATTAAAGAAGTTAATTTAATTTTTTAAAAGTTATAGAAAAGTTTATCATTAAGAATAAACATGATAAAATTTATTTTCTCCCAAAAGTAAACACCGATTTAATGTATAAAAAGAAATTAATCCAAGTTGAACATTTAATCTTAAGAAAACTCAACCCTACAATGTTTTGGGAATGGTGAGTTCTTAAAAAATTTTAATTTAGTACAAAATAAATAATATTATACTCATTTCCCTCATAGGCATAAGAAAAAACTGTACATTTGGAGACAACTACAGTGTTTTTTTCTCCCAGCTAAGCAACTTAGTTAATGTATAAAGCTTTTAGACACAGTTGTAAATTTTTTTTCTTAAGCAACTCAATCTAAATGAATTAGAGTAACTTAAGACTTAAGGAAACTCAGAACTTTAGTACAGGGGGAAGGACATAATGTATATGTGCCCACTGGTAAATTTAAAAACTAGTTTTTCATGTGCCCAGCACTAATAGGGAAATTTTGTGGGAAATGTATAGTCAAGTAGATTGAGCACATTAGTCAGTAGATTAATTTTTTTTTTCATGAGCACAGGACAAACAAATAGTTTTTTATAATTCATGAACCCCTGAGAAATAGATTCTAAGGTATCATAATTGTGTGTGGTACAGAACACCCTTTGGGGTAAGGCAAAAAAATATAGACATGGCTGTTAAAACCCTGGGCAATAATAAATTTGTGCCTCATAATAGTGCGGGAAACCAACCCCCCATGCAAGAAGTATTTTAATTCATAATGCCTGAATGTGAATTGGAATCACCTAAATTGTAGTATTGTATGAGAAACATGTGATAACTCCTGGATTTCCTGTGCTAAATCCTGGGGGAATTGCCTAAGTGTGTCTAATGATCACAATGTCACTATGGCATTGCTGATAGCATGTCTGTGAGGATTCATGTGTGATTTCATCATTGTTAAACAGATGTGAATGTATCATTTCATAAACCCCATCAGCATGCATGCTAAATATCCATGAAATAGTATAAGTTAGGTTCAAGGATGAGATTCCCTTGTAATGTCATTCTTGTGAATCTATGAATGTATTCTGGATAAGCACCCTACATATGCATGATTGTCATCCATACAGATATGATTGTCTGATGAATGGGTGAGATCTCATTGTGATGTCAATGATGTTAACATTTAAGGTTATCATTGGGAAATCACATAAGTTACCATAATCACCTTACTTGACAGTATGAAGGATGTGTGATGAATGATTCTTATATGATTCCCCATACCAATATGAATGTGTCTATGGACTGAGTGAAATTATCATCCATACATATGAATGATGTCAGAGAGAGTGAAGTGACCTCACATGCACAGAGGGATATGTTGACTGATGCATGAGGAAATTGAGTGAGTGAGTGAAGTTACATGCTGAGAGAGAGAGGGAGCATAAGCCAACAGTCAATCTCATGACAGCCGGCAACGTTGATGTGGAATGCCATGCCTGTCACCAGAGAAATGCTTCGGTGTAACCCATAAACTAAAAAATAATTTAGTACACTCCAGCGCATAACACCACTTTGTATAAAATATCATTCATATTCCTATCATCTAGTTTTGTGCGCTAAGCACGACACAAACCATATCATACATTACGCATAGCACCAGCATCTGTGTTTGTAATTTAAGCAAAATCCCACTTTGTAGTTCATGTTAACACATATGGTCTAGTGTGATGATAATAATGTACTACCAAGATAATGATGGTGACTGTAAAGTAATGAAAATGATATAACAATGATTATGATGATTGTAATGACAATGTAATAATTATGATAATAATTATAATAATGATAATGATTGTAATGACAATGTAATAATTATGAAAATAATGATAATGATTGTAATTACAATGATTATAAAAACCATGATGATGATGATGATGATGATAATCAATATTACATACATGAGAATGGAAGAAATCTTCTCACTTGAAGCATTTAATGAAGAAGAATACACCTGAATGCTATACAAGAATAATACCATAATGTACTTATCCTGTTTATAAGCAAATTCTCATGGAAATGGGAACTGATTTTTAAAAGCCCTTAATGTATGAGACCCTTTTTCTTGAATAGGAAAAGATGAAGTAGAGAACAAAACTAAATACAGAAGAGAATAGTCAACATAATTGTCAAATTCCCAATCACTCAAGTTAGTACTTCTATAAACCTGAGGACAGGCATAGGTGATGATGAAACTGCAAGTCTGCTAGTTAAACCTTGAACACTTGATAGTGAAGATTGGATTGAGAGCAAACAACTAGGTTGGTGATAACTCCATGAGAACACCATGACTATCTTTCTTCTATGTTTATTTTCTCTAAGAACAGGATTCATTTTATTGTTGTCACTGGTTATGTTCTTAGGCTTTTACATGTAAATTCTAATGTCATATTTATGATATTATTAGAATTATGTGATTGATGGAATTTCAGGCAGTGGTCTTATTCATGTCAATCCAGACCTGACTTTTTGAAGATTGAATGCAGCACCTGTTGAGTGAGCACATGGTTGAGTGATGCCCCTGATAGAGTAGCGCAGAACCTTATCTACCCTGCAACCATTTCCATTTGTCTCATAGGAGAGGTAATCTTTATTTAAACAATTACCTGCCAAAACAAAGGAAAACCAAGAGCCAACTTATGTTCTACTACGCCCTGGAACACGAAGACTACAGCAATTAGATAGCCAAAGGGATTACCAAGCTGGAAGTGGAGAATTCTAAAGTATAAACAGTTCTTTTTTTTTTCAGATCATCCAGGCCAGTAAAAAATTAGCATTACAGGCCCCTGGGGAAAAATATAGCTGTTAATATATACATTATCATTTGGCACATCAATTCTGTATATTTATGTATATGTATATGTCCTTATTTTATGACAGGAAATTGTAATGTGAATGCAATTTACAAATCCATATTTGTGTTTATTAAATCATAAAACTGAGGTCATGTCATGTATTGATTGTATTTTACTTGTCCTAGTCAAATTGTTTTAAATTACTCTAGATCAGTGGTTCTCAACCTTTTTTGGCCCATTCCCCCCTTTACCATATTTTCAGAACGCCATCCCCCCCCCCCTTCCTATCAAAAATTTGCCCCGTTCCCCCCCCCCCCTTTCACCGTATTTTCAGAACGTCATCCCCCCCCCCTTTCATATTTCCTATCAAAAAAATCCCCCCACCCCTACACAGTATACGTAAAAATGGAAGGTAAATGTAATAGCATATACTAAAACAAGTCTAGACATCCACATAAAACATGATTTGTGGGTCTACGTACTTTATAAAATGAGGTTTAGAAGGACGAGACATACATAACTGTAAAGTATGAAGGGAAAAACTATGTCAAGTAATCGGTTCTTGTATTAACACGATCTTGAAATGGTCTTCATCCCCCCCCCCCCCGGAAACCCTGAAATTCCCCCTGGGGGGGGGGGGGAAATTCCCCACCTGTTGAGAACCACTGCCCTAGATAGAATTAATTAGTTGGTAGAGGAGAGGCAAAGAACCACTTAAAGGATAATTGGGGTATAAAAGGGAATACAACTTTTTCAGTTATTTCCAGAAGGTATTCCTTGGTTCTCTAAAACTCTATTTCTGGTCTCAAACAATTGAGTCAGTTCAGCTAAATTAATTAAACGGGCAGGATCACATTGGGACAAAGGATTTTGAATTCTTTATCTCTTTGGGGTTGAGCCATCAATCACACGTATCCGACACGAGCCAGGGATGGACCCTAACATAACTTCTCTTCGAGGAGGAACGGGGTAGGGGTTGCATATTCTAAGTGTGGTGCTAAGTTAATTTTGAGTGTGAGACTTTTACACATTTCTTAGTGAAATTACAGTTCCTATTGCCTTTTTTATTCGTGTATATCAATATATCTACCTGTTCTCCCTTCTTTGTCTATGTTGCTACCTAAAGGTAAAGGAAAAGAGACTTCTCTAAGTCATAGATGATAGAGCTATATCAATTATAAACATCGACACAGATCATAATATGGTGGCAATAGACAGACAAGTCAAAATGAACACACACGTAAGAAAGAAGAAACAGAACACAGAAGTAATTGCGTGGAAAGAAATTGATGGAGAAGTAAATGAGAGAAAAAGCCTTCCAAGATAAAATTACAACAAACTTTAAAAAAAACACAAACCTCTCAAAAGACACTTGAAGTAAATGAAGAATCGATTAATTTCAAGGTAACTGTTGTGACAGCAGCACTAGAAATTCATGGAGCGAACAAGAAAGGAATTGGTTGTAAGATATCAGTATGGTGGAATCATGAAGTAACAGGCATTGTGAATAAGAAAATGAAAAGAAAAAAAAGAAAGCTTATAATTTTTAGTTACGGAACAGGAGTAAACTATTCAGAATTCAGTAAAGCAAAAAATTAAGAAGAGGTAGGAGAGATTCGAGGGAAAAGTTTGGAGAAAGTTTGACAGAAGAAGAAAAAGCAGCAGTAAGACACTAAAACAAGAAAGTAAAAGGAATTGTACAATACAATGAGGCATAAAAACCCAACAGAAATACTAATTAATTAAAAAGAGCAACATTTAATAGGCCCCCAAATGAACTTAGAGATATGGAGCAATTATTTTAAAGAACTGCTTAATTTAATTAAAATAGACGAAAATGCAAATACAATTATAAACAATAGAGAAGCAGAGATAGACGAGCTGAAACCAGAAATATCACTGACATAAACAAAATACCAAGGGACAGGCATTGAGGTTTTACCTACAGACGCAATCCAAGCAACTGGAGAAATATTGGTATATGTCTCAGGCGAATTTTCAAGTAACACCAGATGATTGGCAGACAGCAATAATCGTACCAATTTGGAGAAATAAGAAAGATCGTACTGATTATAGAAGAATTTCACTGCTTGGCCACAAAAGGAACATGTATGCCAAAGTCATTTACAGAAGGATAACTGATCAATTGTACACGGATACAATATCGCCAAGGTGACCTCCAATTTGAACAGGTGGGGTGGGGGGCGATATAACGCCACAATTGGGGCGTCGTGTTATATGTTTTTTTTCTGGCTATCTCCCCTATTTTCATTGCTCAGTTATTTGAAATGTACATTATAATATTTGTTCATTTGATTGTCTACCATATTTAGTCAAACACCAACTTTTTCTTTGACGCTGAATCAGGTTAGACCATTTATGGAAGACAACTGTCAGAAGACAAGAACTAGACACATCGAACGCTCCAAATGACGACAGAAGACACGGACTAGACACATCGAATGCTCCAAATGACGACAGAAGAAACGTTCTAGACACCTTCTACGCTCCAAATGACTGGCGCGTAAGTTGGTCGTGCGTGGAAGTACACTTGTTCCTTCTACAAGGCGTTGTCTTCATTTGGAGATGACAGGTTCGAATCTCGGTGTGGTAACTACAGCTTTAAATGCTGTATGTTGTCTAGAGTGTCCTTTAATCTCTACTTATTGCTTCCACTTCCACGAGCCACACTCAACTATTCTGAATTTGTTTATGAGCTGTCTTAGTAGCCTCAAAGTATTCTCCAGTAGGTATTTATGTGTATTACCTTCAATTGTGCAATTGGTATACTATTTTGTTGTCCTGCAGTCTGTACGTTTCCTTCTTTCTTTATATCTAGTATATTAATTTTGTCGCTTCTATCCTTTGTTTCTTAAGTTATTTCATTGGAAATGTAAAGACTGATTTTCAAAGAATGATTGGTGTACTATTTTGTTGTCCTACAGTGTGCTCATTTCCTTCTTTCTTTATATCTAGTATATTAGTTCTGTTGCTTATATCCTTTGTTTGTTAAGTTATTTCATTGGAAATGTAAAGAATGATCTTCAATAATCTCCAACACTGATTTACATCCATTGAACCATGAAATATGTTTTGGAAGATAATCGTTGTATTGTGAACTAGGTATGAAATATCACGGTTCACCTCGAGCAGACACCTTGAACAACTCACGAGAACACGACCGAGCGAAAAAGAGTATCCGAGAGCATGGCGTTTTCGTACGTACTTCACAAAGTCGGACATTGCAATGTCTTCATAAGGGGCTGGGCCATGAACGTTTTGTGATTGTTTATAGAAGTCGGATTAGAGTATGTTTCGTTTTATGAAACATTGAGGTATTTTGACCGTAAATAATGCACACATATTTTTTTTTTAACAAATAAATGGTCACTATAGCTATTTTTGTTATTATCGTGTTCGCTTTCATGATCACAATTATTTTCGTCGTTATTATTCTGCTAACATCATCATCAATATTGTCATCGTAGTCACTGTCATCACCATCACCACTATCATCTCCACCATCATCATCATTATCATCATCATCATCATCAAAACAACTACACAATAATCATCATCTTCATTATCATCGTCACCTTCTAACTAGCATCACCATCGTTACCATCATCAGCATCAACATCACCACCACCGGCAACATAGTCATCATTAACAATAACATCACTATCATCAATATTATCTTCGTCAGTATCATTAACACAGTCACTTTCACCCACAACCATCATCGCCATCATAACATAATCATCAACCATGCGACTATAAACACCAACATCATCATAT
>JACEFZ010013935.1:0-13642 GCA_014155875.1 Cepaea nemoralis | reverse complement strand
GTGTGCACAAATTTGAAAAAGGGTATCTAGGAAAACCCACACCACAAAAAATTGGGGGCGAGCGAGAACAATGTCAAAAACCGAAAAGGGGGAGTCCCACCCATATGTGCGGCTAGAATGATTCAAAATAAAATCCTTTTCAAACCCAACGCAAAATGACTTGTCGGGTGCTATACGTTCACGATCATAGCCTTTGTGTGTAGATTTGTCACAGAAACCTCCTACTTTGTGCCTTCTACTTTGTGTCACCCTTGTTACCTCCAAATTTGTACCTCCACTTTTACCCTCCTATTTTGGTCCACCTACTTGTTACAGCCCAAATTTGAAACCTCCTACTTTGTACCTCCTACTTTGTACCTCCTACTTTGTGTCACCTACTTTTACCTCCTACTTTGTACCCCCACTTTGTGTCCCAAATTTTTTTCCCCCCTCCTACTTTTCCCTTTCCTACTTTGTGTCACCTACTTTTTACCCCCCAAATTTGTTGCCCCTCCTACTTTGTCCCCTCCTATTTTTTTGGTCCCCCTACTTGTTTTTTCTTTGAACCCTCCTTTTTGTTTTTTTTTTTGTGTCCCCTTACTTGAACCTCCAAACTTTGTCCCTTCCTACTTTGCATCCTTTTTTGTACCTCCTACTTTGTCCCTCCTCTTGTGTCTCTACTTTTTTCCTCCTACTTGTACCTCCTATTTTGGTTCCTTTCCTTTTACTTTTTTTACCCCTTTTTACCCCCTACTTTGTACCCCCTATTTTTGTCCCTCCTTTTTTTCCCTTTCCTTTACGTTGTGTCCCCCTATTGTTAACTCCTACTTTGTCCCTCCACATTGTGTCCCTACTTGTTACCTCCTACTTTGTGCACCTACTTGTTCCCTTTTCCTTTTTGGTCCCTTTCCTACTTGTGCCTCCAACGGGGGTTCACCTTTTTGTTACCTCATACTTGCACCTCCTCTTTGTCCCCTACTTTGTACCCCCTACTTTGTGCACCTATTTTTTCCCTCCTTTGTACCTCCTACTTTTTTGTCACCTATTGTTACCTCCTATTTTGTCCCTTTCCCCCTTTGCCCTCCTTTTGTACCTCCTACTTGTGTCCCCTACTTTGTATCACCTATTGTTCCCTTTCCTACTTTTACCCCTTTTGTCCCTCCTATTTTGTACCTCCTTTGTGTCCCTTTGTACCTCCTACTTTGTACCTCCTACTTTGTGTCACCTATTTTTTACCCCCTACTTTGTGCCTCCTACTTTGTACCCCTACTTTTTTCACCTACCGGTTACCTCCCTACTTTGTCCTCCTACTTTGGGTCACCTCTTGTTACCTCCTACTTTGATTCCTACTTTGCACCTCCTACTTTGTACCTCCTACTTGTCCCCTCCTACTTTTTTGTCACCTATTTGTTCCTCCTATTTTTGTCCCTCCGACTTTGTACCTCCTAATTTTGTGTATTTACTTGTTACCTCCTACTTTGTACTCCTCCCCTTTTACCTCCTATTTTGTGTCACCTTTTTGTTCCCTTCCTACTTTGTACCCCCCTACTTTGTGGTCACCTACTTGTTCCCTTTCCTACTTTGTCCTCCTACTTTGGGGTCCCCTACTTGTTACCTCCTACTTTGTACCTCCTACTTTGTACCTCCTACTTTGTGCCTCCAACTTTGTACCTCCTACTTGTACCTCCTACTTTGTTACCTCCTACTTTGTGTCACCTATTATGTTACCTCCTACTTTGTACCTCCTAATTTGTGTCACCTACTGTCCACCTCTACTTTGTACCTCCTACTTTGTACCTCCTACTTTGTGTCACCTACTTGTTACCTCCTACCTTGTACCACCTACTTTGTGTCACCTACTTGTTACCTCCTAATTTGTACCTCCTACTTTGTACCTCCTACTTTGTACCTCCTACTTTGTGTCACCTACTTGTTACCTCCTACTTTGTGCCTCCCACTTTGTGCCTCCCACTTTGTGTCACCTACTTGTTACCTCCTACTTTGTGCCTCCTACTTTTTGTCACCTACTTGTTACCTCCTACTTTGCACCTCCTACTTTGTACCTCCTACTTTGTACCTCCTACTTTGTGTCACCTACTTGTTACCTCCTACTTTGTACCTCCTACTTTGTGTCACCTACTTGTTACCTCCTACTTTGTACCTCCTACTTTGCACCTCCTACATTGTACCTCCTACTTTGTGCCTCCTACTTTGTGTCACCTACTTGTTACCTCCTACTTTGTACCTCCTACTTTGTACCTCCTACTTTGTGTCACCTACTTGTTACCTCCTACTTTGTACCTCCTACTTTGTACCTCCTACATTGTACCTCCTACGTTGTGTCACCTACTTGTTAACTCCTACTTTGTACCTCCTACATTGTGTCACCTACTTGTTACCTCCTACTTTGTACCTCCTACTTTGTGTCACCTACTTGTTACCTCCTACTTTGTGCCTCCTACTTTGTGCCTCCTACTTTGTGTCACCTACTTGTTACCTCCTACTTTGCACCTCCTACTTTGTACCTCCTACTTTGTACCTCCTACTTTGTGTCACCTACTTGTTACCTCCTACTTTGTACCTCCTACTTTGTGTCACCTACTTGTTACCTCCTACTTTGTACCTCCTACTTTGCACCTCCTACTTTGTACCTCCTACTTTGTGCCTCCTACTTTGTGTCACCTACTTGTTACCCCTACTTTGTACCTCCTACTTTGTACCTCCTACTTTGTGTCACCTATTTTGTTATCTCCTACTTTGTACCCCCTTTACTTTGTGTCACCTCCTTTTTGCCTCCAACTTTGTACCTCCTACTTTGTACCTCCTACTTTGTGTCACCTACGTGTTACCTCCTACTTTGTGCCTCATAATTTACAACTCCTGCTTTGTGCTTCCTATTTGTGCCTCCTACTTTGTGTCACCTACTTGTAACCTCCTACCTTGCACCTCCTACTTTGTACCTCCTACTTTGTACCTCCTACTTTGTGCCTCCTACTTTGTACCTTTGTACCTAAATTGGGGTTTCAATGGAGATGTGCCGGGGGAAATGGGTGGTTTGAGTTGTGGATGGGGAGAGGAGTGGGGGTTTGGGGTGTGGATTTTTGGGTTTGGGCGGGGAGGGTGGGGGTTTGGTGGGGGAATGTTTGTGGATGGCGAGTGTGTTTTGGTTGGGGGGAACAGGTGAGGGGAGAGTGTGTGGGTGGGGGATGTGCGGAAGGGGGATGGGTCGGTTGGTGGGGTATGTATGTGTCCCTTAGTGTGCGTGTGTGTGGGTAGGTGGGGGTGTTGTGTGGGTGGGGTGATGTATGGGTAGGTGGGAGATGGGCCTCATAACATGGTAATTTGCCTTGTTTATGTTTACAACATTTATTTCACAATGTTTATTTTTCTTCCTATGTAAATGTATAATGCTCTTGATGAATGAAAGACGAGTGATTGGAAGGGCCGAATGTAAGACGGGCCTGCGCGCCCAATTTGTAACCCTAATAAAGTTGATTTGATTTGATTTGATTTGATTTACCTCCTACTTTGTGTCACCTACTTGTTACCTCCTACTTTGTGCCTCCTACTTTGTACCTCCTACTTTATACCTCATACTGTGTGTCACCTACTTGTTACCTCCTACTTTTGCACTTCCTACTTTGTACCTCCTACTTTGTGTCACCTACTTGTTACCTCGTACTTTGTGCCTCCTACTTTGTACCTCCTACGTTGTACCTCCTACTTTGTGTCACCTACTTGTTAGCTCCTACTTTGCACCTCCTACTTTACACCTCCTACTTTGTACCTCCTACTTTGTGCCTCCAACTTTCTACCTCCTACTTTGTGTTACCTACTTGTTACCTCCTACTTTGTGTCTCCTACTTTGTACCTCCTACTTTATACCTCCTACTTTACACCTCCTACTTTGCACCTCCTACTTTGCACCTCCTACTTTACACCTCTACTTTGCACCTCCTACTTTACACCTCCTACTTTGTACATCCTACTTTGTGTCACCTTCTTTTTACCATCTACTTTGTGCCTCCTACTTTGTGCCTCCTACTTTGCACCTCCTACTTTACACCTCCTACTTTGTGCCTCCTACTTTGCACCTCCTACTTTACACCTCCTACTGTGTTCCTCCTACTTTGCACCTCCTACTTTACACCTCCTACTTTGTGCCTCCTACTTTACACCTCCTACTTTGCACATCCGACTTTCATCTCCGACTTTGCACCTCCGAATTTTGCATGTTTTTTTTTACGGAAGGGGGTACCGGTTGAATTAGCTCTTGTTCAGTTCAGTTCAGTTCAGCTGAGACGAATGGCCCTGTTCAAGCGTCGACTATATCGATTTGGTTGTATCTGGGGTCTTTATAGTCTATCTCGCTCTTCTTTCGTATATGATGCTGCTTATTTCTGCTTTCTTGAAATAGTTGAGTTGCTGCGATTGAGTTCGTTTCATCCTTGTGGTGTTACATGTCTGGCCAGAGTCACGCACTTGTTAAGGCCTGGAGTAATTGTGTACCCACCCCGTCGTATGGTGCTGTGTCCTTCAGGGGGTTTTACCGGTTATCGTCTCTCCTGGTGTTCCACCTCTTTCCCCGTCTTGGGTTGTCTTCGAATCTTCTGGGTCTTTGATTTCTTGTGTTGTGGGCGGTTCCGACTAGGTTCTTTCGATACCGCCTCTCGAACCATTGTTCTTGGTTTGGGTAGCCGTTTTCATCCAGTTCTATTTCATCTTCTGTTGATTCTTCTTCTGTCTGGGTCTTTGTGTTTTCTGGTTCGGGTGTTTCGGTCTTGGACTTGAGTAGTTCTATTTGTTCTCTTTCTTCTTGTATCTGTTTGAGAGTTTCTTCTGTCTTTTCTCTCTCGTCTTGGATTTTTGATAGAGTTTCGTCTGTTTCAGCCTTTATAGCAGCCATTCGAGCGACGTCCTGTTCAATTTTCTGCTGTACTTGCTTTAGTTCGTCCAGGATGCGCTGAACGGCCGTTATCTGTGTTTCTTGCGTCTTGTCTTTTTCTTCCTCCATGCTTTTGAACTTTGATCTCAGGTCCTTCAGTTGGCCTTCCAGTTGCGCTTTGTCGCTTTTTGTGAGTCGATTGGTAGCCTCGTACTGCCTCCTAGCCTCTTTATAGGGCAGGTTAGTTTTGATGGCGATCTTCATAGCTTCCTTGCTGTCTTGGTGGCAGGGGCAGCCGAAGTACCTGGCGCCGTGGTTGCCGAGGCAGTTGGCGCACTTTCTGTTTGGGTTAGGCCTCCTGAAGTCACTGTCGGTCTTTGCTTGCTGGCACTGGTTTCTGGGTGGGGTCCAAAGCAGTATCTGCATACCTCCACCTCACTCTTACAGGTGGCACAGGTGTGCCAAAACTTCTGGCATTTAGAGCACTGCAGCACTCTCGGTATGTAGTGCTCTTGCACTTGGTCTCTCTTGTTCCATCTGATGAATAGAGTGATCACTCGGTCCTCCGATGTTACTATGACGACTGTGGAGGGGATGTTATTCTTGCCGAGGATTCTCTCAGCACTGGTGATCTTGAGTTTGCGGTTCTATCTTGTCAGCATCTCCCTGATCTGGTCGTTGGTGAGATGGATCTTGACTCGTTTAATGACCCATCGTTTCATCATGCGGTGTCGGGTGCCTTCTGCTGTGATGCCGTGGTGAAGCTTGATGTCGGCCTTTTCTTCTAGTGCAATCTTCTGCATAAGTGCTGTGGTCTTTGGGGTTTTGTTTGATGGAGGCCACTACTCCATCAGGTGTTTTGCGCAGCTGGTAGATGCTGTTTCTTCCCAGCTCGATTTCCAACAGGCTCAGTATCTTGTCTGTTGGTAGCGCCGACAGTTTAGCTTCTCCCACGCTTGTCTGTTCTAGCAGTAATTTGCCGGTGAAGTCTTCAGTTGTTGTGGTTTCCTTCCTATGTGGAAGTCATTGGTAAACTGGGCTGCTTCGCCTTGGTGCTGTTGAAAACGTCACGTGACTGCTGCTGGCTTCAGTTGAAGTTGTAGTCTCCGGCATCGAAACAGCGACAGGGTGCGGCTTCATCAGGTGTAGAAGTTGTAGCTTCTTTTAATGTTTCTTGAGGTTCTGGAGTTGTGCTGCGGCTCGCAGACAAGTTTTCTTCTTGCATCTTCTTGATAGTATTGGCGGCTTCCACGCTGCTCATTTTGAACGTCGGGTGTCTTGTGGAGTTTTTCTTGCAACGTGCCATTTTCTAGCACGTGTCCGGCTTCCGATTAGGCGACTTGTTCTCGATAGCGCGACGAGTCGACTGGGTGAGTGATGTATCCTGACTGTACTTTTGTATGGATGTGAAACGTAGACAATGTGCAGACAAGCTAAACAACATCTAATGGCAGTGGAAATATGGTTTCTGGGGAAAATGTAAAAGAATACTATGTACAGACAGAAAAAAAATCAACAAGCAAGTCCTTCAAGAAGCAAATGAAAATCATTAACAGATTAGACATATTATACGTGTACATCAAGATTTGTTGGGCACGTCATGGGAAGAAATAAAGTAAAGAACTTGGCGACAACTGGCAAGATTGAGGGTGAAAGAACAAGGGGATGGCAGAGAAGGAAATATCTAGATGACTTAGCCTCATGGCATAATCTATACATAAACACAGAGCTGATCCACGACTCTGGTGATCGCGTGTGATGTCGAAACATGACCGGCTACGATTAGCGGCATGGAACATGATGATAATACTCGCTATCTAGGCCAGACATCAGGTAAGCAGCCTGTTAACCCCGTCACGACCTGCAGGTAGGGCAGGTATTTGTCAATTCTAGATGGCTAAGTAGGGCACAAGCAAAGAACACATGCGTTGTTGAAATCATTTGGTGTCCCAGAACCATGAAACTTGTCAGTTGTGAATGTTATTTCCCACTGGTTGAACGATTTCCGACTCTTTGAAACATAAACTGATTCTCGTGTAAACAATTTCTAAAATGACGTAGATTATTGACATCCGTGTCTGTGACACCCAGTTGTCTAACATATTCTGTCAGACGGTTGTTTAACTCATGCAGTCACACAGTTTACTAATTCGGTCACACACATTGTTTAACTCATTTTATCACATACAATTGTTTAACTCATTCACACACACACACACACACACACACACACACACACACACACACACACACACACACACACACACATGTTTAACTCATTCTGACACACTCAGTTGTTTAACTCATTCTGTCACACAGTTGTTTAACTCATTATGGCACACACACAGTTTTTAACTTATTCTGTCACACACAGTTGTTTAACTCATTCTGTCACACAGTTGTTTAACTCGTTCTGTAAAACACAGTTGATTAACTCATTCTGTCACACAGTTGTTTAACTCGTTCTGTCACTCAGTTGTTTAACTCATTCTGTCACACAGTTGTTTAACTCATTCTGTCACACAGTTGTTTAACTCATTCTGTCACACAGTTGTTTAACTCATTCTGTCACTCAGTTGATTAACTCATTCTGTCACACAGTTGTTTAACTCATTCTGTCACTCAGTTGTTTAACTCATTCTGTCACACAGTTGTTTAACTCATTCTGTCACACAGTTGTTTAACTCATTATGTCACACAGTTGTTTAACTCATTATGGCACACACACAGTTTTTAACTTATTCTGTCACACACAGTTGTTTAACTCATTCTGTCACACAGTTGTTTAACTCGTTCTGTAAAACACAGTTGATTAACTCATTCTGTCACACAGTTGTTTAACTCATTCTGTCACTCAGTTGTTTAACTCATTCTGTCACACAGTTGTTTAACTCATTCTGTCACACAGTTGTTTAACTCATTCTGTCACACAGTTGTTTAACTCATTATGGCACACACACAGTTGTTTAACTCATTCTGTCACACAGTTGTTTAACTCATTCTGTCACACAGTTGTTTAACTCATTCTGTCACACAGTTGTTTAACTCATTCTGTCACACAGTTGTTTAACTCATTCTGTCACACAGTTGTTAACTCATTCTGTCACACAGTTGTTTAACTCATTCTGTCACACAGTTGTTTAACTCATTCTGTCACACAGTTGTTTAACTCATTCTGTCACTCAGTTGTTTAACTCATTCTGTCACACAGTTGTTTAACTCATTCTGTCACACAGTTGATTAACTCATTCTGTCACACAGTTGTTTAACTCATTCTGTCACTCAGTTGTTTAACTCATTCTGTCACACAGTTGTTTAACTCATTCTGTCACACAGTTGTTTAACTCATTATGTCACACAGTTGTTTAACTCATTATGGCACACACACAGTTGTTTAACTCATTCTGTCACACAGTTGTTTAACTCATTCTGTCACACAGTTGTTTAACTCATTCTGTCACACAGTTGTTTAACTCATTCTGTCACACAGTTGTTTAACTCATTCTGTCACACAGTTGTTTAACTCATTCTGTCACACAGTTGTTTAACTCATTCTGTCACACAGTTGTTTAACTCATTCTGTCACTCAGTTGTTTAACTCATTCTGTCACTCAGTTGTTTAACTCATTCTGTCACACAGTTGTTTAACTCATTCTGTCACACAGTTGTTTAACTCATTCTGTCACACAGTTGTTTAACTCATTATGGCACACACACAGTTGTTTAACTCATTCTGTCACACAGTTGTTTAACTCATTCTGTCACTCAGTTGTTTAACTCATTCTGTCACACAGTTGTTTAACTCATTCTGTCACACAGTTGATTAACTCATTCTGTCACACAGTTGTTTAACTCATTCTGTCACTCAGTTGTTTAACTCATTCACACACACACACACACACACACATACACATGTTTAACTCATTCTGACACACTCAGTTGTTTAACTCATTCTGTCACACAGTTGTTTAACTCATTATGGCACACACACAGTTTTTAACTTATTCTGTCACACACAGTTGTTTAACTCATTCTGTCACACAGTTGTTTAACTCGTTCTGTAAAACACAGTTGATTAACTCATTCTGTCACACAGTTGTTTAACTCATTCTGTCACTCAGTTGTTTAACTCATTCTGTCACACAGTTGTTTAACTCATTCTGTCACTCAGTTGTTTAACTCATTCTGTCACACAGTTGTTTAACTCATTCTGTCACACAGTTGTTTAACTCATTCTGTCACACAGTTGTTTAACTCATTCCTGTCACTCAGTTGTTTAACTCATTCTGTCACTCAGTTGTTTAACTCATTCTGTCACTACAGTTGTTTAACTCATTCTGTCACTCAGTTGTTTAACTCATTCTGTCACACAGTTGTTTAACTCATTCTGTCACACAGTTGTTTAACTCATTCTGTCACACAGTTGTTTAACTCATTCTGTCACACAGTTGTTTAACTCATTATGGCACACACACAGTTGTTTAACTCATTCTGTCACACAGTTGTTTAACTCATTCTGTCACTCAGTTGTTTAACTCATTCTGTCACACAGTTGTTTAACTCATTCTGTCACACAGTTGATTAACTCATTCTGTCACACAGTTGTTTAACTCATTCTGTCACTCAGTTGTTTAACTCATTCTGTCACACAGTTGTTTAACTCATTCTGTCACTCAGTTGTTTAACTCATTCTGTCACACAGTTGTTTAACTCATTCTGTCACTCAGTTGTTTAACTCATTCTGTCACACAGTTGTTTAACTCATTATGGCACACACACAGTTGTTTAACTCATTCTGTCACACAGTTGTTTAACTCATTATGGCACACACACAGTTGTTTAACTCATTCTGTCACACAGTTGTTTAACTCATTATGGCACACACACAGTTGTTTAACTCATTCTGTCACACAGTTGTTTAACTCATTATGGCACACACACAGTTGTTTAACTCATTCTGTCACACACAGTTGTTTAACTCGTTCTGTAAAACACAGTTGATTAACTCATTCTGTCACACACAGTTGTTTAACTCGTTCTGTAAAACACAGTTGATTAACTCATTCTGTCACACACAGTTGTTTAACTCGTTCTGTAAAACACAGTTGATTAACTCATTCTGTCAAACACAGTTGTTTAACACATTCTGTCACGCACAGTTGTTTAACTCATTCTGTCACACACAGTTGTTTAACTCATTCTGTCACACACAGTTGTTTAACTCATTCTGTCACACACAGTTGTTTAACTCATTCTGTCACACACAGTTGTTTAACTCGTTCTGTAAAACACAGTTGATTAACTCATTCTGTCACGCAGTTGTTTAACTCATTCTGTCACACACAGTTGTTTAACTCATTCTGTCACATATGGTTGTGGGAGGGGCGGGCGCGTTAGCGTAGCTGTCAGACAGTCATGATGATTATGTCATCAGTGCTGTCGGGTGAGGGTTCCATGCCGGCGTTCATCGTCCGTCAATAGAGGAGAGGCTGGCCACCTACATGGTGTATTTTTAATGACTGTGCAGTGTTTGAAAATATTGCCGGTCCAAGTTTTATATATACCTATTATGTTGCATGAACTTTGCAGAAGGTGAATACAAATTGGACCGGCAATATTTTCAAACACTGCACAGTCATTAAAAATACACCCTATATTTATCCGTGAAATCCGGCCTACACAATGTGATGATCCAATCAAATCACAGCCCAAAGCAAGTTCCTGCTGCGGGACATATTTTGCTTAACACTTGGGAGAACAGAGCAATTAAATGTCGTTAGTCAGTTAATTTGCTGTTCAATTGTTTTGATAGTTAGTTAATTAGTGTGTTATTGCCCTAGTTACTTAGTTATTTTGTTAATTTGTTAATTAGTGAGGTATTTTGCTAGTTAATTAGTAAATTATTTTGCTAGTTAGTTAGTAAGTTATATTCTTGGTTAGTGGTGTATTATGCTAGTTAGTTAATTAATTAGTGAGTTACTTTGCTTAGTTAATTAGTGAGTTACTTTCTTAGTTAGTTAGTAAGTGAGCTACTTTGCTAATTAGTTAGTGAGTGAGTTATATTCCTAGTTAGTGATGTATTTTGCTAGTTAGTTAATTAGTCAGTTACTTTGCTAGTAAGTGAGTAATGTTCCTAGTTACGGACTTACTTTGCTAGGTAGTTAATTAGTGAGTTATTTTGCTAGTTAGTTGGTGAGTTATATTCCTGGTTAGCTAATCAACAGATCATCCTCATTACACATCTACCTTTTAGTCCAGTGGTTCTCAACCTTTTTTGACCCATGCACCCCTTCACCATATTTTCAGAATGTCATAACCCCCACCCCCTTTTTTCGAATTTCCTCCCTATAAATCCCCCCCCCCCACCCCGACCCATCGCAGTATACGTAATAATGGAAGTTACACTTAATAACACATACTAGAACAAGTCTAGACGTTTACATAAAACATGATTTGCGGGACCACATACGTCATAAAACGAATTTCAGAAGGGTGAGAAGTATAGAAACACAAAATATGGAGGGAAAAACAATATCAAGTAATCTGACCTTGTATTAACACGATCTTGACATAATCTTAATCCCACCCCCACCACCCCTCCTCCGTAAACCCTAAAATCCCACCCTGGGGGAGGGAGGGGGCAATTCCCCACCGGTCACCACTGTATTAGTCGATATGTGCCCAGGTTCCCTCATTGGTATCTCCGTCAGCCTGAAGCGACTGGCTGACAATTTTTCCTTGGCTCTTCGCATGATGCTCTCGTCTACCTTAATCCAGGTTGACTTGACATTCTAGCAGCCTGGTCGAAGTTAGAGAATCATTTCTGTCAAACTGAATGAAACACCAATTTCGTTTACAAGACCTCCTACATTTGTACACAACACAACGTTGTTTTCTTTATAAAAGAATAGAAGAAAACCTTGCTCTCTGCTGCCATAAAATGTAACCTTTGTTTCAGCCATCAATATTTTCTTTTTCTTTCAATCTTTAAGCCAAAAGTTCTGAAAATTCCTTGGAGAGATTGCGGATTAGATCATTCAATTCGCGCCCGTCGAAGCGTGTGAATAGGCCGTCTAGCAGAATCTAAATTTGGATATTTCCATATTTTTTTTTTTTTAGTTTCTATTAATTCCCTTAATATTGACAACACAGAAATAACAGTCATCATAGTGGTTCTTGGGCTCTCTCCAAACCATTGGAATTCCAAATTTTGTAAAGGACTAGATAGCAATAGTGTTTTTTTATTTTTCCACAGCCACGTATAGAAAATACTGTAATAATATTAATGAAATACACAAATGCCTGTATCTCAAAACCTATAACTGCTACAGACAAAGAAACGTGATATTTGGATGTAGTAGGCCTTATTTATGCAAAATCAGATGTGAAATGTCTGGCACCCCATAAGTGCAAGATCTTTGTCAGTAACTCTATTGACAGAAGACTTTACCGCATTTTCCTCTCAGCTTTGGTTTCTGAAGAAAATGCAAAGAATACCATGAGCAGACAGAAAAACCAATGGCCAAATCCTACAACAAACAAATGAAAACCGTAAAGTTATGTGAGAAATTAGTCGTATACAGTCACAATATTTGAACACGTTATGATAAGAAATACATTGGAGAACTTGGTGATAACTGGCAAGAATGAGGGGGAAAGAACAAGGGAAAGGCATAGAAGTAAATACCTTGATGGCTTAGCCACGTGGTATGCACGACTCTGGTGATCGTATGAGATGGCGTAACATGATCGCTCATGCTTATCGGCATGGCACATGAACATGAACTGAAAATAAGTCCGGGATGTTTACCAGCAAAACGTTATTCACAGGAAACCTTACCTCATTTACTTCTCAGTGGGGATGCATTTGTGCGTCTTGTTGTCTAGTTAACAGGATCCGGCTAGTGGTAACCCTGTCGAGTTTGTCAAATGTATCATCATCATCATCATCATCATCATCATCATCATCATCATCATCATCATCATCATCATCATCATCATCATCATCATCATCATCATCATCATCATCATCATCATCATCATCATCATCATCATCATCATCATCATCGTCATCATCATCATCATCATCATCATCATCATCATCATTATCACCACTAACACCACCATCAACTTCATGATCATCATCATTATCACCACTAACACCACCATCAACTTCATGATCATCATCATTATCACCACAAACACCACCATAAACTTCATGATTATCACCATTATCACCACTAACACCACCATCAACTTTATGATCATCATTATCACCACTAACACCACCATCAACTTCATGATCATCATCATTATCATCACTAACACCACCATCAACTTTATGATCATCATCATTGTCACCACTAACACCACCATCAACTTCATGATCATCATCATTATCACCACTAACACCGCCATCAACTTCATGATTGTCAGGATCTTCTATTAGGCTCGTTGGCTAACACATGTGAGACAGTACAAGTACAACGTGATTCGACGTAAGACACAGCAACACAATTTCTATGGATTTATTACCACATTAAATACATAACAATAGTCACAGCAATGTACAACATATAACAACTCACAACCACAATACAGCTCATAGGTCTGTCGCTCACGATATCAGTCGTTCAGCTCACAACCACGGAGATTCACACAAAACGCCTTGCTCTCGACACACACGTCCGTTCAGATGTCCAGTCCCAGCTTGGTCTGAGATTAGCACACACACTGCCCACTGCCTCTGGTGGGGTCACGTGGCTTTGCGTGCGTCTG
>JACEFZ010013934.1:0-11760 GCA_014155875.1 Cepaea nemoralis | reverse complement strand
GGATTCCATCCGAGATCAGTTGTCGACCAAGGCTTATGGTCTGCTCTGCTCTGCCATGACATTTAGTCTTTAGGTTGCGTTTCCTCGCAACAGGATAAGGCTTGTACCCTTTCAATTGCTCCCCTCTGCCCTCACGTCGGGTTTGGTGATAGCCGCCCTACATTCTGCGTCCACAGAAAGCAGGTACAACCGTCTACAGTCAAACGGTAGCTCAGTCATATCTAAGACCTGACTTATAGGTCAACCAAGGCGGGCGATAGAATATTATGGAGATCCACTGTAGCCAACCTTCCTTGTGGAGACGGCACTTGATTAATCAAACTATGATCTTGCTACAGCTCTGTAACAAAAATGGCATTGACGGGTATCATTGCTATAAAAGAGCTATATGTTTTATTACCAAGTGGTTACTATAGTAATTAATATCTACCATCAAGCTTTTTATTTATACGAACCACAACACTCAATACTATAAAAATCTACACGTTTTATTATATCTCAAGTGGTTATTATAGTAATTAACATCACAATCAGGTTTTATATTTACACAAACCACATCTATCAATACTGTAAGACAGCTATAAGTTCTATTATCAAATTCCAATTCCAATTTTTCAAAAAAAATTTCTAAATTCGGTCTCGTTTAACCTGCTTGTTCATCGGTGGTTATTGTTGAGAGCCGTGGTTGTGTGGACTGTTAGTCCTAATTTCTACTGGTTTTATTGGTTCCGCTCTGTTTGTCAGATAAAGTTATTTTTGTGCTATCTGGTTGTTTACTTTCTGTCTTATGCTGGCCCTGATAAGACTGGTTCTTTGTAGGGTCTACTACGTGCTTGTTGTTTCTCGTGTTGTCATCACCGGGGCTGGTCCCGGTTATGTTCAGTCCTCATAAGGACTCGATTTAGGCAAAGATTATCAAATGGTTATTATCGTAATCAATATCACAATCAAACTTTTACTTTACACAAACCATCACTATCAATACTATAAAACAACTATACGTTTTATTACCAAGTGGTCATTATCGTAATTAACATCTCAATCAGGTTTTATATTTACATGAACCACAACTTACCACACCCCACCAGAGGGCGTCAGCGTAGCTGGAGAAATCCTTTCTCCCATCCTCTCGTTCAGCCAGATAGACGAAGTAAGAGGAGAATATTAACCCTAGAAATCCTATATACAGCGTCGTGATTAGTTCCTGGAAAGTAGGACAAAACAATGGGAACTGTTAGTATTAATATCAGTTCACTGAGTTATGGGAGAGTACAAGAAAATACGTGATTATTAATTCCGGGAATAAGGGGAGAAACTATCAGAAATGGAATAAAGTTAAGGAGAAAATGATTGCAGATAAACACACAAGCAGCGTGAGAGATGGTGTATGATGGTGGAAATGACCATGTTTTCACATGCATCCACTGTGGAAAAACATTTAAAGCACGAATTGGCCTTATCAGCCACACTCGCCACCGCCATGGGTCGTAGTTATTAAACCTTTTTGAAGCACAATGTACCAAACTATCGTCTGTCAAGACGGAAAGGTGCCAATTGAGGGGAGAAAATAATTATGTTCTTAGTTCCTGAAGTATCGGAGAACACTAGAGAAATGACGATGATTAATTCTGAAAATTAGGGGGGGGGGAAATAAACTTAAATTAGGTATTTAGTTCCTGATTTATAGGAGAAAACAAGGGAATAGATAATGATTAATTCTGGAAATTAGGGAAATTGTATTATTAGTCCCTGATTTATGGGAGTGTACAAGCGTAAAATTATGTAATTATTTCCTAGTTTATGGGAGAAAACAAGCGTAAATTATGTAATTATTTCCTGGAAAAAGAGGGAAATGAGAGAAACTTGTGTGATTAGTTCCTAGAATAGATAAAAACCTCCCTTATGTGTCTCTACCTTGACGTGGTAGAGAGACTTGCGTGTCCCAATGACCTCAAGAGAGCTGCCGACGGAAGTACAACTACATGTCGGACTGGCCTTGAGATAGGGACAAGACCAAGAGAGACATAACCTGCTGCTCTGCAGGTAGACTGAGGATAGACAGTCAAAGACCTAATCAGTCGCACGATGCCACTAATTCTTGGTTCGGATACATACTCCAAGGCTCTCCGCTGAGGGATATAACTGAACTAAGTCAACATCCCCCGGATGTGAGAGCTGGGCCGATACTCACCCACTGCCAAATTGAGGCGAGATGCTAAGCCGCTACATGCTTGGTACATATATTTGTTCGGAGACTCTCATCCGAGGGATAAGAGGGATCCCTGGATGGAGAGAGCCTGGACGTTACTCGCTCTCTGCTGCATGGAGGTAAGGTGCTGAGCCGGCAGCACATGTAGCCTACCTCGTGAGCGTTACTAAAGGTGGAAAATTGTCACAATCACACGCAGTGATTACGATGCAAGTCTGCATCAGAGCTCACTGGAGTGAGCGTAGTCAAAGTGGTAAAACGTCTCATTAACACGAAATGGAACACTTGGCTAGCGAATCCATTACGTGGCAGTCCAAAGTGGAAAGCTACAGAGTGGATGTCGCCTGCAAATAAAGGTGAAAAACGTCTCACTAACACGAAATGGAAGGCTTGGCGCGCGAATCTATGTGGCAGTCCAGAAGTGAAAGCTTGCAAAGTGGATGTCGCCCGCAGACTGACCGTTCCTGGTGTGCATGGGGAGTGGTCAATGGCGAACGAAATGCCCAATACATGGAAGTGAGGAATAAAAGCAGCCATAGAGCAGGACGTGACGATTCCTTGGGTGAGTCCAGCACCAGGGTGCTATGTGCCGGCTCTGCACATATGGAAGCCTCCTTGGGTAGCGGAGAATGCCTATGGTCTGCCCCTGCCTTCCCCTGAGGGTTGACCTTGATGTCTGTGGCCACTCTAACTTGACCAGCTGAGATGTGGGCGACACTACAACAAAATGTCCCTCGAAACCTCCAGGACGGTTAACCTGATCAAAAACACCCGCCGAAGTCGGATGTGCAGGCCTAAGGGTGGCAAATTAAAATTGTCGCAACGCTAAAACGTCCGAATGAAATTTCCCACGTGTGCGGAACAGCTCTGACTAGCTGGTTTTCCGAATGTCCGTCGTGCCCGGAACAGCTCTGACTATATTGTCACCCGGGCACAACGACTAGCACATGTCCGAATCGAAAGCCCTCTGAGTGGATACCGTCTGCAGACCGACCTGGTTTGTGCGGGGAGCGGATCGTAGCGAGCGAAATACCCAATACATTGAAGTGAGGAATTAAAGCAGCCATGAGAGTGAGCCCAGCACCAGAACGCTATGTGTCGGCTCTGCAAACATGGAAGCCTCCCTGGATGGCGGATGATTCCCATGGACTGTCCCTGCCTTCCCTTGAGGGATGACCGTGAAGTCTTCGACCGTTCCAATTTGACCAGCTGGGATGTGGACGGTACTACTAAAATGAGAGTCCCCCCACCCCCAGGAATGCTAACCTGGTAAAATACGCACGCGAAAGTCGGATGAGTAGGCCTAAGGGCTTAGGACCGAGGGTGCCTAACAACACACCGCAATTACATCTGAAAAAACACTCCGGATGAACGAAGAAGAAGAAGAAGAAGAAGTAGAAGAAGAAGAAGAAGAAGAAGAAGAAGAAGAAGAATAGATGAAGAGGGATTGGGGGGGGGGGTGAAAACGGTATAATTAGTTTCTGGAATAGGAACAAGAGAGTCAATGGCATAATAAGTTCCTTGAGTAGAGAAGAAAGAAAAAACAAATACTGTGATTAGTTCATGGAATATAGGAGTGAACAATGTATATCCCATGTTCGTGCCTTTGGAATCGAAGACAAAAACTGTAAATATGATCACGGTTCCTTAAGTTCCTTGAGAGAAAAAAAGTAACTATTGTCATTAGTTCTAGATACAGGGGAACATGGAAGCCGCCGCTGAATAGTGGCTATTATGTTGGTCTCTCGTCGAAGGTCTCGTGTTTGAATCTCTTTTGAGGCAGGTTTTTTTTTTTTTTTTCAACTATCCATCTTTTACGTGAAAATGAAGCGGTTACGAAAAATATCCCAACTGTCTCCCGCCATTTTAACCGGAAGCGCTCGTAACCCTTAACACGCTGCGGGAATTATTGAGGAGGGGATCCGAACACTTATGGACTGAATGGTTCGATGTGCAATGAGGATGATCCGTCGACTAACTAACTTGTTTTGTTTTGTTTTTAAATGGAAACGGGCTCTCAGGAAGACCCTGTTTAAAATTCGATGGGAAGTAAAGGCGGCTGGCGATTTATTGTAGTTGATAAGGAGCTAGACTGATAACGTCATTAGCGCGGTCGGACGAGGATGCGACGCCTGCACTGATCGACCGTCATCTGAGAAAAAGACTGACCACCTAGGCCTATTTCTTCACAGCACAGACACACGGCAGGCGTCTGCTTCTCGGGACATGTGTGTGTGTGTGTGTGTGTGTGTGTGAGAGAGAGAGAGAGAGAGAGAGAGAGAGAGAGAGAGAGAGAGAGCGAGAGAGAGAGATCTGTTGCGTTATTGACTAGATCACCCACCCAGTATCGATTAGTCTATACAAACACGGGGTTAGCACCATATACCCGACACCCATCAAGGCGAGTATAAGGACCCCTTTCTGTGATTTTAAAAGGGAAGAACAAAAACACCTGCCGATGTCTTTAACTCTTGAATGAAATCCTAGAAGACATGGCCACAACATTTCAGTTTGAAGCGTACATTCGGAGAGGCATGGGTTAAACCACCGAGTAGCAGGTCCTTTGCAGAACGCCGCCCACATCACGGCCCCACCGAGAAGGCTCTCGATCACTGGCCACTTCCGCCGCCCCTTGCGCCCTCATGCCCACAGTGTCTGCGATGACTTGAGTCCCTCTTCGTGCTGGCCGATCCCTGTCTCTTTCTCAATGAACCGTGCCTTCCATCCTCAAAAACTCGTCGTAGAAATGTGCCAGGCTATTGATCAATCCGGCATATAAAAATGCCGACAGCACTTTTAGAGATATTGGATAGAGACATAAAAAAGGCATTAAATGTTGTACAATCCTAAAATGCAGGCATAGCAAGTAAGAGTCAGATAGCCCACGTTATAGCGTTTCTATATAGTTTCTGCTATCTTGGACATATAATAACAGATGATTGCAGAAGCGAAATATTAATCAAAACGAGAACAGGAATGGCCAAAAATGCTTTCAACGGTATGAAATCAGTATGAACATCTTGAGATATTAAAAACGCATTAAAAATGAAAATTGTCAAATGTTACGTATATACAACACTATTGTATGGTGCGGAAGCCTGGGCATTGAATAAGAAACTAGAAAGTAGCATAGAACCCCTGGAAATGTGGATATACAGACGGATATGTCGTATTTCATGGAAACAGAACTAATCAAATACAGAGATCCTAGAAAAACGGAATGAAAAGAGAGTTTATGTAAGAAATAAAAAAGAGGCAAGTGAAATATTACAACCACGATAAAAGACATAACACTCTTATAAAAACCATACTGGAGGGCAAGGTTGAGGGGCAAGAGGTAGACACCGATACAAGTGGGAAGATAACATCAAGAGATGGACGAACATCAGTCTGACAGAATGTACAGTCAAGGCGAGAGACAAACAGTGTTGGAGATCAATTTTAGCCAACCTTCAATGTGGAGACGGCACCTGATTGATTGATTGATTGATAGCTAAACTGACAGCGAACGGCTGTGGACATGTTTTGAGCACAGTATGAGGACAACTGGCATCGCTAATGGGAGACGAGCAAGACTAAATGAAATAGATAAATACCTGGACGGCTTGGCCACATGGTCAATTAACTAACTACCTAACCAACCAAACAACCAACCAACCAATCAACCAACCAACCAACCAACCCCCCAACCAACCAACCAACCAACCAATCCGCCAACCAACCAACCAACCAACCAACCAACCGCCAACTAACTAACCAACCAACAACCAACCAATCAACCGCCAACTAACTAACCAACCAACCAACCAACCAACCAACGAACCCGCCAACCAACCAACCAACCAACCAACCCGCCAACCAACCAACCAACCAACCAACCAACCAACCGCCAACTAACTAACCAACAACCAACCAACCAACCGCAAACTAACTAACCAACCAACCAATCAACCAACCAACCAACTAATTAACTAACTATCCATCCAACCAACGAACTAACGAACGAACCAACCAACTAACTAACCAACTAATAAACTAGCTTACTAACCAACCAATTAACTTACCAACAAACCAACCAACCAAGCAACTAACTAACTAACTAACTAACTAACTAACTAACTAACCAACGAACCAACCAACCAACAAACTAACTAACTAACCAACTAATAAACTAACTTCCTAACCAACCAAACAACCTACCAACCAACCAACCAACCAATTAACTAACTAACTAACTAACTAACTAATTAACTAACTAACTAATGATTGATTGATTGATTGATTGATTGATGTAGGAACCGACATCACAGCATTCGGGGCATTCCCATAAGCGCTCCGTCCCCATTCTCAGCAGCCAGCGAAGAGTTCCATCACCAATACTACCAGTAGCAATCTGATTATATGTCCGTCTTGCCTTTCTTCTGAGCGTCGAGCGTTGGCCAGATCCCCTCGTCACTCCTCTCTGCCTCATTCTTACCAGACCATGATGATCCATTTGCTCCTCCGAGGTGTACACGTGCCCCCACAAGGCTGCAACCACGTCTGCCTTGTCATGCATCAATACTCTACCAAATTTTGCAGAGCCAGCCAATCTGTCAGCCTGTTCATTCCCCAGAAACTGACTGACTGACTGACTGACTGACTGACTGACTGACAGACAGACTGGCTGGCTGACTGACTGACTGACTGACAGACAGACTGGCTGGCTGGCTGGCTGGCTGGCTGGCTGACTAACAGTTCGTTGGAATTATGATCAAAGTTTTTGATAATTATAATGTTATCCCTCGGAAACGTAGCTTAGAAAGCGAGCTCCTATAATCGTGAATCCAAATTAGGAGATAGGGTATTATTTCACCGTGGAGCCATAAGATGAGCACTGGAATTTACTTCTGCTTGAAGCCAAATTAAGGACCTGAAATTCTTTCATCTTGTAGCCAAACGCATATTTTAACCTTGTGGTGTGTAGGCGTGGTGTTGATTTGTTTTGGGCAAACCGCACCAACTTAGTTATAGGGAAATTGAGGCACACGTGACAATATTTTTATTATGTGGGCAATTATAGAAACCAGAGTATGTGGATATTTACCCTCGTTGTATAGTTTTTATAGATGGCATTTGACGGTGTAGAACATAACACATTATGGAACATAATGAAATAAATAGGCTTCCCATTACACGTAACACATATGATAAAACTGGAAATACAGGAAGGCCCCGCTATACGTCGCTTCGGTTTACGTCGTTTCGCTATAGCGTCGTTGTCACAATGGAACATAACTTCACTTTACATCGCTACGTTTCGCCATAACGTCGTCACCTGTGTTGCTATGCTGAGTTAACGTCGCCATTTTACATTTTGTGCAGTGCATTTTTCCAGGAATTTATCGTGTCATCACCCATAATTCAAAGCCCACGATAAATTTTGATGGTGTGTCTGGTTGTAAGAGAACCAGGAAAAATTTTACTTTTGAGGTGAAGTTGGATGTGTTACGTCGTTTTGATGCTGGTGATCAAACTGTAGATATCGGTAAAGTCCATGGTTTACCTCCAACGACGGTAAGGACAATTCGTGCAGGTGCTGACAAAATTCAAAGAGGATGCTAAAAACGTAACCACTTTGAGTGCTTCCAAGATACTCGTACCAGAAGTACTCTTATAGAGAACATGGAAGCATTATTGGCCGTCTGGATTGAAGACCAGAGCCAACGGAATATGCCTGTGAGCAAAATGGTTATCCAAAAGAAAGCAAAGTCTCTCTATGAAGATCTAGCTAAGAAAGCGGATGAGAGCAGTACTAGTAGTGCTGATGATAATTTTGGAGCGAGTCGTAGTTTCAATGCCTCTACGTCCCAATAACTCTACCACGCGCCCTCCAACCCACCTCTATTTAGCCAATTTTGACTGTCTACGTCTAATTTCTCTAATAATTTTACGATTTTCATTTGTTTCCTGTAGTACTTGGTCACTGGTTTTTCTGTCTGTCCATGGAATTCTTTCTATTCTTCCCAGAAACCAAATTTCTACAGCCATCAGATGCTTTTCAGCTTGACTGCTCATTGTCCAAGTTTCACATCCATACAAAACTATAGGTTCTATGTAGCACCTCAACACTCTTTTTCTCGTCTTAATTGACTTCTTTTTATTGGTCAGAAATCAAATCAAATCAAATCAACTTTATTAGGGTCACAAATTGGGCGCGCAGGCCCGTCTTACATTCGGCCCTTCCAATCACTCGTCTTTCGTTCATCAAGAGCATTATACATTTACATAGGAAGAAAAATAAACATTGTGAAATGAATGTTGTAAACATAAACAAGGCTAATTACAATGTTATGAAGCCCATCTCCCACCTATCCATACATCACCCCACCCACACAACACCCCCACCTACCCACACACACGCGCACCAAGGGACACATACACACCCCCACCTACCGACACACACGCACACCAAGGGACACATACATACCCCACCAACCGACCCATCCCCCTCCCGCACATCCCCCACCCACACACACTGCCCTCACCTGATCCCCCAACCAAAACACACTCGCCACCCACAAACATTCCCCCACCAACCCACACATCCCACGCCCATCCACATCCTACCCCACACATCCTCTCCCCACCCACACCTCAAACCACCCATCCCCCAGCCACATCTCCATCGACAACATATTCCCCACCCACACACACAATCCCCCACCAACCCACACATCGCACATCCACTCACACATCCTCAAACCATACACACACATCCCCACCAACTGACATGTCCCTACCCCCCCCCCCCCCACACACACACACATCTCCCTAACCACCCATACATCCCCAATCCACTCACACACACCCCACCACCCACACATACAACTTCCACCCACCCACACATGCCTTAACCTAATCCCCCACCACACAATCCCCCACCCGCACATCACATACACCCCCTACCACGCACTATTCCCAACCCACGCACCACACACACACATATCCCTCACCAACACATCCCCACTTACACACCACACACATATCCCCCACCAAGATACCACACAATATTCCCACCCACACCCACACAGATACCCTTACCCATCCACCCCACATACCCCCACTCACACACCACAAAAATCCCCCACCCACACACACATACCTCACCCACACAATATCACCAACCAACACACCACACACCTCTCCCCACCCACACACGCATTCCCTACCCGTCCACCAACACACACTCACTCACGCATACATCCTCCACTACGCACCCACACACCCCCACCCACCCACTCCCAACCAAACATCTCTCGATCACAATACCCCTACCCCCACACACATCCTCCACCCACTCACACATCCCACCCCGACACATACAACTCCCTCACCCACCTACACATCCCTAAGCCACTCACACACCCCCACCCACACATTCCCCATCCACATACACACATCTCCCACCCACACTCCCCCACATACTTCCCCCAACCACCACAATCCCCTGCTCACCCACACATATACCCCACCCATACGCACATTCCCCACACCCATCACACACATCCCCCACACCACACACTATCCTCCACCCATACCACCACAAACATACCCTCCACCCACACATCATTCACACATCCCCCACCAACACACCGCACACATATCTCAAACCCACACACCATACACTTCTCCCCACCCGCCCTTCCATCCCAAATCCACCCAACACAATCCCCTACCCACACAACCCCGCCTCCCACACATACTTCCTCAAACCATCCACACATCTCCACCCACATAAACACACATCCCCTGCATCCGTCCCATACACATATCCTCCACCCATACACACATCCCCCACACCCATTCCAACACCCCTACTTTCACCCCCACACATCCATCCACACATCCCACCAACACCCACAAATACCACTACCCACCAAAACCCACACACCCCAACCCATCCAAATGCATACCCCCACCCACACACCCCCACCCACACATATCCCCACACTCACACACATCCTCCACATACACTCACACTTCCTCACATCTAGACACATACAAAATGTCTCACGTTAGTATTGAAACTAGTATGAACAAACTCCCACACTTTACTCACACACATACACTGACACTTGTCATGAGCAGTCTCATAAAAATGTTAAACATTGAGAAAAATGTGTACATAAAATGTATGTGACGTAAAAATAGTGATGCTCTCTCTCTCTCTCTCTCTCTCTCTCTCTCTCTCTCTCTCTCTCTCTCTCTCTCTCTCTCTCTCTCTCACACACACACACACACACACATTCACTCTCACGCTCACACATTCACTCTTCCGCTCATTCATTCACTCTCACGCATTCACTCTCCCGCTCATTCACTCTCACGCTCACTCATTCACTCTCCCGCTCACTCATTCACTTTCCTGTTCACCCATTCACTCTCCCGCTCACTCATTCAATCTCCCGCTCACTTATTCACTCTCACGCTCACTCGTTCTGTCTCTCATTCACACTCACTGACTCACTCACTCAAACTACAGTAATGAACATGAGTTTATATTATGCATGATAAAATCAAATGGTATTTAACTGATAATATGACAGATGAGAATACACAAACATATGGATTCGGCGTGTTACATAACATGCGTGTTATATGACATGCATCTGCTCAGCTCTCTCTCTCTCTCTCTCTCTCTCTCTCTCTCTCTCTCTCTCTCTCTCTCTCTCTCTCTCTCTGTATTCTTTCATATACACACACTCACACGCATGCGCGCGCTCACACACACACACACACTAACACATCAACTCTCCCACTGTCTCACTCTCTAACACACAATCCTTCACACACACACACACACTCACTCTCTCAATCACACTCTCTCACACATACACATGAACGCATGCACGCACGCATACACTCCCTCACTCACTCTCACACGTACACGTACGAATGCATGCACTGACACATTCCCCCACCATTTCTCGCTCAATCACTCTCTCCACACACACGCATGCACGTGCGCACACACGCATTCACTCTCTCCCTCTCACTGACACCCACTTTCTCTCTCTCTCTCTCTCTCTCTCTCTCTCTCTCTCTCTCTCTCTCTCTCTCTCTCTCTCTCTCTCTCTTTCTCTCTCTCTCTCTCGCTCCCACACGCACACACATATATAGTGAACAATTATAGTTAAACAATTATAATGAACAATTATACTGAACAATAGATCAGGTAGATAGATAGATAGATAGATAGATAGATAGATAGATAGATAGATAGATAGATAGATAGATAGATAGATAGATAGATCCCCGCCAGGAGCTGGGCGAAGCCGGGCCGATTCAGCTAGTTTATTTATATAATCACGTTTCATGAAAGAACCCACATAGGAGACACCTCTGAACTATCCCATATAAATCCGTTCAGTCTGTGCCAAAACGAAAACCGCGAGACAATTTCAAAAAAAGCGCGGATGTGTCTTACTGAAGCTGTAATACTTTTAAAATGATAGTATTAATCCCTGAGCCGTAAATTATATACCGCATATAAACAAACATTGAAATCT
>JACEFZ010013933.1:0-28752 GCA_014155875.1 Cepaea nemoralis | reverse complement strand
AGAGAAATGGATTGGAGAACTTAGTGACAACTGGCAAGATCGAAGGGAACAGGCCAAGAGGAAGACGGAGTCATGACCGCCCACACCTTCCGGCATGGCACATGATTGATTGATTGGTTGTAGTTAGGTCCTTTATTGTGTGGCTTGTTTTGATTCGTTCTTAGATCGGGCTGCTTGTTTTCAGCTTCCTGGCTTCTGGTTGGTTGATTATTTTGGTTACTTTCATGTTGAGGTCTTTCATGATTGAGCAGAGTCGCGCACTTGTTGAGGCCTGGAGTAATTGTGTACCCACCCCGTCATATGGTGTTGTTTCCTTCAGGGAGCTTTACCATTCCCACCTGGTGTTACTCCTCCTTCCTCGTCTTGGGTTTCATGTGTCGTCTCGATAGTTTGATCTTGATGGGGAGCGGCGCGATTCGAAAGCGTCCTACAAAATTGCTCTTGGTCTGGGTAGCCGTTTTCATCCAGTTCTATTTCTATTTCTTCTTCTGTCTGGGCCTTTGCGTTTTCTGGTTCTGATGTTTCTTTCTGTGCTTTGAGCAGTTCTCTTTCTTCTTGGATTTATTTGAGCGTTTCTTCTGTCTTTTCTCTTCCTTCTTGGATTTTTGATAGAGTTTCATCAGTTTCAGCCTTTATAGCAGCCATTCCTGCTCTATCTTCTGCTGGACTTGCTTCAGTTCGTCCAGGATGCGCTGAACGGCCGTTATCTGTGTTTCTTGCGTCTTGTCTTTTTCTTTCTCCATGTTTTTTAACTGTGTTCTCAGGTCCTTCAGTTGGCGTTCCAATTGTGCTTTGTCACTTTTGGTGAGTCGGTTGGTCGTCTCGTATTGCCTTCTAGCCTCCTTATATGGTAGGTTAGACTTGATGGCGATTTTCATCGCTTCCTTGCTGTCTTGGTGGCAGGGGCAGCCGAGGTACCTGGCGCCATGGCTTGCCGAGGCAGTTGGCGCACTTTCTGTTGGTGTTAAGCCTCCTGAAGTCTCCAGTGGAAGCCTCCAGTGCTGGCACTGACTATATTGATGGGGACCAGAGCAATTCGTACATACCTCCGAATCACTTTTGCAGGTGGCACTGGTGTGCCAAAACTTCTGGCACTTAGAGCACTGCAACACTCTCGGTATGTAGTGTTCTGGTCTTTGGTCTTTTTTGTCCCATATAATATATTGAGGGATCACTCGATCCTCCGAAGTTACGACGACGACTGTGGAGGGTACGTTGTTCTTTCCGATAATCTGCTCAACACTGGTGATCTTGATTTTGCGTTTCTCCCGGGTCAGCATCTCCCTGATCTGGTCGTTGGCGAGATAGGTCTTGACTCGTTTTATGACCCATCTTTTGATTGTGCGGTGCCAGGCGGCTTCCAATACTATGCCGTGGTGAAGCTGGATGACGGCTTTCTCTACTTGTGCATCAATCTTCTGCATAAGTGATGTGGTCTTTGAATTTTTCTTGATGGAGACAACTACTCCATCAGGTGTCTTGCGCAGCTGGTCGATGCTGTGTCTTCCCAGCTCGTTTTCCAACAGACTGATTATCTTGTCTGTTGGTAGCGCCGACAGTTTGGCTTCTCCCAAGCTTGTCTGCTTGAGTAGAATTTTGCCGGTGAAGTCTACAGTAGTAGTTGTTGGTTCCTCCTGTGTGGAGTTCTCTGGTAGTTTGGGCTGCATCTCCTTGGTATTGATAACTTCATGGCTGCTGCTGGCTTCAGTTGTGGTTTCTGCGAAGGGAACGGTTTCAGCTGGTGTAGGAGCAGGACTGCTGTTTGTAGAAATGGGTTCAGCAGTCGCAGGGGCCTTCCTCAAGTCTGCCTTCTTTTTCTCGGCTGCATAAAGCGCATGTCTCTGCGCAGCACTTTTAACGCGAGGCATCCTCTGCGTTATCTGATTAGGCGACTTGCTTTCGATAGTGCGTCAAGTCGACTAGAGTTAGTCAGTTATGGTTCCAATTTCACGGCAAAGGATCAATCCCATTAACGTTGTTATATAGATTCATTTTCTTCAGAAGCATGTTTTGCAAAGTACAAATATAATGGTAGTTTCCCCTTGTCTTGAGAGCATGAGAGCAAGTGGCCTAATCGAAAGCCGGACACGTGCTAGAAAATGGCACGTCGCAAGAAAAACTCCACTAGGCACTCGACGTTCAAAATGAGCAGCGTGGAAGCCGCCAAGACTATCAAGATGATGCAAGAAGAAAATGTGTCTGCTAGCCGCAGCACAACACCAGAACCTGAAGAAACATTAAATGAAGCTACCACTTCTGCACCAGATGAAGCCGCTCCCGTCACTCAACCGACGTCAGAGACTACAACTTTAACTGAAACCTGCAGCAGCCGTGAAGTTTTCAACAGCACCCAGACGAAGCAGCCCAAGTTACCAAAGACCTCCACATCGGAGGAAACCACAACAACTGAGGACTTCACCGGCAAATTACTGCTTGCTTGCTTGCGTTTGCTGGCTGTGAATTCCAGCATGAAGTCCTGTATGTTGGATGAAGACATCCTGTTGTCCAACATCAGTGTGATGTATACCGGACTGAGGTTTGCATGAGTATCTGTTGTCCCATGTCTGGCTTATTGGTGTGCAGACTGGTGGTTCCTCGCCGTGCAGGCAGACACTCTCTGACTTTCGGAGGAAAAATTACTGCTAAAACAGACAAGCATGGGAGAAGCCAACCTGTCGGCGCTACCAACAGACAAGATAATCAGTCTGTTGGAAAACGAGACGGAAAGAAACAGCATCGACCAGCTGCGCAAGACACCTGATGGAGTAGTGGTCTCCATCAACAAAAACCCAAAGACCACAGCCCTTATGCAGAAAATTGCACAAGGAAAGAAGGCCGACATCAAGCTTCACCACAGCATCTTATTGGAAGCCACCTGGCACCGCACAAGTAAACGATGGGTCATTAAACGAGTCAAGACCAATCTCACCAACGACCAGATCAGGGAGATGCTGACAAGGGAGAACAAGAAACTCAAGATCACCAGTGCTGAGAGGATCATCAGAAAGAACACCATCCGCTCCACAGTCTTCATAGTAACATTGGAGGACTGAGTGACCCCTCAATTCATCAGATGGGACAAGAGAGACCAAGTTCCAGAGCACTACATACCAAAAGTGCTGCAGTGCTCTAAGTGCCAGAAGTTTTGGCACACCCGTGCCACCTGCAAGAGTGAGGTGGAGGTATGCAGATACTACTCCGGACCTTATCCATACAGTCAGTGCCAGCATGCAAAGACCGACACGGACTTCAGGCGGCCCAACACTAATAGAAAATGTACAACTGCCTCGGCAACCATGGCGCCAGGTACCTCGGCTGCCCCTGCCACCAAGACAGCAAGGAAGCCATGAAGATCGGCATCAAAACTAACCTGCTTTATAAAGAGGATAAGAGGCAGTACGAGGCTACCAATCCACTCACAAAAAGCGACAAAGCGCAACTGGAAGGCCAAGTGAAGGACCTGAGATCAAAGTTCTTCTTCGTTCATCCGGAGTTTTTTTTCGGACGTGATTGCGTTGTGCCTGTTTACAGCAGAGCTGCGTTCTTGCACCGTTAGGCTGACACATCCGACTTCTGCGGGCATTTGTTGACCGGGTTAACCTTCCCGGGGGTTTCTTAGGACGTTAGACTCACTGTTGTGGTGTTATCCCCCATCCCAGCTGGTCCATATAGAACAGCCAAAGGCATCCTGGTCAGCCCTCAAGGGAAGGCAGGGGCAGACCATGGGCATTCCCCGCCATCCAAGGAGGCTTCCATAATTGCAGAGCCGATACATAGCGCTCTGGTACTGGGCTCATCCAAGGAATCGTCACGTCCTGCACATGGCTGCTTAGCCTCACTTCCGTATATTGGGCCTTCCGTTCACCATAGGCTGTTCTTCCGGAAACCAGAAGTATGCAGTCTGCAGATGACATCCACACAGTGAGCTTTCGATTCGGACTTTCCACGTAATGGATTTGCTATCCAAGCAATATTCCATTTCATGCCACTAGGACACTTTTCCACCTTTTAAGAAGCCCACACAATGGGCTTTTGATTCGGACTTTCCACGTAATGGATTTGCTATCCAAGCAATATTCCATTTCGTGCCACTAGGACACTTTTCCACCTTTTATGAAGCCCACATAGCGAGCTTTCGATTCGGACTTTCCACATAATGGATTTGCTATCCAAGCAATATTCCATTTCATGCCTCTGGGTCTTCATGCACCTTTAAATGTCAACCTGTATGTAGTTAAAGTAAGCTGCGGTCAACTTGAGCTTGTTGATATCTCCATAGAGCTTGTCCTCAAATGAAGCAGGTGTGGGCCAAAATATCTTTCTCTGTTCTGCATACGTTGGGCAATCCTGCAGCAAATGTTTTGCTGTCATTTTTCCAGTTCTACAATTACATTCATCGGTATCTCCTATCTTTAGTTTATTGAACAAGTGGTATTTCAGCCTGTTATGTCCTGTGCGGAGTCTGAAGATTGCTACTTGTTCTCTTCGGTCGAGTTTGTAATATGCATCATCCTTCTGATGGCCTGGATGCTCAGATTCCCATTTGGTTCTATAAGTGCTTTTTATCAACCTCTTTGCCTCATTATAGGTTATGTCTATGTCAGGCTGTGGTAGTCGTCCGCCCTCTTTTGCCAGTCTGTCAGCCTCTTCGTTTCCAGGTATACTGCAATGTGATGGGATCCACTGTATTACAACTTTTTTGGATTTCTGGCATAGACCATGGAGTGCTGCTCTTAGGTCAGTTAGTTCTGTGCTGTTATTGCTCTTGAGTATTGAGACAGCTGACTTTGCATCTGTGAAGATAGCTATTTGCTTCTCTTTATTTTCCTCCATCAGGAGCATTTCTGCTGCAGTTTTCAAAGCCTCTACCTCCGCTTTGAAGTTACTTGAAAATTTTCCAGTTGCCATTGAATGTGTTTTTTTCACTCCATTTTTTAAATTTAGGAGAATTCCTCCTCCTCCATTCTCTATTGAATTTTTGGCTGATCCATCTGTATATGCATGGGTCCAATTCCTGCTTGGGTAATGTTCTTTTATGTAGTTTAGGGTTATTTCTCTTCTTTCGGTTTCATGCTGAGTGTTCTTTTTCTCAATACCAGGAATGTTTTCTATCATCTCAGGCAGTTGCTGCTGTCTCCAAGCTGGGAACTCGTGTGCATTGTGTATGGGCTTGACTGTTGATGTGTTAAGTATAGGATCTGCCCTAATCCTTCGTTTTGCAGTTTCTACAAAGTTGCTACGCTTCAGTCTTCCCTTTCCAAAACCATTAAATCTGTTGTACATAGGGTGGTCTGTCAATCTTCTAAATTTTTCTGCTTGTTGCTGGGCTCTGCTATCTCTTCTATCCTGCATTGGTTGTAAACAAGTGATCTTTTCTAGTTCATTAATAGGCGTTGTCTTCAGGCTTCCAGTTATGATTCGCATTCCTTGGTTTTGGACTCTACTTATTTTGTTAAAGTTTGACTTAGCTGCTGTTGCCCAAGCTGCAATGCCATATTCCAGTACTGGCCTCACCCGTCCAGTATATAACTTCTTGAGAACTTTCTCATCTGCTCCCCACGTTGTACCAGCAAGCTTTTTCATGATTGCCATTCTTTGCCTTGCTCTTGTTCGATTTTTCTCAACCTGTGTCTTCCATGTCAGGCGACGATCAAATGTGACTCCTAGATAGTTTGGATTTTCTTCATGGCGCAATATTTTTCCATTCAATACCAGCTTAGGTTGCTGAGTTTTAGTTGAGAGGGAGAACACTGTGCATGTTGTTTTCTCCTCACTTATCTTCACTAGCCATGATTTTGACCAGTCCTCTAGCGCTAATAGGGCTTGCTGTATTCTGCTGTTAGCTGTACTAATATATTCTTCAGATGTCCATATGGCTAGGTCATCTGCAAAGGAGGATGTGTGTACTCTGGCTGGAAAATTTTCTGTGATGTCATTTATATTTGCTAGGAATAATGTTGGTGAAAGAACTCCTCCTTGGGGGACACCTTGCTCCAACAGCATCATTTTGCTGGTTTGTCCTTGTACTTTTGTCCTGGCAGTTCTGTTCTCAAGGTAGTGGCTGATCCAATTGTACATTTTCCCACAAACATGCATTTTTTGCAGTTTTACTTTCAGTCCTTCCTTCCATACTTTATCAAATGCTTTTTCTAAATCTACCCAGACCGCTAGTGTGTGCTTTTTCTCTTGGAAGGCATCCTCTATTTCCTGAGCTATATAGGTTATTTGATCTTCAGTGGATCTGTACTTTCTGAATCCTGCTTGGTGTGGTGTTAAGAGTTGGTTTTCTTCCGGATGCCATGTTAGCCTGCCATTGATAATGCGTTCCATTAATTTTCCTACACAGCTAAGTAGACTGATAGGTCGATAGCCATTTGGTTCTTCCAGGTCTTTTCCTTTCTTTGGGACTGGTATTAGTATAGCTTCCTTCCATGCCTGTGGGACTATTCCCCTCTTCCAGCTGTAATTTAGGACTGCTAGTAGTTTCTTTTTTGCCTTAGTGCCTAGTCCTATTAGCATTTCATTTGTGATTCCATCCTTTCCTGGTGATTTCTTCTTTTTTAGGGTATTCATTGCCTGTTCCATTTCTTCCATTGTTAGATTTGCCATCATATATTCTGCTGCTGTCTCTGTATTTCTATGATGTATCTGTTTATCTTTGATTGCTTTCTTCTGTTCGGTTGTAATATCAATGTGGTTTGCACTGGCATAGTGTTCCATTAGTGCATTTGCAGCCTTTTTTCCTGTAAGCAAGGCATTTCCTTGTTTAAATGTTATTTGTTTGTTTCTAGGTCCTTCATTGTTCATGGCTTTCACTAGTTTCCATAGTTTGTTTCCATCCCTGTCAAAATTCAGGTTTTCTGTTTTTTCCTCCAACAATCTCTTGTTGTTTGATTTACTGTTCTTTTATATTTTGCTGAGATGGCTTTGAGAGAGATGTTCGCTTCAGTTGTTTGTTCTCTCTCTGCGGTCTTCCTAGCATCTTCAACTTTGTCCTCCAAAATTTGTAGTTCTTCAGTCCAGTATGGTTTGTAATTTTTCCTCGCTCCTCATGGAATAGACTCAGTGGCCGCCTGTATTATTGCTCTGTTTAGACTTTCCACCATTTGCTTCATGTTGCCATATCGTGTATTTATGTTTTCACAATATTTGTCTGTTAGTATGGCAAATCTGTCCCAATCTGCTCGTTTGTAGTTCCAGCGGGGCAAAGGCTTTTGCTCCTGTGGAACATACTCCATATTCATTACAAGCTTGATTGGTCTGTGGTCACTACCTGCTAATTGGTCAAGCACGTGGCGATCGATTTTGTGGAGGATGTCTCCTGTGCAGAAAGCTAAGTCTGGAGTAGAAGTGGTAATCCATCTTCTGGAGTAGAAGCTCGGTGTGTCATCCACTTTGTTGAGTAGATGGAGATTTGAGTCTATTTCCCAGTCCTCCACTTCATCTCTTTTGTCAGTATCTGGGTATCCCCATCTTTCTGAACGGCTATTAAAGTCTCCGACAACAATGCAATTTGTGTCAGTTATTTTCATGTTTGAGAGTATAAGATCCTTATCTGCCGGGCTATACAGATTGTAAATTCTTATTTTCACGTCCTTTATCATTATATCAACACCTATAATTTCCGTTTGGTTGTCAGAGATCACAGATACTTCGCTGCAAGGTATTGTATTTCGTGTAAGTATTACAACTCCTCCTTTGTGTCCTTCGCAGTCGAAACGTGTGGCCTGATATCCCTCGACTGAAAATGTGCGATTGGCGTTGAGGTGTGTCTCTTGAATGCATGCCACATCTATTCTATCTTTATGAAGACGCTGTATTAGGGTGGCTTTCTTGTTATAAACTCCTTCGGCATTCCACTGTAGTATGTTGAGTGTCCGGGGTGTTTGGTCAATAGCTCTTAACCTACTCCTCTGTGCCTTGACTCCACAGCACAGGGGAAGGTGACCACCAGTAGTCATGGGTGGACCCCCTCGAGGCAGGGGGCCCGGCACTATCACCGCCTGATGGGACTTCACGGGATTAGCACCATAACGATTAATTTTAATTTGTAACATCATGAATTAAGTTACGTTGCACTGCTTTGTCAAGCCTGTGGCCCAGTACATCCGATTTCGACAAGCATTTGTTCGGGGTGCTTTCCCTAGCCTTTGACTGTCCCCAGTCTACCTACAAGGCAGCAGGTTTGTGTGTCACTTGGTCTGGTCCCTCTCCCTTGACCTGTCCGACATGGGTGACCCTACCAGTAGCTGTGCTACCGTCGGCATAGCTCTTGGGGTCATTGGAACACACAAGCCCCTCTACCTCGACAAGGTGGACACATGGCAGAGGGGAGATCAAAGTTCAAAAGCATGGAGGAAGAAAAAGACAAGACGCAAGAGACACAGACAACAGCCGCTCAGCTCATCCTGGATGAAACGAATCAAGTTCAGCAGAAGATTTAGCAGGATGTCGCTCAAATGGTTACTATACAGGCTGAGACAGAAGAAATACTATCAAGCACGGAGGAAGAAAAAGACAAGATGCAAGAAACACAGATAGCGGTTGTCCAGCGCATCCTGGATGAACTCAAGCAAGAAGATTGAGCAGGATGTTGCTCGGATGGCTGCTATAAAGGCTGGTACTGAAGAAATGCTATCCAAGCACCCGAACCAGAAGATGCAAGGGCACAGACAGAAGAAGAAACAGATGAAGAACGATATTGCCCACCACCAAGATCGGACTGCAAACACCGAGAAGATTCTAGGGCAACCCAAGACGGAAATAGGAGGAACACCAGGAGAGATGACAACTGGTAAAGCTCCCTGAAGGAAACAGCACCATAGGACAGGGTGGGGCCACAGTTACTCCACGCCTTAACAAATGCGCGACTCTGACCAGACATGTAAAGCCTCAAGGATGAAACGAACACATTTGCAGCAACTCAACCCATTCAAGAAGCAGATATACGCATCTATATTTTCGAAAGAAGAAGTCTTAGATACACCACAAAGGCCCCAATTACAACCAATTCGATACACTCGAAGGTTGAACGGAGCCATTCGTCTCAAGCACAGCGAACCCTTGTCTTCAGCCAATTTGTTTATGGTTTGACTCCAGTAACCTTTGTCTAAAAAGATAAAAAGACAGACCTTGCATGGTCTCAGGGGCAAAGGTAATTTTTGGTGCATCTTACCTGCTAATGCCCCCTCCCTCCCCGTTCAACTCGCCTCCTCACAATGATCACATATTTGTGCTAACCTCAATATCTGATGACCACTACACCCTCCACCACCAAATGGATGTGCGGAGCTGTAGGGCAGGTACCTACCCAGGAACTAGGATACAACTCATAGATATAAAAACTATCTGGGCAAGAGAGAGTTGTGTGAACAAAGAAGTCACAAATAATAGATTGCACAATGTTATGCCTGAATATTTTGCTGCATCTCATCAGATGCCTACCACAATATGAAGTGAACAGAAGAATCTGTTATGGTTGAAATAAGAACACACAGAGTCACTGATACTTCTTGAATTTAATGCATGTGTTACCACGGCAATCACAGGTTCACTACAAAGTCTTTCTGCTTACACAGCAAGGTATTAAAAATTGTAATGGCAGAAGCCTCAGCAAATTTGAGCATGTGTTTGTTGTTAGTCAAATATAATATACCTTTTCTCTGTTGTTTCAAAACATATATCATGGGTTGTTTTTTGCAACAGATCATTGGCCTCATGCTGCTGATTATTGGTCTGTGGGCATGGTCAGAAAAAGATGTGTTCCAAAATGTGTCCAGGCTCACCAACATTGCACTAGATCCTGCACTCTTGTTTATAGTCGTAGGACTGTCCGTGTTCTGCATGAGCTTCACTGGCTGTATCGGCGCTCTCCGGGAGAACACATGTCTACTTATGTTTGTAAGTTTTTGTTTTCCCATTTTGTATTTATTGTTTCAGTTTGAGTACCATTGGTATGATTTATCACCAGTAAAACATCATTTTATTGTTTTGTATATACAAATTGAGAGATATTCTTTTAATGTTGCATGTCCTTTGCAGGACATGGCAATCAATCCCAACTGCAGTTTGATTGTAAAGGAAATTTTACATTCAGTAGATTGTCATTGCTTTCTGAACCAGAAGTCAGCGTTGAAGTCCCAGCTGACCGTTTTAGGGCTTGATCCCACTACCCTACACCAGAAGTTTAATAACTAGAGCACTCTTACTTTTGGCCATGCCGACTGCTGAAGAGATATTACTGGCACCTGGCCATCTTGACAGACAATAGTTTGTTACAGTGTGCTTAAAAAAGGCAAACTACAACCAGACCATGGATGGAGTTATACCTCTCCATAGCACAAAGCCTGGACTGAATTGTAGAGACCATGTGTTGCCCATGCAACATAGTCCCTCTCTCGGCCTGCCTAGTTGACTCCAGAGGAAAGGTGACACCAATACATCTGGAACAAGACAAGCTGCAGAAGCTGCTGGATACAAAGCAATGCTTTAACTGTCCACCTGCCAGAGCTTCGATCCTAGACCAGTTGTCGACCAAATCTTAAGGCATGGTCTGCCTTGCCATGACATTTAGTCTTAGGTTTCATTGCTTCGCACCAGGCTAAGGCTTGTACCCTCCCAACTGTGCTTCTCTGTCTGCAGCCATTGGCACAATGTGGGGTGCCGGGTTTGGTAAGTGCCTCCCAACATTCAGCACTAATGGAAAGCAGGTAGTACCGTCTACTGTCATACGGTTGCTCAGTCATATCTGAAACCTGATACACACACAAATATCATGGGAAGGCAAATTAAGATATCCTAAACAAGGAAGCAATGAAAAGGGAATTACTAAATAGAATCAAGGTCTGACAAATAACATATCTTGTGCACATAAAAAGACATAATATTCTACTGAAAGGCGTAAATAAGGAGAAAGGTGGAAGTTAAACATGAAAGTGTAAGATATTGGTCGAGATAACATTAAAAGATTAACAGGATAAAGAATATAAGACTGTGCCATCCTGGCAAAAAGCATAGAGTGTCAGTGTTCTGAATCTGCTGACTTTGATATTAAGATAGCAACAGGTCTAACCTAACCTGCTGCAAGGTGAGACTTGAACACCATTGTCTCAAAGTGCAAGTGAAGAAAATAAAACCAAAAAGCAATGTTGATATGTTTAGACATCAGATGACCTTGGCCACGCAGGTTTGTTGTGTCCTTGGTAGCTCAGTAGTATTACCATAATGTCTGATATTTGGTCTCCTAGAGAGGCTCAACTGATCTTGGTTCAGAAAATCAAGGCACCAAATGACTGATTATGCCAGGAGGAAACCAGACCACAAGAAGCCTTGACATCACAGGTAGAAGAGACAACAGAATGAGAAGATTTCTTCAAATTCTTATTGTATATTTAGATTGATTGTTTCTCTGCAGACTATCTTTCCTTATTTCCACCACTTTACAGAAATAACCATCATCATGTACCTTGCCAGGTGATGTAGGCATTCATGTCTGTCCACAGAGCTCTCAGATCTTAGTGTTCTGGATCAGTTCTATTGATGATGTTCATTCCATCATCTTAGACTGTCAAACATCATTTCTCTCTGTATGCCTCTACCTCTTCCACCAGTGATCTTTCTATTCCTGATGTCCACTAATGCTTCTCTTCTCATTTTATGACCAAAGAATGCTGTTTTTGGACATTGTAGTAATAGACAGTGCAAAAATATTCTCCTAGGGTATCAAGAATACAGAAGCAATGGTTATATCACCCACTTGAGAAGATTGGCAGAGGCAAGGAGTGGGTCAGAGTGCTGAATAGAAATTCAGACTTCTGTGGGGTTATAATCACATTGGGTCGTCAGTTTAGGGAGTGGCCAGCAGGCACTGCGGAGGTAGAAATTAAGTAATTAATTCAGGACTACTCTTGTACTGCCGGTCTCCCTGGCGAAGTTGTTAACGACGCTGTTTGTAATCCTGTATACTATCGTAAGAAACACAGCTGCGCGAGATTCAGCAGTGTATCGCGTCATGCTGGTTACTTACAGAGGGTATATTAGCCGGTCTTTCAGAAAGCAATGGCAAACTACTGACCGTAAAACTTGCCAAGACATCAACAGCAGCTGAAAAATGCTGGTGTTGACTGCAGTGTCCTGTAAAGGATATGAGGGAAAAAAAACTCTTGTACTGGTGATGTGATTATCTATAGCGGTGGCACTGTGTTAAGAGACTATAAAAAAAGTTCCTGAGGATTCATAGCAGAAGCCAGTGGTCAATGTTTGGTAAAGGAGAGCTTGGCATATGACACCACAACTTCAAGTCTGAGAATGGAGGTGGAGGCGGTTACTGCAGCTTTCCACTGATTGGAGAACAAACTGTGTACGCATGTCGTGATTGTGACTGATTCACAAAGCATGCTGACAGAGGTGAAGACTGGCATGCTTCGTGTTGAATGGTATGCATCAATCCAGATGTCGCAGGCTGTGAGCATTCACTGGATCTTTTTTTTTTCACTCGCTCCTTTGAACTCAAGCGTAGTCCATACACACTGCTTCTGAACTGAATTTTGGGTGTGGATTAGCTTTCCCTATTAACAGTGTCCCCAGCCATCAGGTGAACCCACTCCGACTTTGGCGGTACTTGTAATTTACATCAAGGACATTCACTGGATCTTTTCTCCAGGACACTGTGGTGTGGTATAGAATGAACAAGCAGACAGATTGGCTGGTGCTGCATCATAAAGAGGTGATTTGATGCGCGGTAAGGCATGTGTAGTAAAGGCAGAAGAATAGATAGACTATCATGGTCTAGAGAGAATGCGGCATCAGGAGATGGTAAGAGAATCTGGTAGACAATCGTCACTCAGAGGTAAAGCAAGTCGGACATATAATCAGTTTGTAACGGGCAACATTATTATTGGCACTCTGCGCTGACTGTTGAAGATTAGGACTGAGCACTTATGGGAATGCCCTGAGTGCAATGATGTCAGTTCTTGACTCAACTTAACTCAACTGGTTATATCAAAGACAAAAGATAACACCACAATGTGATATTACAATAGAAGAGAAAATTCTAAGCCAAGTGACTAAAATAACACATTTGGGAGCAGTCATAACATCAGATGGAAGATGCATGCCAGAGAAATTAAGATCAGAATAGATAAACAAAGCTTCATCGCAGAAGATTAAAAGTATCTTTGCAATCAATCAATTACATTGAATATGAGTGAGTACTGAAATGTTATATTAAACTTGTTCTGCAGTATAGCAGTGAATCTTCGTATCTGAAGGAACAAATGAAGTGAGTTTGGAGACAGCAGAGACAAATGTTGCAGATACCTTATATGGCCAGAGTAACTAACAGTGAGTGCCTGTAAGAGGCTAACAAAATAATGTACAGCTATAATAGAGAGAGTTGTGGTCGCTTAGTGCCTAGATGCTCGCCTGCCAGCCTGGTGCTCATGAGTTCCCTTTCAGATTGAGGTTGATTTCAATTTATTACAATTGTCATGGGCTTGCCAGGACATTGGTACATCTGCAGAAATATTATTTTTGTGTGTGGACAAAGTCAGCATAGGGATCACATAAGTCTCACTAAATGGGTACTGGATGGTTTTCAGAATTTTCTGGAAATTGTCTGGGCTGAAAATATGGCAAGGGTGACAACCTGCAACTCCACTTCATTATTTTGTGGTACCAGGTTGGGAGAAAATTCTCTGTAACAAACTCACCCTGATAGATGCAACCCCTTTTCAAGACTTAGATGGCCAGAATACCAATGCAACAGACTTATGAGTTAAAGCTTACAGTTATCCAGAGGCTTCACAACCAGTCAACCAACCAACAAAGTAACCAACCAACCAACCATGAGGCTGAGCTGAACCTGGAGCCATGTAAATAAAGAGAAGTAAAGTTTCCACATCTTGAGGCATGTTGGGTGTGTGGTGCCAACCACATATTTTATAGATCAATCGTCACTCTATGGGTCATGTGATCAATAGCTTTTACTTTCCAATTCATATCCTGGTACCCATTTTAGGCTGAGCCAACCTGGTAGTCTAGCTCCATTTTTGTAAAAATCTGCCTTCATGGGGGTTGAACACATGATGGCCAAGCTAGAGTGCAAATATTCTAGCCACTGTGCTACCATGGCTTCCTTGTAGCCATTTAATCATGTCAGAAATTCCTTATCATGATAGGGAACTGAACCCAGGAACTCCAGTATTGTAATAATTCATTCTGCTTCAAATCTGCATATTGTTGTCTAGATTGATTGGTTATACCATTTGTATGTCCTAAAAATTTTTAGCTGGGGCTGTTGCTGACTATGCTGCTGTTTACCAAAAGCAGTGATGATATAGTGGGTCATGTACTAACATGCTAGCAATATTACACCTTCTGTTTCTTCATAATTTCATTTGTCATTGCTCAGCATTCACACCAATATAGAAGAACTGATCTTAAATAACCTTTCATATAATGCTTTTGCATTGCCAGTAGTACAAGATTTTACCCCAAAATATCAAACATTTTTAAGAAAAGGGATGATCCCTTGTGACACCACGAGTTATGTTGGGTATACGATGCTAGCCCCATCTATTTTTAAGCCAATCAGCAGTAGACGGGTGTTGTGGCCAATGTCGTGTTGGTGACCTTTATTTTCCAGGAAATTTCCTGTTACATGTTTTAGGTTGGGTTAACCTGGAAGTCCTGGTCAGTAAAACACAATTGTGGCCTTGAAAGGAGTTAGAGCACATTGCCACGGGACCAGCAGGCAGATTTGATATACACTTGTGCTATCACTAGTGCCCATCAGACAGTTTTACATGTGCAATATTTTGGCACTCGTAAATGAGTGCTTCATTACCAACACTAACTGGGCAGATAAAGAAAATAAAACATGCAAGAGTCTTGATCAGTATAATAATTTTGTTAAATTGTATTTTGGAAATAACAAATCTGAAGCACAGGTAGATTTTTTATAAGAGATTTTTTTTATGTCAGAGCTTTGTGTATGAATTATTAACAGTTTGCTCTTGGGAAAAGTGCGTTTTACAATTTCATGATTTCTGCGGTGCATTAGTAAGAAGTTAATAGTTAATAAGATGTCTTTTGATTTGTTGCATGTCTATTGATTTTTGTGTGTTTATTCCTGCTGTGATATTTTGTTTTTTGTTTCTGTTGCAGTTTATGATTTGCCTGGAATAATATTTATCCTGGAACTTCTGATTGGAATTCTGGATTCATCTATAGGGACTGGGTTTTGTGTAATTTATTAGATATATTTTACTTGTTCCTTTAAAATTATTACCTTGCTTCCCTCAGTTTTTTCTTTTATTCCTACTTTCTCCTCATTCTATTTCTCCTTCCTCTTTCTCCGAAGCCTCCCCTCCTTCTTCTTCTTCCCTTCCTCCTCCTCCTCCTTTTCTTCTTCTTTCTTCTTCTCCCTTTTCTTTCTTACTTCCTACTCCTCCTCCGCCTTCTTATTCTTCCTTCCTTCTCCTTCTTGTTCTTTTTCATGCTATTTCTCCATCCATCACTGTTGCCTAGCCTCCTTCTCCTCTTCTTCTATTCACATTATCTTCATCATCATTATTAATAGCATTCCTCTTTATTCCTTGAATATTTTTCATCACATTAGTTATAACAAATATATGTGTGTACCAAACTATCAACTTTGTAGTAAGTAAATTTTACCATTACACTTATTTCTTGTTTCCTATGCAACATATAAACTTCAGAGGAAAAAAGTATACACTTTGATAAAAGCAATAATTAACGCGGATATCTGTTGATATAAGTATGGCATATCTCTGATGTTTGCATTTTACTATGAAGAGTCAGGGGTGATGATTTATAATTCAGATTCATTAAATTATGAAACACTATTTTGGACCTTATTTTGGGTGTCCATTTTATGTCAGCTGAAGCAATCTGCCAATTTGAATATAAGTCAAGATGGATTTTCTGAAGTCAATGATCTTAATCCAACACGAAATTAAGTTTTAGCAGTGTGTCTCAGAGATAGCCTAAAACAAATGAAAAGAGAACAGATTGAAAAAATAAAAAAGTGACAAAAGCTAAACAAAAAAAAATAAAGTATAAAAAAAAAAAAAAATGGTAAATTCAATAGATACCAAAAATCAATAATATTAAAACCAAAAAAAAAACATCAACATAAAAAACATAAATGATAAAAAAAAATAAAATAAAAGTATTAAATTGAAATAATTAGGCAAATAACTAAATAAAAAAAAACAAAAAAAAAAAAAATAAAATTAATAACACGAATACTAAAACTAAAAAAAAAATAAACTATATATAAAAAAAAAAAAAAAAAAAAAAAAAAGCAAAAAAAAAACAAAAAAACTAAAAAAAACAAAAAAAAAAAAAAAACAATAAAAAATTAAACCAAAACAAAAAAAACGAAGAAAAAATTAAAAAAAAAAGCCTAAAAAAATAAACAACACACAATCAAAAACAAAATAAAAGTTATTTTGGCCATGTTAAAAGACATGACACTCTTATAAAAATCATAACGGAGGGAAATGTTGATGATGGATAATTAAGAGGTAGGAAATTATAAGCGTGTAGATAAGATTAAAAGATGGACAAACAGTAAATTGCCAGTGTACAACCAGAGCAATGAGTGTTGGACGTCCATTGCCGCCAAACGTTGTTCTAGAGACTGCACTTGATTGATTCACATGTAATATGCTTATGTTGTGAATGAAACAAAGTAGACGCATTAATTCTCAGTTTTTATAGGCTATACTCTTTGTGATGGAAAACATACTCATGAATAAAAAGCTGTTGTTGCAGTGAGAAAAAATGTTGAAATTCTACTTAGAACCCATACTGTTACATGCAATTGAAACAAGGACAGTAAGCAGACAAGTTGAGAATCATCTAATGGAAGTGAAAATGTGTTTTTTTGAGGAAAATACAAAGAATTCCATTGGAAGGACAGAGAAACAAATGAAGATAGTAGTCTTATAAAAAACAAGAGTGAAAACCATAAATTGATTAGAGAAATTTAGACGTAAACTGTAAAGATTTTCTGGAGACATTATAAGCAGAGATAAACTTGAAAACTTAATAACAACAGGAAAAATAGCAAGGGGAAGGCAAAGTGATAAGAACACAGACCTGATACAAAACTTTGGTGATTGTGTGAGATGGCTAACTATGCCTGCCCACACTGTCGGCTTGACATGTTGCCTGCCCACACTATCGGCTTGACATGTGATGATGATAATAATATTAGTACTGTGTTTCTTTCTTTATTGGCTGTTTGTTTCTTTGTTCTATCACGACAGAACACCTGCAGATTTTTTTATATATATACACACATTTGCCGCCATGGATGCACTGTCAAGCTGTCTGACTCAGGCTCCAAAGGTTGTGGGTTCGATTTCGGGCCGCATCCTTCGGTTTACGAGTGCATTTTTCAGAGACTCCTGGGGGCCATCGCTGGAGGTACGGAGTTTGTGCTTTGTGCGGCGCTTTCTGCACTGCGGAAAGAGGCTGAGCTATATGAGATCAAACCTAGTGCAATGCAGTCGACCCTGTGCGACTTTTTAAGTGACATACAAACATATATACATATAATCTCTTGAACTCTTAATTCTTAATTGCATAAATCCCGTGACTTTTTCATCATTTAACATTTTCCAAATTCCAGAGTACCAGAATTTGATTTATGTGTTTTGACATGGTCTCATTTTATGTTTAATCAGGTTAGAAATTCCATTCAGTCTCAAGTGAAAAATATGATAATCAACTACAGGGATGACCTTGACTTGAAGAACCTCGTTGACTGGGTGCAACAGGATTGGGTATGTTGTATATGGGCTATAAGACTAGACAGTGATTAATTTACTGCTTAATGTGAAGTAGGGCATAGGTATTGATTCAAAGGAAAGTTGATGGCAAAGAAGATTTGAGCATATCACTAATGAGTTGAGTCAAATTGAGCTAAGAACCAACATCACTGCACTTAGGACATTCCCATACGTGCTCCGTCCCCTTGTTCAACAGCCAGCGAAGAATCATACTACTTATTGTTCCCACCGCTATCTGATTGAAAGTTCTCCTGGTTTTCGCTCTGTTTTGGGATTCTTCCAAAACCTTTGCCGATCCCCCGCAATCTAATTTTTTTCCTTATACGGGTTCTCATTCTGCTCCCCCACCTTCTCCACCTGGTCCCACAGGCACACGACCACCTCTTCCTTGTCCATAGTTAATCTACCACCAAGAGGTGCATTCTCTGCCAGTCTATCAGCCTGTTCATTCCCCCTGCACTCCCGTTTGGCCATTTACCTTCACTAATTTATTCCAATAACCAATGTAGTTACCGGTGGAATCATATACATATTTAGGTAGCAATGTTAGACAAAGAAGGGGGACAAAATAGAGATTTTAAAATAAGAATACAAAAGGCTCGAGGAGCTTTCATAGCAGTAAGAAATACTAGACAACTTAGAATGATTAACTCTGACATCAAATCAGTAGTGCTGTAGTGACTGAAAGCATGGAGAACGACTAAAACAATTACTAAATGTCTAAAACAATTGCTAATAAGCTACAAACATTTATTAGCTGATGCCTGTACAGAATAGAAGGACTAAATTGGCATGACAGAATCACTGTGGAACTTAAAAAGAACTAAAGAAATTCCAGCAAATCAAAAGGTGAGGAATAGACACTGGCAATAGATAAGACACACATTGAGAAAACTCACTAATAGCTTAACAGAATCCCTTTATCTAGAACCCACAGGCAAAGCTATAGAGTAAAACCTAAAAAACATGAAGAAGAGAATTTGAGGCAGATGAGTGATAGAGGGAGGGCATGAAGGTAGCTGCAGGTGATTGCAAAAGATAGTAGGGCATGGCATGAATTGGTTGAGGGTGTCTATTCCATTGGGAGACAAACTGCAGCAGAATAAGAACCAGTGTCGTTAATTGTTTTGTTGTTGAAGGTTGGAATTCAGTTCGGTTGAGATTATCATTGCACTCTGGACACATCCATCGCTTCCATAGTTAATTCATCTCGACACATCCATCGCTTCCATAGTTAATCCATCTGGACACATCCATCGCTTCCATAGTTAATTCATCTGGACACATCCATCGCTTCCATAGTTAATCCATCTGGACACATCCATCGCTTCCATAGTTAATCCATCTGGACACATCCATCGCTTCCATAGTTAATCCATCTGGACACATCCGTCGCTTCCATAGTTAATTCATCTCGACACATCCATCGCTTCCATAGTTAATTCATCTCGACACATCCATCGCTTCCATAGTTAATCCATATGGACACATCCATCACTTCCATAGTTAATCCATTTGGACACATCCATTGCTTCCATAGTTAATCCATCTGGACACATCCGTCGCTTCCATAGTTAACCCATCTGGACACATCCATCGCTTCCATAGTTAATTCATCTGGACACATCCATCGCTTCCATAGTTAATCCATCTGGACACATCCATTGCTTCTGTAGCTAATCCATCTGGACACATCCATTGCTTCCATAGCTAATCCATCTGGACACATCCGTCGCTTCCATAGTTAACCCATCTGGACACATCCGTCGCTTCCATAGTTAATCCATCTGGACACATCCATCGCTTCCATAGTTAATCCATCTGGACACATCCGTCGCTTCCATAGTTAACCCATCTGGACACATCCATCGCTTCCATAGTTAATCCATCTGGACACATCCATCGCTTCCATAGCTAATCCATCTGGACACGTCCATCTCTCCCATAGTTAATCCATCTGGACACATCCATCTCTCCCATAGTTAATCCATCTGGACACATCCATCTCTCCCATAGTTAATCCATCTGTCTACAACAACTAACTGCCAGTCTGATGTTGATAGATGAGCCTCCTCATTTGATTGGTGTGCTGTATTTACCTGAACACACCCATCTTCAATTCGATTGCTTGGATCATTACTATTGATGTCAGTTCATTCATTTGAAAAGCCTCATTTCGGCCAGATTCTCTGAGGGTGTTCATAATGTTGGCTTGAACCATAGCTTGACCTTCTGATATAGTGCCTGCCAGATTGCCTGTTCTATCTTGCCCAGACCTGTATGGCCTAGTATGAAGATAAATGTAACTTTACGAATTTTGGACCTCTGCGTGTATTCAGTTCCTTGCCTGCATGTAAAATGTGTCTCAACTTCCTGGATCATGTTTAACAGTGCTGGCCGCCAATTGCAGGAGAAGTCAAAAGACATGACGTAAATCGGTGGAAGCAATATTTGTAGAATTCTTCTCGTTGCATTTTCAAGTGCGAGTCTAAACGCTTGTAAAGTCAGGTTCTATTACGTTTATTCATGGATTCATACAAAAGCAGGTTCATAAATCAGCATGGCCACAAAAGCTCTGGGTCACGGCTCAGATTACAAAAAGGCTTTACAAAATCTTTAACTTTAAAACTAAATCTCGCCAGATGGAACCCTAAGCTGCTACTCGAGACGATGGTTAGAAGCTTCTGTCATGTAACCAAGTGGTCATCATCCCCTATGACTCTCCTCTACGCATAATCAGGAGACCGTGCTCAATCGTGCACAGCCCACTTTTCATCTTGCACATTAAGTGCCATGCTTTGCTTTGCCTTTGGAACCCCGACCTTTTGTCTTACGAATCCATAACAGTGGCACACTGTTACACATGCTCAATGGATCACCTAGTATGCAAGCATGGGTGTAGTGTTGTAACTCAAGCCAATATAATGGCATTGTTACTGTCAACACTTCCACTTTCACACTGCTTGTGAAGGGTGGGGTGTGGGAAGAGGACTTTATGGTGGCTTATCCTTTAAAAAAATGTTCTAATAACAAATAGCAATGGCTTTTCTAATTAATAGAATATGTAATAAATCAGTGTTTGATACTAATTAAAAAGCTACAAACTGTAGATGACGAAGAATTGTTCATCAGTAAAATTGTTAGGCTCTTAACTGTTTCTATCCCAGACAGTTGTTACGTTAATATTTGTATATAGAGTTGTTAAAGTAACAACTGGATAACATTGAATGCCATAACTGGTGGCAACAAAAAAACTCAAAAAAAAGTGTATGTTGTATAAGTTACAAATAAATGTATGGTTGCTTCTTCTTCTTTTGCTTTTCATTTTCCAATGAAGCATAGGCCTTTAGCCAGCTCAAGCCAGGTTCATTGTAGACTTGTTCATGATTGGTTGGATTATTTTTCGGCTAAAGTTTTCTATAAGAGGAAGTAACCAGTCTTGCACCAACCCTTCTTACTCGCCCCTTACAGCATGCCTAGTAGGTTACAGTGTTACCATTCTTTGTTTTCCTCATGATCCTTGGTAACACACGGGAAATGGTTGATTGCTACACAATTATTTAACAGAAGAAAACAGTACTTTCTCTAGAAATGTAATTTTCATAGATTATTTAAGGATTATCATGAAACAAGCAGGAATTGTGACATTTATTAATTATCTTTTGTGTACATCTTAGATCACTCATTGACAGCAACTTCTCCCATCTATTTCTGTTCCCATCTGTTTTATGTAGTTACATCTATATAGTTTGTTATTTCTCAGAGGTTATTTTTATTGCACAGAAATGATGTCATTGAAGAATTTATTCAAAACAAAAGTGATATGATTAGAAATATAACAACATGGCATGACTACACAACAGTAAGACTGTATTCACCACCACACAATATATGTCCACATATTCACAATATACAGTAGCCTATAATATAAAAGACAAATAGGAGATAATGTGAACAAAAGGATGTAAGTATAATATGTGGTATAATGGAGTTGAACACTGAAAACGTCATCATCAAAATAAAACTATAATTCATTTAATCCTTTTTGTTTAATGACACTCCTTAAATAATCTATGAAAGTTACATTTCTAGAGAAAGTACTGTTTTCTTCTGTTAAATAATTGTGTAGCAATCAACCATTTCCCGTGTGTTACCAAGGATCATAAGGAAAACAAAGAATGGTAACACTGTAACCTACTACGCATGCTGTAAGGGGCGAGTAAGAAGGGTTGGTGCAAGACTGGTTACACCCTCCAGTAGAAAACTTTAGCTGAAAAATAATCCAACCAATCATGAACAAGTCTACAATGAACCTGGCTTGAGTTGTTTGAGGGTCTATGTTTCATTTGAAGATGAAAGACAAAAGAAGATGAAGAAGCAACTTATACAACATGAACTTTTCGTGTCTTTTTTCTGTTACCACCAGTTGTTCAATGCTATCCAGTTGTTGCTTTAAGAATCTGCTGGCAATATGGAAGCTAACTTTTGCTTTCGTTTCTTCACATGTTTTGTCTGTAGCATTCATTGGTGATCATGACATACCAGTCCTCTTAGTCATCTGCTCTTGTAATAGAGTTGACATTGCTAAAATTATTTAGTGTCCAGCTGTTCAGCTTTTCGCACACTTCTGTCTCTGTCTTCCTTGCTTCTCTTGCAAAGCCTTTCCCTAGATAAGATTAATTTCTCTGTTCCACATCTTTAGTTGATATACCCCATAATATTATAAAAAGTAATGATAGTCCCATAGCAGATACTGCCACTGGAGTGAGAATTGTTAGGCCTTTACATCTTCTAGGTCAGGACATATGAGGTGGGGATCCAGTTCCATTCCTCGTCACCTTTCTTTCTGCATCAGAGCTGTGCTGGTCAGAAAAAAAGAACCCTGCCTCTGCTTAGGATTGAACACAGACCACTGTCTTGACAGGCTGGAGCACTAGCAGATATGCCACTGCACTCATAATATTATACTGTTGTTACATTGTAATTATGATTATATTTTCTTTGCTAAAATTACCATGATTCATTTCAAATTTAGCCACATACTGAATAACATCCCATGGAACTTACTTAAATTATAGTTTTGGGCACAAATTGTTATTCAGATGTTTGGTCCTTTATTCTAGAGAACATTATAATTTATAAATGATGTGTGAATTTATTAAACATGACAGTTGAAATGGCATTTTGTGTGACTCACAGCTCAAATGTTGCGGAGTTCAGAACTACAAGGACTGGGAGTCCAACATCTATTTCAACTGTTCATCTCCAGGTGTTGAGGCTTGTGGGGTGCCTTATTCTTGCTGTAAAGAGGATATACAGGTAGGCTTTCAGGTGTTCTACGTATGTAGGCAAGGATTGAAGGACAGGTGTCAGTTTTGTCAAAATTCTTTTTAACTAAGACATTAACAGTTGTGGATTTTTTTATGTATATTTTTTTTTTTACCACAAGGTATATAGGCAGTAAATGGCAGTTTTTTTTTTTGACAATTAACAGTTGTGAAATAATGATTGTTATTTTTAAGGTGATGCAAGAAGATTAGTTTTCCCAAGAGAACTTATTTTTTTAAACTAAAACATTTGATATCCTGTTCATCATTTCTTGGGATGTAGACAGTTTACCAAGTGTTATTATTGAAGATATGCCTGTGTGTTACAGGGAAGCAAAGAATGTTAGCATGGTAGCCTAATATAAATGACATAAGAGGTGACTAAGGAAGGTTGGCATGGAACTGGCTACCTCATCTTGTACAAAAATTTAGCTGCAAAATCCACCCAATCATAACAAGTATACCAAGGGCTTGATGTGAATTGATTGAGAGCCTGTGCTCCATTGGAAGGTAAAAGGCAGCAGAAGAAGATTGATTGATTGATTGATTTAGGAACCGACATCACAGCATTCGGGACATTCCCATAAGCAGAAGAAGATCAGTGCAGAAAGTGTTTATTTTGTTTTATTTAGTCACTAGTAGTTGGGTAAATGCTAGCTCTGTAAAGTGAAACTGAAACTCTGGAGATACATAACATCCCATAAACTCAGAAACCAATGTTGGATACCACAGAAATCAGGAAATTAAGGAACAATTCAAAGTCACTATCTCAAATAAGTACCAGACCCTGCAACAGGCAGTAGCCGAAGTGAGTACGATAGTCTGCTGGCAGCAAGCTAAAACAGTTAGGTGTATCGTGTTTAGAAGTATATGAAAAAGAGAAAAAAAACCATGAAACATGGATAACGCCTGAAACCTTTAAAAAAGATAGAAGAAAGGAGAAGCAAGAAAGCAGATTTAAATAATAGCAAACACAGAGCTTCGAAAGCCAGAACCCATGTGTTACCAGGGCTTATGTGGGAAGCAAAGAATATAAACACAGAAGTCACAAACAATTTGTTGCGCGATTTATGGCCTGACATATTTCGCTGCCCTCCTATTCCTCGCATCAGATAAAGATAAACTAAACACACTTAATGGGACTTCTTGCAACAGTTAGATTTAAAAATTCAGAGGAGAATAAACCAGACAAATGATAACCTTGTCTCCCTTGGTGAAACCTCACTTCAAAAGTAAGAATCATCACCTATTTAGGTAGCAATGCTATGTAGACAAACCTGAGGGATTAGATAAAGATAGTAAAATAATAATACAAAAGGCAAGAGGTGCTTTCGTAGTATATACTAGGAAATTTGTGGAATTCACAGGAATTAAGCTTAGTACCAAACTTAGAATTTGTAACTCTGACATTATATCAGTACTACCATATGGACCAGAAACATGAAAATGGAATAAAATAATTGCTAATAAACAACATACACACATTAATTGGTGCTTGTGCAGAATAGAAGGACTAAACATGATATAGGAACCACCAATTTGGAGCTCGCAGAGAGAACTAAACAAATACCAGTGAATCAAGAGGTGAGGAAAAGACATTGGCCTTGGTAGGATCCACATTAACTGATTGCCTGCCAAACAAAATAGCGGTCCTGACCAAACAGAAATTCAACGCAGAAAATTTCAAGTAGGGGTATGTCACAATAATGCTTTTAAAATGGTTAAAATTGTAGCAGATGTATTGTATTACATATCAAATTAAAGAGGATTGCACAGGGAACATGACAGTGTTAATAATTAATTGATAGGTTACAAATATTATGACAATAATGAGAGATTTAGTAATAACAATTGAAATTAAAGTGTTAACAATTATGAAAAAAATTCACTTACCAAGGTCTTATTTTCTAGTCGCCGCAGCTAATCCAGTTAAATTTAGTGAATAATGGTACACACACCACTTGTGTTCAAGAATATCACAAGAACTGCTCCATAACATGATTAAAACACAATGAACTCATAAAATTGTGAAGCACATAACTTTCACACAAAATGGAAACTGTCAGGAACACATCAGGCAGATTACTGAGGAGTAGAGTACTGAGAAACAATATAACACTATTTTCTATTTAGTTATTATTACTATTCTAAATTTAATTTTTTATATATATGATTATTTATATACTCATATACTTTGTGACAGGCAAAGCAAATTTAGTGGCCCATTAGTGCAAGCATAAGCCGGCATGTGCCATCATATTCTGAGGAACTTTCACTGTTAGATTTCTTTTTATATTATGACTGTCTTCTAAATAATTAACTGACTACTGCACATGGTTAGTTTTAGAATCTTTCACAAAGTCCTTTACATCACAATAACTTTAATATAAAATTGTTTAAAACGGTAATTTTATTAAAATGTATGAGGTCCAGAACAAGAAGGTATTGTCACTTCGAATTTCGAATCACAACAAATATCAACAATCATTTCGAATCTCAATTTCTCCTTAAAATGAAACGGGACCATGAATGTTTTTGCACACAGGCGGAAGGGAAATCTTTCGTTGTAAAGTTTAAATCAATGGGACACTAAAAATTGTGGAGTAAAAAGGAGAAATGGATCTAATAAAGCACTATATATACGGAACCGATAGGTCGGTCTTTGGGTGTCAAATTCATGCTATAGAACCGACCAATCGGTCTACAGCAGGCAATCAGTTAAGAAAACCTGATAGTAGTATAATTAGATGACAAAGGCTAGGATGGCTTGCTGCTGGTTGATTGAAGATCTATTTTATTCATGGCATTGTGATGTGGACTGACTGACTCACTTCCCTGACACCTATTCCTTCCCATTGAAATCTGTGATATCTGTTTTACATAGCTGATCAACAGCAGAGCCATATGTAAAAAAGTGTTACCGTATTTTATGGACTATAAGACGCTACAGACTATAAGACGCACCTTAATTTTTAAGCAATTTAAAATAAAAAAATAATATTTAATTAATTTCGAGTATAAGACGCATCTGAATTTTGGAAGCAATTTTTTGAAGAAAAAAGTGTGTCTTATACTCCGTAAAATACGGTAGTTCTCAGCTGCTGCTTGAAATCTAGTCACTGTATTGGTAAGTCAGTGCACTATCCAACATGCCAACCAGCTCAAAGACATTCTGTATCATTGTGTTTTTCAGGAGGAGCTTAGCAATCGCCACTGTGGCTTTGAAATGATGAAGTCAGAACATGTAAGTACTCAGGAAATAGTTGACGACTTTGGCTTGTGCTGACTTATAATGGTTGTCTGGCAGGAATACTCTGGAAGATTGAGTTAACTCTTAAGTCCAGTGCATTGACATTCAGGTTGCCTGAGTCCTCAAGGTGAGGCTGGTGTAGAGATGTTTATCCAGAGTTGTACCGCAGCACCATCTCTACAGGAGTTGTGTTGTAAAACTCTCATTACCCTCTTGAGGTCCAGAAACCAGCTGGGTGTGCAAGACTGGAACTGGAATTTCACATCTGCAGAGGCATATAAGTATGTAGCCAAGGCATAATTTGTCATAGCACATAAGGGTTGGCTGGAATTAGGCCTGGGTTGGTCATGTTTTCTCCACAGGTTTTAGGTATTTCATTGTCAACAGCCTCCAGCACAGTGCCCAGAGCAGGCAGGCCTGCAGTAAATGTTTTAGCTTATATATTCACTGTGTATGCTGGCACTGTGGCTTACGGGCAGTGAATGTGTTTCACAGTTCTCTGACATATCGAGTCAGTGGGTCAAAATCAGCTGCTGGCGATTTGGAAGCAGACTGTCTTGCGTTGATTTCAATGGTACAGATGTTGGTTGTTTAGAAAGCAATGGCAAACTACTGAACAGAAAATTGCATAGTAAATTACAAATAGCCAAAAGATGTTGGAGTTGATTGCAACATCCTGTAAAGGGCATGTGACTAACTTTCATTCACTTTGTAGGCATAAACATGAGCCAGTAAAAGTAAGTAAAAAGCCCATGTTCATACATTGTGGTACATTAGGTATATGATGCTAATCCCGTATGTATATTGACCAATCAACACCCAATGGGTTTTGTGGTCAGTATAATGCCAGCTATCATTAGGAAACAAAATTTCCCATAAATTATGCACTAATATTTGTTGTTGTTGTTTGTTGCACATCCTTTTTACAGGACATCGCTGTCAACACTAGCATTTTACTGCTCTTGTTGATATCTTGGCAAGTTTACATTCAGTAGTTTGCCATTGCTTTCTGAGCAACTGGCTCCCATACCAAATTGTTAAAACCTAGCGCAACACGGTCTGCTGCCAAATCCCGCACAGCTGTGGTTTGAATGTGGGTAAGCGGAATTATGAACTGCGTCTTATTAGCCACGCTAATTACCTGATAATTTTATAATGAGAGACAGATATATAGATTACTAGCTGACCCGGCCCGGCTTCGCCCAGAATCTGGTGGGGAGCATCTCATTTAATTCATATAAGTAGTCATATAAGTTCTCGTTCCCGTTACCGACTGTCTGTCTGTCTGTCTGTCTATCTGTCTGTCTGTCTGTCTGACCCGGCCCGTCTTCGCCCAGACCCTGATGGGGAGCATCTCATTTAATTCATATAAGTAGTCATATAAGTTCCCGTTCCGACTATCTATCTGTCTGTCTGTCTGACCCGGCCCGGCATCGCCCAACTCCTGGTGGGGAGCATCTCATTTAATTCATATAAGTAGTCATATAAGTTCCCGTTCCCGACTGTCTGTCTGTCTGTCTGTCTGTCTGTCTGTCTGTCTGTCTGTCTGTCTGTCTGTCTGTCTATCTATCTGTCTGTCTGTCTGACCCGGCCCAGCCCATGGTGGAGAGCATCTCATTTAAATTATATAAGTAGTCATATAAGATCCCGTTCCCGACTATCTGTCTGACTGTCTGTCTGTCTTGGGTAAATGTAGGAGGGAGGAGGAAGAGGGAGGTGGAGGAGGGAAGAGGAGGGAGGAGACAGGAGGAGTAGGGAGGAATAGGAGGGAGGAGGAGGGATTAGGAGGAGGAGGGAGGAGTAGGGTGGAGGAGGAGGCGAGGAGGAGGAAGAGGGAGGAGAGGACCGCAGGAGGAGAAGGGAGCAAGGAGGAGGAGAGGGAGGGAAGGCGGGAAGGAGGAGGACGAGGAGAAGTAGAAGGAGGGAGAAGGAAGATGGAGGGAGGAAGAGGGAGAAAGGAGGAGGGGAGAAGGAAGGGGGGGCAGGAGGAGGAAGGGAGGAGGAGGAATGTGGAAGGTAGCAGAGGAGGGAGGTAGAGGGAGGAGGAGGAGGAGGGAGGCGAGAGAGAGGAGGAGGAGGGAGGAGAGGAGGAAGAAAAAGGGAGGAGGAGGATGTTGAATGGGAGGAGGGGGGAGAGGGAGTAGGGGAGGAGGAGGAGGTAGAGGGAAGGAGGCGGAGAGGGAGTGAGGAGGAAAGTAGGAGGGGTAGGAGTGAGGAGGAAGGAGGAGGAGGAGAGAGGAGAGGGAGGAGGGAGGAGAGAGGAGGAAGGATTGAAGGGAGGAGGAGGAATGTGAAGGGAGGAGGAGGAGGATGTAGAGGAGGAGGAGGAGTGAGGAGGAGAGGGATGAGGGGA
>JACEFZ010013932.1:100000-269249 GCA_014155875.1 Cepaea nemoralis | reverse complement strand
ATATATATATATATATATATATATATATATATATATATATATATATATATGTGTATGCGTGTGTGTGTGTGTGTGTGTGTGTGTGTGTGTGTGTGTGTGTGTGCGGGACCTGTGTGTGTAGTCTCTGTATTATGTCCCGGACATTGAATGTATCGGCAGCTGATGAGACCTCAAGTTCAAAGTCAGAATACGTAACACGCATACAATAGGCCGCCGGTCTCTCTGGCTGAGGGGTTACAACACTTTCTCCGTAATCCCGTTTATCACGCAGAGTCTCGTAGCAGGAGAGAACTGGGAGCGGTTCGACCCCCGCTGGTGACTTGCGGGATACTGAGCCGGCCGCTCAGAAAGCAATGGCAAACTACTGAGCGTAATCTTGCCAAGAAATCAACAGACAGCTGAAAGATGCTGCTGTTGACAGCGATGTCCTGTAAAGGATATAGAAAAAAAAAATACAATAGTCCCAACATGTCCATTGTAATCTATTGAACAACCACAAGTAGACTGAGAATGCCTTCACGTCGTTAAAGGGACAAAACTGAAAGTTGACAGCCAAATTGTCTTGATTACTTTCCCCCTCCTCACTCTTCTGAATAAAAACAATACAGGAGTTGTTTTTCTGAGAGTGAAAAAAGAGCGAAAATTCTCATTCATTAGAAGGTTTCACTGGATGTAACTTGTGGCACAGTTGGGTGAGCAAACTAAATATTTTCCTCTAATTATGAAACCCAACGTCTGCCCAGTGCAAAATAAAGGCAAATGCACTGATTTCATGCAGATTCAGCTATTTGACTACGTTGATAGAGTCAGATGGAAGTCATAACACAGCAATATAAAATAGCAAAGGAGCAGCAAAGTGCATTGGTGTGCAAAATAAATGAATGAATAAATAAATAAGTAAATAAATAAATAAATAAAACAGTAGTTATAATAACGGTGTGTTTGGATTAGTCAAAAGCAATTTGAATGGATTGGTGCAAACTTTTGACAGTTAGTAGACAAGAAATCTACTCAAGTAAATTACACAGTGTTAGAGAAGAATGATAGACAATACCATGGGCTGCAAGCACGAGTAATGTGGATGTTTAAACAGGACACACAGGAATCTCATCACGGAACATATTAGGAAACATGTTCTTTTTACTGTCCAGTAGATATGTCAGGGGTAAAAATATTCTATAATAATATATTATTATTATAATATTGTACACCCTAACTCTCTCTCTCTCTCTCTCTCTCTCTCTCTCTCTCTCTCTCTCTCTCTCCTCTCTCTCTCCCTCTCTCTCTCTCTCTCTATATATATATATATATATCAATATATATATATATATATATATATATATATATATATATATATATATATATATATATATATATATATATATTGCACATACATACATTGGCACCTTTCCGTCTTGACAGACGATAGTTTGGTACACTGTGCTTCAAAAAGGCTTAATAACTGTCATATGGCAATAACTACGATCCATGGCGGTGGCGAGTGTGGCTGGTAAGGCCAATTCTTGCTGCAAATGTTTGCCCACAGTAGGTGCATGTGAAAACATGGTCATTTCCACCATTTTGCACCATCTTACGTCTCTCACGCTCTGTGTGTGCTTTATCTGCAATCATTTTCTCCTTTGTCTTTATTCCATTTCTGATAATTGCCCTCCATGCAACACGTTCAGCGGACGACGTGCTCCCATTGTGCATTATCAATACCTGTATCAATCATGTCCAGCTTACACACATCTTTGTATCGTAGTAGAGGCCGACCCTGAGATCTCCTACCCGTCTGTAATTCACCAAAAAAGATGTCCTTTGGTATTCTACCATCATCTATCCTCCTAACGTGTCCTATCCATCTAAGTCTACGAAGACTGAGCATGGAATACACCGTCACACAACCTGATCTTTCCAATACTTCAGTATTTGTGATTTTGTCTTGCCACTTAATACCAAGTATTCTTCGCAGACACCGCATATGAAAGCTGTTTAAACGTCTCTCTTGGCGTGAGTAAGTTGTCCAGGTTTCACTGCCGTAAAGAAGAGTACTAAGGACACAGACTTGGTAGACGAGGACTTTTGTTTTGGCAGTAAGCTTCCTGTTCTCCCAGACTCTTTTTGCTAACATGTTCATTGTTGTTGCTGCCTTGCCAATCCTGATGTTGATTTCCTGATCGAGGGATAATTTGCTATTTACCTCTGATCCAAGATATGTAAAATGGTCTACTATCTCCAGTTCGGCATCGTCAATAAAGATTGATGGTACACCATGTGCACCTTGTGACATAATCTGTGTCTTCTTTAGGTTAATTGTTAAACCAAATTCAGAACAAGCATTGGAGAATGCAGATAGTAGATGTTGTAATTCTTCCTCAGAGTGGGTCGTAATCGCAGCATCATCCGCAAAAAGCAACTCTCTGATTAGTACCCTGCTAATTTTGGTCTTGACCTTCAATCTCTGAGCATTATAGAGGCCACCATCTGAGCGTGAGTGAATGTATATACCGTCATCCTGATCACGAAAGGCATATTTCAGTAGAAGTGAAAAGTATATCCCAAAGAGGGTGGGGGATAGTACACAAGCTTGCTTAACTCCACTCTTGATTTCAAACTCTTCTGAAGTTGAGCCATCAAACTTGATTATACCCTTCATGCATGTGTGGAACGATTCCACAATGGACAGAAGAGTTGGTGGACAGCCAATCTTCTTTAGTGCTTTGAACAGACCCTCACGACTGACCAAATCGAATGCCTTTGTGAGGTCGATGAAGGCAATAAACAGTGGCTGATTTTGTTCCCGGCATTTTTCTTGCATCTGTCGCAATGAGAATATCATATCAATGGTAGACCGGTTCTGACGGAAGCCGCACTGTGATTCGGGGTAGACTTGATCTCCCAGGACTTGAAGTCTGCGCAGGACAATTCTGGCATATACTTTCCCAACAATACACAGAAGTGAGATACCCCTATAGTTGTTGCAGTCGCTCCGATCTCCCTTGTTCTTGTACAGCGTTATGATGTTTGAATCTTTATAATCCTGTGGGACTTGTCCTTCTCGCCAGCATAGCTCTATTAGCTGGTGGATCTGTAGAGCGAGGGTGTCTTGCCCACTCCTGATCACCTCTATTGGAATCCCATCCTTACCTGGAGCCTTGCCAGATGCAAGCTCATTTATAGCACACTTAACTTCTGTTATAGTGGGAAGTGTGTCCAGGTGGTCAAGAGTTGGCAGGGCCTCTATGGCGTTGAGGGCATCATCCGCCAGCTTGGTCTCACTTGAGTAAAGCTCTAAATAGTGCTCGACCCATCTATCCATCTGTTGTTTTTTATCAATGATGATTTCTCCAGTCAAGGTTTTCAGCGGTGCACTTCTTTTGATCATTGGACCACAGGCTTTCTTTATACCTTCATACATGCTTCTGATGTTTCCCTTATCACTTGCGATTTGAATGGACTCACATAACATGATCCAATAGTCATTCGCACACTGCCTGGCAGCCTTTTGTACATCCTTCCTCGCTTGCTTCAGCTCACTCAGAGTGTTACGCGTTGGTCTTTCCTTGTTTCTTAAGAGAGCTATCTTCTTTTTATCAATCAAGGGCTGCAGTATCTGGCTGTTTGCCGCAAACCAGTCCTGCCTCTTATGATCCACAGTGCCGTAAACCCCTACCGCTGTTTTATAAATAGTTTCCTTAAGTTTACTCCATTTATCATTTACTATACAATTTTCTGATGTATCATTGAAAGCGTCCTCAAGTTGCTGTTGAAATTCAAAGCACTTTCCAGGATCGTGAGTGTTAATAATATTAATCCTGGGGCTAGACTTGTGTTTAGCTGTGTAGATTCTCTTTGGTCTCAGTCTAACCCTTGCAACAACCAAAGAATGATCTGTATCACAGTCAGCACTGTGGTAACTTCGAGTTAATGATGTATGGTTCAGATGTTGTCTCCGTGTGATAATGAAGTCCAGCTGATGCCAATGGCCGGATCTTGGATGTTTCCATGTGACTTTATGCATCTCTTTTGTTTTAAAAAAGGAGTTTGTAATACATAGGTCATTTCTAGTGCAATGCTCCACCAGCCTTTGCCCATTATCATTCATGCGACCGATGTTGTATTTTCCAAGGCACACTGGCCATGAACTCGAGTCCTTGCCCACACGAGCATTGAAATCACCGAGCATATAAATGTAGTCGGATTTTGGAACTGCCTTGATCGCAGAGTCTAGCTGCTCATAGAATGTATCTTTCACATCATCAGAGGAAGTGAGTGTCGGTGCATATGCAGTGAGAATGGTGGCAAATCCACAAGAGGTTGCCAAGCGCAGTGATAATAATCTTTCATTACCTCCAGCTGGGATATCAATCATTCCCAGTAGCGAATTCTTCACTGCAAAGCCCACACCGTGTTGCCTTTTTTCTGCCTGCCCTCTTCCTTTCCAAAAAAAGGTGTAATTGTTTTCCCTGAGTGACCCTTCCTCAGCGAGACGAGTCTCCTGCAGGCCAGCAATATCAATGTTAAGACGATTGAGTTCAGCATCAATCACAGCCGTTTTTCTCACATCGTCAATATTTGTCAAGTCAGTGGAGAATCCTGGACACATGGTTCTCACGTTCCAGGTTGCAAGCCGTAGCTTGAGGTTTCTATTATTCTTTTTATTAGTACCTGGTGCATTGGTTTTACAGCCTGCGATTCAGATTTTGTCCTAGGCCCAAGCACCCATTGAAGCAGGCAGGCTGTGGCGGATCAGCACCAAATTGGCCGGGGGCTGCCTAGCTTGAGGCGGGCGGTAGCTGATCAGTGACACCTGTAGGTGTCTCCCACCGTCAGAGGCAACGCGTGGCGCCCCATGTCTACGCCAACTGACAAGGACTTATAACCCGTAACAGCTGCCTCTCGCTTTGATTCCGAGACCGGTTCAGACCAGGGATGGAGTTATTGCCTCTCCATAGCACAAAGCCTGGGCTAAAATAAAGAAACCATGTGTTGCCCATGCAGCATGATCCCTCTCTCGGCCTGCCTAGTTCACTCCAGAGGAAAGTTAACACCTATACATCTGGAACAAAACAAGCTGCAGAAGCTGCCGGATCAGCAAAGCAATGCTCTAACTGTCCGCCTGTCGGAGCTTCGATCCTAGACCAGCTGCCAACCAAGGCTTAGGGCCTGGTCTGCCCTGCCATGACTTATTTTGTCTTTGCGTTGCATTTCCTCTCACCAGGATAAGGCTAGTACCCTCCCAATTGCGCTCTTCCGCCCAAAGCCGTTGGCACAATGTGGGGTGTCGGGTTTGGTAAGCGCCGCCCAACATTCGGCGCTGACAGAAAGCAGGTAGTACCGTCTACTGTCATACGGTAGCTCAGTCATATCTGACTAAGACCTGATATATTTATATATATAAGAGTGGAGTTAAGCATGGTTGTATACTTGCTCCCACCCTCTTTGGAATATACTTTTCACTTCTACTGAAATATGTCTTTCGTGATCAGGATGGTGGCATATACATTCACTCACGCTCAGATGGCGGCCTCTACAATGCATAGAGGTTGGAGGCCAAGACCTAAATTAGGAGGGTACTGATCAGAGAGTTGCTTTTTGCAGATGATGCTGCAGTTACGACCCACTCTGAGGAAGAATTGCAATCTCTACTATCTGCATTCTCCAATGCTTGTTCTGAATTTGGTTTAACAATTAGCAAAAAGAAGACACAGATTATGTCACAAGGTGCATATAGGGTACCATCAATCTTTATTGACGACGCCGAACTAGAGATGGTAGACCATTTTACATATCTAGGATCAGTGGTAAATAGCAAATTATCCCTAGATCAGGAAATCAACATCAGGATTGGTAAGGCAGCAACAACAATGAACAGGTTAAGAAAAAGAATGTGGGAGAACAGGAAGCTTACTGCCAAAACAAAAGTCCTTGTCTATCAAACCTGTGTCCTTAGTACTCTTCTTTATGGCAGTGAAACCTGGACAACTTACTCACACCAAGAGAAACATTTAAACAGCTTTCATATGCGGTGTCTGCGAAGAATTCTTGGTATTAAGATGGCAAGACAAAATCACAAATACTGAAGTATTGGAAAGATCAGGTTGTGTGACGGTTTATTCCATGCTCAATCTTCGTAGACTTAGATGGATAGGACATCTTAGGAGGATGTATGATGGTAGAATACCAAAGGACATCTTTTTTGGTGAATTACAGATGGGTAAGAGATCTCAGGGTCGGCCTCTACTACGATACAAAGATGTGTGTAAGCGGGACATGATTGATACAGGCATTGATAATGCACATTGGGAGCAAGTCGCCGCTGAACGTGTTGCATGGAGGGCAAACATCAGAAATGGAATAAAGACAAAGGAGAAAATTATTGCAGATAAGTCACACACCGAGCGTGTGAGACGTAAGATGGTGTATGATGGTGGAAATTACCACGCTGTTCACATGCACCCACTGTGAACGGACATTTACAGCGCAAATTGGCCTTATCAGTCACAATCGCTACCGCCATAAGTAGAAGTTATTATGCCTTTTTAAAGCACAAACTATCGTCTGTCAAGACGGCAAGGTGCCAATATATATATATATATATATATATATATATATATATATATATATATATATATATATATATATATATATATATATATATATATATATAGATAGATTGGTAAAAACTATATCTTTGAAGAGATTAATAATGCCATCAATATCCTTATAATTGTTGCTTCTTCTGTTAATTAAAAGGGAAAGTTCTAAATCAAAGCAAGATGTTGTTTTTAAATGTGCTTCTCGAAATACAGAAATAGAATTAAATACATTGTGACAATCTTGTTAGATTTTCAAACCATTCTTAAACGCAATCGTTAGTTGCATTTGTATTCAGAACAATTATGTTGAATTTATGATACGTTCATTAGGACTTTCATAATCAGAAAGGTGATTGTGATATATTTCCCAGTCACTTCACATCTTCCGAAATTCAGCACTCTAACCAGAAAGGAACACCATAGACAATCAGATTTCATCAGCCGATTCAAAACAAGGAGTAAATGAGTGGGCGATTGGAATAGACGAGAAACGATTGGCCAAAGCAAAGCCTGAGATGTCCGCTAGACCCCCTGAGCATAATTGGCGGTGAAATGCATAGTTGCCATTCTAGATATTTTATATCCAGATCTAGAGGTTTTTGCCGGCATCTGGATACCGTTTTCTGACGTTTGGATGCTGGATGCAATTCTAGATACTTTTCATTTGGAGTCGGATATTTTGAATATTTTCTAGATTTTACTTTTCTTTCGGTGTCATTTACCCATTTTATGTTCGGTCTGGACGCGCGTAAATTATGGTAACTGCCATTATTTAAACTTTAAACTGACTTGGGTCAACGCTCAACAATCTGGCAACCCCCCCCCCCCCCCCCGGTAATGAGTAAAATGGCGCATAAGGGCACTGAAGAAACGTTTGGTCAGTAAACATTTAAACTTAAAGAATTTGGCTGCAATTGGAACCGATAATGCATCGGTAATGGTCGGTATCAACCATGGCGTGTATGCAAAATTGAAGGAAGATATCCCATCTTTAATCCTCATGAACTCCTGGGCTGTTTGCTCCCTATCTCTCCCCTGCCTATATGCAAGAATATCATCTGCAAATGTTAGTATTCTTCCAACCCCTGGTGCTTCTAGGTTTGCAATCATGCTCGTATACACATTAAAGAGCACCGGTGAGACTGCAGATCCCTGTGGCAGTCCCGGGGTTAACATATGTGGCTCTGAGGTCCATGTGCCCAGACGGAGAGCAACCCGACGAGAGTGCAGGACGGCTGCTATCCAGTTCACCAACCAGGGATTGACCCCCTTCTCCATCAGTGCGGTCATCAAAATATCATATCGAACTCTATTGTACGCATCCTCGAGATCAAGCGCTACCGCCATCGTTTCCTGTCTACTCTGGAACCCCTCATAAACATCAAAGGCAAAAGTGGCTGCATTTGACCAGGTATCTTTTCCTGGCCTGTAGCTCCCCAGGGGTTTATATAACTGGCGTACCCAGGGCAATGGTATTTGTCTGTATTTAGCTCCTGGAGCATGAGGAATAACAAGACAAAATGAAAAGTGCTACACAGCTGAAATACTATATGGAATGTACAGTGATGAAAAAAATTTGGCATTCCTTCTCTTTTCACAACCCATTTTAAGTGAAGTGCAAAAAGTTAATAAACTATTTGAATCTCAAAATGTTGATAAAGTTAAATTACTTGACGACCTCACTTTGCTATTTCACTCAATTGGTAAAAGACTTATATTGCCAACTTGTAAAGCGGACTTGTTCACTTGCACTATAGAGAGCTATTTGGCTCCCAAGCCGTACCTGGGATACCAAATCGAATCAAAAATTGATGGTTTAAAAACAAAAGGACTGTTAACAGAAAATGAAGAGAACAACTTAAGAAAGCGCTGTCAAGATTTTCTTGTCTCATTATTCGATCAACTGAAGCAGAGACTTCCTGAAAATTTAGATGTATTGAAAAATATTTCACTCTTTTCTATTAACAACATACCTCAGCCAGTAAAGGACATACCTAAATATTGTCAAGTTATTAAATTTTTAGGGGCTAGTGTGGCGGAAGCAGAATATTAGTTAACAAAAATAAATTTGGTTGACTGGACAAACAAAACAGAAACTGAAGCTTTTTGGAGTGAAGTAAGACAATTTAAAGATGTCTCAGGTAACAGTCCATTCCGTGAGCTCTTTGAATGTGCGATGTCTGCCATGATACTACCCCATTCAAATGCTGATGCGGAAAGAGTTTTCAGTACTGTGAATTATACAAAATGTAAACTAAGAAACAGGATGAAACTTGATCTCTTAAATGCTATATTGACAATAAGATTTGGCCTGATGAGAGCAGGAAAATGCTGTTCAACTTATCAGCTCCCTGATCATATAATAAAAGAAATTGGAACAGCTAAAGTACACCAGAGTCATTTTGAATGTGAAGCTTCAACTTCATCATCCAAGCTAAGTGCATCTTGTGAGACAGGCATCAGTGAAGATGAGGACATGATTCTATAGGTAAGTCACATCAATTTTCTTTTTAATGTTGCATATCCCTTACAGGATGGTGCAGTCAACATCAGAATTTTTCAGCTGCTGTTGATGTACAAGGCAAGATTACGCTCAGTAGTTTGCCATTGCTTCTCTGAGCGACCGGCTCACATACCCCTGTAAGTTACCAGCGCGGCTCGAACCGCTGTCGGTTCGGGCGCAGCTGCGTTACTCACGAGAATATACGGGATAACGGCGATAGCCGTAAACTTTTCGCCAGGGAGAGCGGCAGTCACATCAATACATATGTAATTTCTTACTTTCTCAATCTGGATATTTTTCCTAGATACTTTGCAACGAAATCTAGATATTTATGGATGTTGTTTGGGCCGTTTCTAGATACTTTTGGTCAAAAAAAAAAAAGTGGCAACCCTGGTGAAATGAAATCAGTCCACGCAAAACTATCAAGACGACCAATAGCAATTTTGGTTGGGAGCCGATAGAGGCCGGTGTTCTTGGCACCCCCAGGAAAGCTTGACGGTGAATATGTGTTAAAACGATCATGAGGTTAAGGTAATACGATGTTTATGTATAATAATGTCAATGAGGGAAACACACCACGGTGTGGCTAACACAGCTCTGGGGACCGAGTATCCACCGGAATAAGTGGACGACTCTGCAGCTGAGCAGAGCAGGGCACTCACTTGTCCTTAGAGTCAAAAATGGCTGTTAAAGGTAGAGGTAAAAGACCACCATGTGAATGTGGAAGGCAAGGGGAAACCACCACATTATCTTCCCATGACTTCATGGCAAAACACATATCAGAGTTAGTGAACGACGTTAATGGCTGTCTTAGGAAATCCTCGTCCAGTAGGGACAGTCATGAGACATAGGTGACACCAGACCGTCATCCAGCTACTGATGGCAAAATCATAAATAAAATAAATAAATTTAGAGTAGGAACATGGAATGTTAGGACATTAAATGAGCTAGGAAAGTTGAACAATGTTCTAAGAGAAATGGATAGCATGAATATGAATATACTAGGCGTTAGTGAGATGAGATGGAAGGGATCGGGCAAAATTATAGCTGACAACCACACAATAATTTATTCTGGAGGGGATACACATGAAAAAGGTGTAGGAATAATACTTGACGAAGAAACAGCCAAGTCACTTAATGGATACTGGTGTATTTCAGATAGAGTTATTTTGGTCAAAATCAAAGGCAAACCAATAGATATAAATATTATACAAGTATATGCACCAACAACAAGCAGTAGTGATGAAGAAATACAACACTTTTACGATGAAATAGAAATGGCGATGGCTCAAATTGGATCACTGGAAATAACAATAATACTTGGAGATTTTAATGCAAAAGTAGGAAAGGGGAAAATGGAGGATGTAGTGGGGAATTATGGTTTAGGTACAAGAAATGAAAGAGGGGAAAAGCTAATAGAATGGGCAAATATCAATGATATGATAATTGGAAACACGTGGTTTAAACACCATAAAAGACGACTATACACATGGAAAAGCCCTGATCAGAAAATACGCAACCAAATTGACTACATACTAATTAATAAAAGATTTAGAAATGCTCTAATTAATGTAAAAACAATGCCTGGCGCCGACTGTAATAGTGATCATGTACCACTATGTGGACAAATAAAAGTAAGATTAAAGAGAGGGGAAAAATGGTTAGGAACATGAGACTTAATAAAGAGGTTCTGAAAGTAGATAAAGAAATTCAAGAACAATACATAGTGACTGTGAAAAATAGGTACAATGCAATAGCTAAAATACAGAGTATAAATGAACAATGGGAAATGTTAAGGGACTCCATTCATCAAACTAGCAAAGAAATATTACCGGAGAGAAGTCAAATAGCTAAGAAAAAATGGATGAATGAAGAAATCTTAATGCTGATGGACAAAAGAAAACAGAGTAAAAATGACAAACAAGAATACGCTAAGATAAATAAAGAAATAAAAGATAAATGTTGGAAGGCAAAAGAAAGTTGGTTAAATGAGCAGTGCAAAATAATTGAATTAAATGCCATTAAAGATACAAATAATATGCACAGACAAATCAGTGAGCTCACGGGAAGAAAAATAAGAATAAATACAGGGTGTTTGAAATCAAAAACAGGAAAGATATTATTGGAGGAAGATGATATAATGAAGAGGTGGAATGAGTATATAAGAGAATTATATGATGGGGAAAGGGAAGAATTAACAGAAGAAAGTAACTTAGAAGGTCCACCTATTCTAAAAGAAGAAGTCGCTGACGCTATGAAATATATGAAGAAAGGAAAAACAGCTGGACCAGATGAAATCACAATAGAAGAATTAGAAGTATTGGGAGAATTTGGAGTAGATATATTAACCAAAATGTTAAATTATATTTACAGCAGTGGATATCTACCCAGTGATATGCTGAAATCTGTATTTATAGCTATACCAAAAAGACCAGGAGCAATTGAATGTGAAGATTTTCGCACAATTAACCTCATAAACCATATCACTAAGCTTCTGCTCAGAATCATAATGAGAAGAACCAGAAAGAAAATAAAAATGGAAATTAGTGAAGAACAGTATGGATTTGTGGAGGGAAAGGGCACAAACAATGCAATATATACATTACGGACACTAATAGAAAGGTCAATAGAGAAACAGAAAGACATATATTTATGCTTCATAGATTATACTAAGGCATTTGATAAAGTAAAACATGATGAGCTGATTAAAATGTTGGAAGATATCAACATTGATGGGAAAGATTTAAGAATAATAAAGAATATTTACTGGAACCAAGTAGCAGCAATTAAAATTGGAAATAAAGAGGGTAGTTACGAACACATAAAGCTAGGAGTACGACAGGGATGTGTCTTGTCACCAGATCTCTTCTCCCTATATAGCGAAGTAATAATGAGAGAGATCAAAGAGATGCCAGGAATACTAGTTGGAGGTTATAATATAAATAATATACGCTATGCAGATGACACAGTATTGGTGGCAGATAAATCAACAGACCTACAACAATTGTTGGACACTGTAGTAACAGAGAGTGCAAGGAAAGGACTCTCCTTGAATATCAAGAAAACAGTAACAATGGTGATATCAAAGAAAATGGTGACACCAAAATGTGACATAGAAATAGAAGGAACAATTCTTAACCAAGTGGATAATTTTAGATACCTAGGGACATTTATAACATCAGATGGAAGATGTACAACAGAGATTAAGAGCAGAATAGGGCAGGCAAAGGCCGCATTTCAGAAAATGAAGAGTATCTTGTGCAATAGGTCACTATCACTGAGTGTAAGAAAGAGAGTGCTGAAATGCTATGTAGAACCAGTTTTGCTGTATGGCAGTGAATCTTGGAATGTAAATGAACAAATTAAGAAGAAATTAGAAGCAACAGAGATGTGGTTCCTGAGACGAATGTTGAGAATTCCTTGGACTGCCAGAGTAACTACAGACGACTGCCTGAAACAGGCTAATGAAACTAGAACACTATATACAACAATAAGAAAGAGACAAACAGCCTTCTTTGGTCATGTAATGAGAAGAGAGGCATTGGAGAACATCGTGACAACTGGAAAGATCGAGGGAAGAGAGGCAGAGGCAGACCAAGAGAAATGATGCAGGATGGATTGAAAATGGTGGCACGGAAGAATATCAGCAGCAGAGTTGATCCAGAAAACCAAAGACCGAGATCTGTGGAGAGCCATGAACGTCTACGCCAGCTGGCAGGGCACTTGATGATGATGAATGTCAATGTGATATTTAAGATGCTTAAAATGATCTTATTCAATGCCATTGTTCCAGAAGGAACATGCTATTCGCTAGCACCTACCAAGTTAGAACCTTTCGGCTAGACATTATGTCGGAACATGCTACAAAATACTTTTTCCTCCTAACTGAATATGTATATAAACACTTTTCTCTATGCAATGAAAATGCACTCTTTAAATGCAATCCTAGGCATCGGTGCTTCTGCAGAGAAAATGTCGCTAAGATGTCTATCTCTTAAAACCCCTGCACTCATACTTTTATGAATGTATTTATTATGTGATTATTCTGTTCACATTTTTCCTGAATACGCTTTGTGAATTCGCCGTGTTCTTGTCATGAGAATAAATGGTCTTTAATATGAAAAGATCCTTGCGCCATATACCCAACTTTTTGCAATTCGTTGCAGCCACCAACAGCCTTACACAATTGTGATGATGACTGGGTGATTATTACGTTCAGGGGCCTGTCAATTACGTTCTAAAAATAACAATAAAGCAGCCCATTTCTGACTTTTGAGCACGGAAATAACTTGCAATCGTGGATGGGTTTGAAAACGTCGTCCTCCAACTCCTTGCTCCAAGGAGACAGTTGGGAGGGACAATTTACGTTTGTGTTCGAATCAGTGCTTATGCAGAATGCTTAACTATCAAAAAGGCTCTTGCATAAATTCATGAAATAAATATATTCTCATTTGTGGTTGTTGTACAGTTGATGTTGGTTCATGATGATTACTTTTGTTGTGGGAGGAAAAGTTATAATTTTCCCCCTGATATAAAAGGGCAAATACATTAATAATGATGATGATGGGAGGCATTTGAGAACTAAGCCGAACCCAGAAGAATGAATGCCGATCTTTCATTACAGGCACATGATGATGATGATGATGAGATGTTACAATGATGCTTTAACTCAACCTACATTCATCTCAACAAACCCTGTCTTATCAAGCATCAGTCTCAACATACTTATGTCTTACTAGGCGTTGTCACTGTATGCATCTGCCTTAACATGCATCTATCACAACATGCATCTGTCTCAAACCACCTTCATCACAACATGCTTTTATCCCAACCCACCTTTATCCCAACATGTCTGTTACATCATTGATGACTTTGAATCAACTTACCTTGATAACAACCTGATGACCTGGTCACAACCAGACGCCTTGGTCTCAATTTTATGACCTTATCTTATTTTACTGTCCTGGTTTCATCAAGAGTTGATCACATCATGACCTTACAGCATCAGATGATGGCCTGAATGCCATCTAGAGAGAAGAGGGTAGTGATCTCATCAATGAGTGGACTCACTCTCCTCCCCCCTCCCCCTCTTATGTTCCTTTTTTTCCTTCACATGTTATATTTTATAATGACATATGATTTTTTTCAAATGCTTATGTAGTTTTTGATTTTGTTCATACTGTAGATGGGTGGTGTATCCTTAAACCTTCCAGAAAGAATGCTGTGCACTCAGTCTGGGTGGTGCAGATATACTGGCTGACAATGGTAGAGTTATTGTGATCATACCCCTATCATACCAGGTCCATTATGATTCTGGCAATTAACATGTCACCACCATCCCCATTCTCCAGTAGATGGACCCTGAAACGGTTAATTTGAATACTGGGAAAATCAGATGTTGGAGACTACCAGTATAACCCATACTATGATTTGCTCAACTTGGGAGAGGACCCTGGAAGAGAATTGACCCAAGGGAGAGACCGTCATCCATGGGGTTAAAACACGTACTGATCCCAGTCAGGAGTTAGAAGAAAGCTGTACACCAATACTTTGTTCCAGTGACCCAGGAGAGTGAAAGACCATTCTCTTAATTTAGTTACTGAATATATATAATAATTAAGTTGCATGTCCTTCACAGGACGTAGCAGTCAACCCCAGCATTTTCGCTGTTCGTGATTCCTGGGCAAATTTTACGTTCAGTAGTTTGCCATTGCTTTCTGAACGACCGGTTCCTATACCTTTTTCGAAAAAACCAGCACCGCTGCGTTTCGAACCCGGGTATACGGGCTCACAAACCACGTTCGCTAGCCCTTAGCCAGAGAGACCGGTAATGATATATATATATATATATAGGTCCTCTAAAAAGTACTGGAGAGTTTTGGTCATAGACCATAACTTTAGGAAGGGAAAATCCCAACTGCACCTCCCCGCGGTAGAGGATGGAAACACACCACGGTGTGGCTAACACAGCTCTGGGGACCGAGTATCCACCGGAATAAGTGGACAACTCTGCAGCTGAGCAGAGCAGGGCACTCACTTGTCCTGACAGTCGGAAATGGCTGTCAAAGGCAGAGTTAAAAGACCACCATGTGAATGTGGAAGGCAAGGGGAAACCACCACATTATCTTCCCAAGATTTCATGGCGACACACATTTCAGAAATAGTGAACGACGTTAATGGCTGTCTTAGGACATCCTCGTCCGGTAGGGACAGTCATGAGCCACAGGTGACACCAGACCGTCATCCAGCTACTGATGGCAAAACTAAAACTATAACTAAACTAAATAAATTTAGAGTAGGAACATGGAATGTTAGGACATTAAATGAGCTAGGAAAGTTAAACAATGTTCTAAGAGAAATGGAAAACATGAAAATGAATATACTAGGCATAAGTGAGATGAGATGGAAGGGATCTGGCAAAATTATAACCGACAAACACACAATAATTTATTCTGGAGGGGACACACATGAAAAAGGTGTAGGAATAATATTTGATGAAAAAACAGCCAAATCTATGAATGGATACTGGTGTATTTCAGATAGAGTTATAATGGTCAAAATCAAAGGCAAACCAATAGATATAAATATTATACAAGTATATGCACCAACAACAAGCAGTAGTGATGAAGAAATACAACACTTTTACGATGAAATAGAAATGGCAATAGCTCAAATTGGATCACAAGAAATAAAAATAATACTGGGAGATTTTAATGCAAAAGTAGGAAAGGGAAAAATAGAGGATATAGTGGGGAATTACGGTTTAGGTACAAGAAATGAAAGAGGAGAGAAACTAATAGAATGGGCAAATATTAATGATATGATAATTGGAAACACATGGTTTAAACACCATAAAAGACGACTATACACATGGAAAAGCCCTGATATGAAAATACGCAACCAAATTGACTACATACTTATTAATAAAAGATTTAGAAATGCATTAATTAATGTAAAGACAATGCCTGGTGCTGACGGTAATAGTGATCATGTACCACTATGTGGACAAATAAAAGTAAGATTCAAGAGAGGGAAAAATGGTTAAGAACTTGAGACTTAATAAAGAGGTTCTGAAAGTAGATAAAGAAATTCAAGAACAATACAGAGTGACTGTGAAAAATAGGTACAATGCAATAGCTAAAATACAGAGTATAAATGAACAATGGGAAATGTTAAGGGACTCCATTCATCAAACTAGCAAAGAAATATTACCGGAGAGAAGCCAAAAAGCTAAGAAAAAATGGATGAATGAAGAAATCTTAATGCTGATGGACAAAAGGAAACAGAATAAAAATGACAAACAAGAGTATGCTAAGATAAATAAAGAAATAAGAGATAAATGTGTGAAGGCAAAAGAAAGTTGGTTAAACGAGCAATGCAAAAAATTGAATTAAATTCCATTAAAGATCAAAAAAGTATGCACAGACAAATCAGTGAGCTCACAGGAAGAAAAATAAGAATAAATACAGGGTGTTTGAAATCAAAAACAGGAAAGATATTATTGGAGGAAGGTGCTATAATGAAGAGGTGGAATGAGTATATAAGAGAATTATATAATGGAGAAAGGGAAGAATTAACAGAAGAAAGTAACTTAGAAGGCCCACCTATTCTAAAAGAAGAAGTCGCTGATGCTATGAAACATATGAAGAAAGGAAAAACAGCTGGGCCAGATGAAATCACAATAGAAGAATTAGAAGTATTGCGAGAATTTGGGTAGATATATTAACCAAAATGCTGAATGATATTTACAATAGTGGATATTTACCGAGCGATATGCTAAAATCTGTATTTACCAAAGAGACCAGGAGCAATTGAATGTGAAGATTTTCGTACAATTAACCTCATAAACCATGTCACTAAGCTTCTACTCAGAATTATAATGAGAAGAACAAGAAAGAAAATAAAAATGGAAATTAGTGAAGAACAGTATGGTTTTATGGAAGGAAAGGGTACAAACAATGCAATATATATATATTACGAACACTAATAGAAAGGTCAATAGAGAAACAGAGAGACATATATTTATGCTTCATAGATTATACTAAGGCATTTGATAAAGTAAAACATGATGAGCTGATTAAAATGTTGGAAGATATCAACATTGATGGGAAAGATTTAAGAATAATAAAGAATATATACTGGAACCAAGTAGCAGCAATTAAAATGGGAAATAAAGAGGGTAGTTACGAACAGATAAAGCTAGGAGTACGACAGGGGTGTGTCTTGTCACCCGATCTCTTCTCCCTGTATAGCGAAGTAATAATGAGAGAGATCAAAGAGAAGCCAGGAATACTAATCGGAGGATATAATATAAACAATATACGCTATGCAGATGACACAGTATTGGTGGCGGATAATGCAACAGACCTACAACAATTATTGGACATTGTAGTATCAGAGAGTGCACAGAAAGGACTCTCCTTGAATATCAAGAAAACAGTAACAATGGTGATATCAAAGAAAATGGGGACACCAAAATGTGACATAGAAATAGAAGGGGAAATTCTCAACCAAGTGGATAATTTTAAATACCTAGGGGCACTTATAACATCAGATGGAAGATGTACAACAGAGATTAAGAGCAGAATAGGGCAGGCAAAAGCCGCATTTCAGAAAATGAAGAGTATCTTATGCAATAAGTCGCTATCAATGAATGTAAGAAAGAGAGTGCTAAAATGCTATATAGAACCAGTTTTGCTGTATGGCAGCGAATCTTGGAATGTAAATGAACAAATTAGGAAGAACTTAGAAGCAACAGAGATGTGGTTTTTAAGACGAATGTTGCGAATTTCTTGGACTGCCAGAGTAACTAACAACGATTGCCTGAAAGAGGCTAATGAAACTAGAACACTATATACAACAATAAGAAAGAGACAAACAGCTTTCTTTGGTCATGTGATGAGAAGAGAGGCATTGGAGAACATCGTGACAACTGGAAAGATCGAGGGGAAGAGAGGCAGAGGCAGACCAAGAGAAATGATGCTGGACGGATTGAGACGGTGGCATGGAGGAATATCATCAGCAGAGTTGATCCAGAACACCAAAGACCGAGATCTGTGGAGAGCCATGAACGCCTACGCCAGCCGGCACGGCACTTGATGATGATATATATATATATATATATATATATATATATATATATATATGCCTGGCTGCCTGGCTGAGGGGTTAGCAGCTTTCTCCGTTAACCCCGAATACACTCGTGGTCGACGTGAGCGCACGAGAATTAGAAGTGCTTCGAGTCGCGCCAGTGACTTATGACAGTATGGAGCCGGTCGCTCAGAAAGTCGTGGCGTGCTGATGAGCGTAATCTAGCCTAGGAATCAACATACAGCTGAAAGATGCCGGTGTTGACCGCAATATCCTGAAATAGGATGGAAACGCGGAAAATATATATATATATATATATATATATATATATATATATATATATATATATATATATATATATATATATATATATATATATATATATATATATATATATATATATATATATATTCTTCTTCAGCGTTCCGAGCCATTGAGGTTCTTTGCTGCAGATACAATCCGTCTCCGTTCGTCTCTCTGGTTGACCCTCTCTTGCAAGTTCGTTGATTCCAAGTGCTTGTAGGTCTGTATATATATATTATCTCTCCACCGTCTTCTTGGTCTACCTCGGGGTCTACGGTCATTTATTTCCTGAGTGTAAGCGAGTTTTGTCTCTTGCCTGTGGCTCCTAGTAGCTGTCAGCATGCGACAGCGGCCACCCCCGGAAAACAGCTGTGAGAGGCTGGCTAAACCAGGCATGGGTAGCCGATTTGGTGTCAAACCAAGCGGTAAACTAGGGTATGCCTACCCAGCATGTGAAGACAGGATTCGGCAGACTGCGCGGAAGAAATCACTCCTGATTCAACGGGCAAGACGGCGTTTACCTGCAAAGTGATGTGGAACGTAATGAGCACGGCAAGGCACGTAGAGCGCCCTGGTCATCCACTGAACCTGTATTCGTCTTCAGTCGTCTCGACTTGTCTTGCCACTGGACTCAGATGGACTCAGGCGAGAGAGTGAGGTCGACGAATTGCGCAACTCTTCCTCACTTTAATCAAAGTCATCGCGCAAGTCATTCTTCATCCAACGTCATATATCACCTTCAAGCCCTGTGGCGATGGGCAAGCGGCGAAGCGGCAGGCGTGGGTACGCTGACAGTCGTAGTCGCAGACCTGCACACAGGCGGCTCAGGCCATATGGTCGTCTTCTACTGACCGGAGCAGCAGTGGGAATCGGCAGCCCCCTGAACGACCGAGAAGCCTTCTATAGGAACACACTGCTCACCTCCATAGCATGAGGAAGGGGCTAGAAAAGGTGCCCCAAACATTGTCTGCTCCATCACTAGCTAACCAGCTAGCCGCGGTTGGTGGGTACCCTAACAGCGGTCGACATACAAACAAAGTTAAAACAAGCAAAGCTAAAAGAGTAAATCATATTCCCTTAACAATTGGAACTTGGAATGTACGCACCCTACTTGACAGAGACGGCTCGTCGGGTCCAGAGAGACGAACAGCACTGATTATGAGAGAGCTGGGCAGGTACAACATCGACATTGCAGCCTTGAGCGAGACACGACTTGCAGAAGAAGGCCAAATCTGTGAAATAGGTTCCGGCTACACATTTTTCTGGAGTGGAAGGAAAAGCGAGGAAAGAAATAAGAAAATAATAACAGACCAACCCCTTCTCTAATAGTACTACACGTCATGTGACATTCTAGTCCCTCGTATTATGCTATTTCTTAGTGAAGTAATTTTATATAAACATATAATCAAAATAATGGATGTAACCTGTGCGTTACATATCTTTTCTCAACAGCTGTTTGACGTCCCACACTTAAAGTTGTAAAAGAAGATTGAATAATATTATTCACTATAACCGTTGAAGCTACACACAACAAGTCATTATTTAATAAGCCAGAAATAGTGGTTGAAATACTACTATTTTGGTGTATACTTTTCGAAGCCGGACAATATTGACAACAATCGGAAGCGCTATCACCATTATTAGCTGCTAGAAACAATTTATTGTCTCATTACTATCATCAATTACTACCACTTGCTCTACTATGGCCTCTATTCAGAAATCCGGCTTTCTCACCTGTGGTGAGGTCTTCACTGAAAAACAGTCTTACACGCCACATTGACACAGTACACACTACATGCACACAATGCACACATGCCATATTTGTGCTAACTTATACAATAGGAAAGACAACCTAACAGGACACATGAAAACACATAAACTGACATCACCCTCAACATCAGACGCTACAACATCAAACACTATAGCATCCAAAAATGGATACTACATCGCGTAAAAGAAAAGGACCAGTAGACACACAATCAGCTAAAAAACAGAAACTTGATCAAGTGGAAGCAGAGGAAGCCGTCGTAGAGACAAATGAGGAAGTAGTTGAGGAACTAAAGATCGTAGACATCATCCGCGACCCTGAAGTCCAGCAGAAATATAGAGACGTCTGGCCCTACTTTAGGACACATCAGAACATCCACAAATATGTATCTACCTACAATATTTTTCATCGACCAGACTCAACACAACCAATTGACTGGACCGAGACTTTAAGAGCCAATAGTTGCTAGTCAGACATGTCGGTTTAAGGTAAATTATTCTCATCACATGATCTTACGTCATAAGGAGACAGGAGAACTTAGGTTTTTACCATTCATCATCTAACAATGCATGCCAACTCGACATCCCCACCTAGTTAACCACGAAAAGACTTTGACGAGTTTATAGAAATAGTTCAGGACAGTGACATGTTTAACTACGCCCTACACTAACAGACCTGACACTAAGTACATGGCTAGAGACAATCCCTGCGACTAGCTTTTATATATATCACATAAATGAGCACCCAATAGGTTGTTGTTTAGAGGACTTACCTGACCACATAAGACACAATACGGCATCATATTTTACAGCATGACTCAAGCAGCAAGCAATACACTGACATGTTATGCTTCTTTCGCTGTCTGGCGGTATTTCAACGGGAAATCCGTGTCAGATCTTAGGAAACCAACAATTGTTTAGCTAACCAGTGGCAGAAAGTATCAAAAGTTAGAGATCGTTAGACAGTTTCCCTGGGGTTAGACTTATTGACATACCGGCAATAGAAAACTGTTTTGGGGTAAATGTAGATATTTTTGAGTTCAGTGAGACCCAGGCCTTGGTCCCCAAACTTCGTAGTAGTGGGAAACATCCTAAGATTATGAGGGTATTACTGTATAAGGATCATTTCATGTACATTAATAATTTTGATAGAGTAGCCAAGTCATTCGGGTGTAGTGAGTGTGGGAAATTGTGGAGTGTTTTTCGGGATATGGATAATCATTCTCGGACCTGTAATGGGGGAATAACTGTTAACAGTTATAAAGGAGGTGTGTACTCCGTGACAGAGACTGTATGGGAAGCCATCAGCTCATTGGGTGTGCCAGTGAAAACTGATTATATCTACCCCTATAGAGCGGCCTATGATTATGAGGCGTATTTTGTGAAAAGCAATTTACCAGGGGAAACCAAGTCCACCAAATTTTAGGAAAGCATGTCCCCCTTAGTTGGTCGATAGCCTCTAATGTCCCTGGGTTCGAGGACCCCGTCTGCCACATCACAGCGGGTAATCCTCAGGACTTGGTGAGGAAGATGGTTGATTATCTGACTCAAATCGCTGATGCAGCGTATGCCGAATTACGGAAAGAGCATGATTGTGTGTATACAGCCTTAGAGGCTATAAACGAACACAAGCTAGTGGCTAGGCTAGACGAGTACCTTCGCGAGATGCCGGTCCTGGGGTTCAACTCAGGGCGGTATGACATTAATTTAGTGAAACCTTATCTGATAGAGTCCTTCATCTCTGCCACTGATGACCCTTTTAACTACGTAGTGAAAAGGAATAATAATTTAGTGACCATATCCACCAAAAAGCTTAGATTTCTAGATATTGTAAACTACTTAGCCCCGGGATTTAGTTATTCCAAATATTTAGCGGCCTATGACATCAAAGAGACAAAGGGTTGTTTTTTGCTATGAGTATATAACATCCTTGGATAGACTAGCGGAGACTCGCTTTCCCCCACACGAGGCATTTCATTCGTAGCTGAAAAACGCCAATATTTCAGTTGCCGAATACAAAGAATGCCAACGAGTATGGAGCGAGAACCATATGTCGACACTGGCAGACATTTTGCGTTGGTACAACAATAAGGATGTAAAACCTTTTATTGGGCCATTAGACAAACAAGTTGAATTTTACATAGGGCTAGGTGTAGATATATTCAAGGATGCCATTTATGTCCCTGGGGTGACTCTTAGGTATTTGTTTAAAACCAAATCCAAGAACAACTACTTTACCCTGTGCTCCAATAAGGATTGTGAGCTGCACACCAAAATTAGACAAAATGTCGTCGGGGGCCCCTCGATCATATATCATAGGTATTATGAGGTAGGTAAGACTAGGATTAGAGGTGGTAAGCTAGTTGAGAGTGTGAAAGGGTATACTATACCTGTGGGCTTTGACAAAGAACATGCCCAGTGGTTTTCCTGTTATACGAAATGCAGAAGATGGGTTCAAGCCCCATAAAACCAGAGTTTATATTGTCCAGTGCAGAGAGTGGTTGGCCTGTGTTGAACATTCTCTAGGTATAGAACTGAAATTCCAGTTTAATTGGCGGGAGATGTCCTAGGAGAAAGACACATCAGAGTTGATGGATGGGATAAAAAGGATCGAACCGTCTACCAGTTTCACGGGTGCTTATTCCACGGGCATGAAAACTGCGTGCTGACCCGTGGTCATGATGTTAACCCGGTGAGCCAGAAACCCTTGGCTGAGCTATATGCCAACACGCGTGAAATTCGCAAGTATCTGGAAAAAGAGGTTAACGTCACGGTCGTGGAGATGTGGGAGTGTGAGTGGCAGAGTCTCAAAAAGACTAATAGCGCCATTAAGAGCTTCATAAAAATCACATTCCCATATGTCGCACCCTGGCATCGTAAAGAGGCCATAGACCATAAAAAGATTATAAAGGCTGTTAAAAACGAGACTGTTTGGTTTAATAGAGTGTGACATCCACGTACCAGACAAGTATAAAGAGCTATTTTCAGAGATGACGCCTATATTTAAAAACACTGATGTGTCTAGAGCCGACATTGGCGAGCTCATGAAGCAGTATGCCGGAGACCATAAGCTGTTGAACGGCTCACGTCGGACTCTAATAGGTAGCTATGTGGGAGAAAAGATCATATTGGCCTACACCATTGTTAAAATGGTATCTGACACATTGGTTTAGAGGTCACCAAAATATATCAGATCATTTAGTACAAACCTGAGAAGTGTTTTGAAAGGTTTGGTAAAGAGGTGTCTGATGCCAGACGTGAGGGTGACTGTGAATACGGCCTATACCATTAAGGCCGAGACAATGAAACTATTGGGAAACGCAGCCTATGGCAAAACGTTAACCAACAAGGCCAAGCATACCAATGTTTCATATTGTCGCGGGGCTGGCACGTCAAAGTTGGTGAATCAGCCTCTGTTTAAGAAGATGACCATGTTGTCAGATGATGTGTTTGAGGTAGAGTCTCTGAATAAGACCACCTTATGGGATCTACCCCACCAAATAGGCTTCTTGTGTACCAGTACAGCAAAGCTGCGCATGCTAGAATTTTATTATGACTTTTAGATAGGTTTATAGCTAGGGAGGATTTTCAATTGTGTGAGATGGACACAGATAGCTTGTATTTAGCTCTTAGCAAACCTATCCTAGCACAGGCCGTCAGACCGGAGCTTCAGGAAGAAATTTTATAGAGTCTATAGCTCCTGGTTCCCGTCTGAGGTCTGTGCTAGCCATCAACGGGATTTTATTAGGAGTAGGGGTAGTTGTACCAGTCTGTGACGCGTGCAAGGCTAATCGAGTCTTCGACAAAAGAACCCCTGGGTTAATTTAAGTTAGAGTATGAGGGAACGGGGATGGTCTCCTTATGCAGCAAGACCTATCACTGCTTTGGAGACTATACCAAGACCAGCACGAAAGGGTTGACAAAACAACACAACACGCACCTAGACAGAGAAATTTTTCTAAATGTTCTTGACACCCAGACAGCGACTGGAGGGACAAATATAGGCTTTCAGACACAGGATTCCTCTATGTATACGTATCATCAACACAGAGAAGCTTTATCATATTTCTACATCAAAAGAGTACACGCAGATAATTATTCCACATCACCCCTAGATATATAAGTGAACCATAATATGTAAATACGCCTTTTCCTTATTTTTTCCCCCCATACCTTTTTCCTACTTCTGTTCTATTATGATTGTGGTGTACTGTGAAAATAAAAGACTCAATGTGGTCATATGTGTGTACTTTCCTTGTGACTTGTCTATATCATTGAAAAATAAAAGAGTGTCACTTTATGTCACTGATGTGTAAAGTCACATGTTTTCATTGAATGGTGGTGAAAATAACAAATATTGTGGAAACGAAAATTTATTAATGGAAAAATAAAAGTTATGAAACGAAAAAAATATGTGTTTTGTTGGTTTATTCAGTAGTATGCTTGACATGGGTTTTCCTTGGTTTATTCGTGTTGTCGTCTTTCTTGTTTATTCATGTTGTCGTCTTTCTTGTTTAATCATGTTGTCATCTTTCATGGTGCGCAAGGTTGATTCCTCATGTTGACTGTAGCTGTCGAATATACTATGGAAAAACAAATGATCTGCCAGAGGCAGCACAGAGACACCACATAGAAAGAAACCAAGACAACACAAATTTTACTTTTTCTTCATTTTTATTTTCAAAACTTTATACATATTGAGTCTTCACATAATTGTCTGGGTCTCCTGTGGGCTGTTATCTGAACTTGTTAGACATACATCTAACTGTCGGATACACATCTGGGGTGGGTCACACATCTGGGGTACATCACACATCTGGGGTACATCACACATCTGGGGTTGATCACACATCTGCTTGGGTCTTTTGACTTGGGTATCTTCGTTTAGTGCCCTTTTTGACTTGGACTGTCTTTCTTCGGTTAGTGTCTTGTTTACTGACTTTAATAGGTGCTGAGTCTATCAAAGTCTTTTAGGATCTCGTGATGCAGAGCTATCAACTGTTCATATTCTTGACGAGTAAATGTCATTCCCAATGGGGCAGGAAACCTGTTCTCGGATTCACCAAAGAATCGACGGATGTGTAACTTGGTCGTTCCTCTGTAGGATGAGACAAATAAGGCCTTGACACAATTTCCCACTGGTCTAACAATGTCCCCATTACGAGTCAGGTAGACCCAGTTAGCTGTGTTGCGTTCTGTAGTCATCTTCAGAATGAGCTAATGGTACTCGAGTCGGGTTTATATACTAGGGTGTAAACTGGTTATACTGTCTCAGCTGCATTACGTATGGCATGACTAGGCGACCTACTAACCGATCGTTGACCCATTGTTTGCTTGAGAAGGGTTGGAGAATGCGGGTCATGCTCGCTCCACGACTTTTCATCAGGATGAAATAGATAGCGTAGAGGCCACAGGCGGTGCTTAACACATCTTGTAAGACCTGTGTATTATACATGAGCAGTGTGTCTGAATGATGGTCAATAAAATTGTACAGGTCACTGTGTAAGGGCGGTAGACTAAATGAATCAAAGTACTCGCATTTGCCTGACCCGTCGCTAGTACATGGCGACCCAGTGGGATCCCGGTTTATAGCTAGGGTCAGTGTTTACAATAAAAGCCGCTGGTCTGCTTCTATCTAGATGTCGGGGTAGTTGATCTCGAGCACACACTCTGACCTGTAGTCGACGAGCATACGTATCAGCTAGTAGTATTCTGGTAATCTGCTGTGTGTTCATTATGAAGCGTAATCTGTTAGCACTTGTCTGGTCTTGGAAACTTCAATTATCCCGTCGTGCTCGGCGTAGACGATGACTTGTAATGGCTCTGGGGTGGGTGTGTTGAACTTAAATTCCAGTGTTAAAGGCCCCGTCCTCGGCATCTCAAACTGGTCTCCGTCCAGTAAACTGGGACTCAGATCAAAGGCGTACAGCGTATAGCCATACTTGAATTGATTATAGTCAATTGAGTTGCCGGCGTCTTTGCCCACTAGACCCATGGCTAGGTTAGTACCAAAATACGCTCGTACGTATTGGTTGCGCTCAAAGTCCATGGTCAGTGGCTTGCTTGTGGCAGCTCGACCATCGACGGTTACGTTCAGGTACGTCAGACCAAGAGTTTGAAAATTATACGGGTTATAGCTGTAGGAACCGTTAAAAGCTGCTGATGTAACATGTCCAATCACGACGCGCGTGGGTGTTTGACTCATAAACAGATTGTCTTGAGTGTGAGATAGCATACCCTGGGGGATAGCTAATGTTTTTAGCACCACACGCTTGAACGGGAATTTCGCGTTGGCTCTCATCAAGGCTTTCTCGTGGGCGAGCGCGATGGCCGGATTCAGTCTGGCTTTACGAACCACCAGCGTGGCATGCGTTATAATAGATGAATAACCAAGCGCCCCGTCAGGGGCCAAGAGGTTAAAGGTGGCCTTGGATGGAGTCAGCTTAATTTTCACATCCACACCGTTTATCATGTAGCGGTCTTGCACAAAAATGTCGGCGTGTAGTCGACCCATCATATCTATTTCTTGACTCTCACTGGCTAGTTGACGTCGTGTTCTTAGTCCCTTGTTGTTTTCGCCTTGCGTGTCATCGAGGAATTTGGCCGTGTCATAGTAATAGAGGGCGGCTGAGAGATGACTCTTTTTGGCTTCTTCCCCATGGTTCAACGTCGCTTCCAAGTAGGCTCTATACGGATACGTATTTTCACTAGGGGTGATTAGCGTGTCGTTGAGTGAGACGTCCACTTGAGAAAATAAACTGTGCAGGTAATAGTTGACAGGAGCGACATCGGCCGTGGGTGGTAGTTTGTCACCGTTGGGTAGTGTGACTTTAGCTCTGACGTGTAAGAAAGTGTTAAACAGATCCATATATTCTTCACTGGCACCAGAGATGGCAAATTCTATAGGTGCGCCGGGGGCTAGCGATGCTAAAGGTGTATCTCCAGAAACTGTCCCTCTTCCACGGCGGTCTGCGTGGGTGGTACACTAAATAGATCCAGACCAGAATGAAGACACTCGCAGGAATGAGGGTGAATCAGAGCCATTATGCAAAGATATCCGAGTGCTGCTGCTTCTTCTTATGAGCTCGACGATGTGTGGGGGTCAGTTTTATACGTTTACTGGGCTCACCAGGTGGCGCTGCACGTCTCTTTCTCCTAATACCGCTACCTGATTGGCTAACGTGGTTGACAGCTCCTTGCAGTAGACGCTGACCGGCTTGCTTGGCGTGCTCTTTGAAGGAATCCCCAACATTCCTACCAGACAAAGCATCTTGGGCCACTCGCAGACCTGTCCCGAGACCTTCTCTGAGTAGGGCCTTACCACCAGTCTTTAGCGAGGGTAGAATCGTGCGACCGAGTCCACTGAAGAAACTGCCGATACCACGACCTCTCTGACTCCGACCACCCACAAAGACCGGCATGCCATGTCCAGCTTGATTACAGTAAAAGTCTTCGTACAGTCTGGGATTTCGACGTAACGCCACGTATTTCATTATTCTAGGTCTGATCTCCTCCGAATTCGAAAATGTAACGTCAGCACTGAAGTCCCGGAAGTGAATGAGACGTTTGTGCCCGTATCGGTGGTTAAAAGGATTTCCACCGTGTCGAAGGAGTACCGACTCAGCGGCACGTAATGAGGTTTGTCGTAGGCGCGATACACCGAAGCCGACAGCTGACTCATGATAGGAACCGTCCTCAGTAATGGAACCATGACGTCTCCGACTGGTCTCGCCGCTATGAGATCGCAGTAGACGTAGATATTTTGCAGGTCGTTATTTAGGTCTATCGCCACTTGGCCTTCCATTAATGGGTTGACATGCGATATCTTCGAGGAGTGAAGCCCTAATATATCTTTCAGCTTTTCGCTAAACATAGCCACATCCCCCGCTTCGAATATTTTCACGATGACTTTCTTTGAGGTATTGTCGAAATAGAATCTGACTCGCGTCTGATCATCGACCTTCGACTCTTTCATTATTCGATTCAGCTCCGCAATAAACGCGTCTGGTGAGCTGTATAGGCCTGGGGGACATAGTTTTCTGGAATTTCCTCTGCTTGGTGAGTTGTATCTTATCCACACTTCATGCTCTAACACATTGCAGTAGTAGTTGGGAAATTGAATTTCGGCCAGACCCACTTCGTAATGCTGATTCACCTCAATAGTCTGCGGTAACTTGACGAAATAGTGACCTGGAGTGTTCTTGGGAAACATGTTCGGCGAAGCATTGCTCGGTAATGTCACGTAGAAACTCATATTTTAGGGTTTGGTAGCATGTAACCCAGACAGCTGCTTAGCAGAGCGATCCACAACTTGCCCTCGGCTGCGTCGACGCTGTCTCGAGACAGATTGAATAGTGATACGCCAATGACGGTGTATATAACGACCAGTTGACAGAAGAAGACAATCTCTAGTCGCGGCACTCGCCGACCAAACATGCACCAGACCGAATTTCTTTCTCCTTCTGTGGTATTTTGTGGGTCAGTTTCCACGTTGGTTTCTTCCATTAGTATCTGGTTAGGTCTGAGACCCAACTGTTGAATGACTTGGGATACCCGAACCACTTGACTAAGTACTCTTTACCACCTCGCCTGGGTCGTTCTTGTAAGACTGATTCGACGCGATACACTTGCTTGTCTCCGACGAGTTGTATTTCTTCTCGGTAGAATGAGCCTTGAAGTTCTTCCCCCGAATCGTCTTTTAGCACATACGTCACCGGACTGGTCTGGTTTATACGACTGACGGTAAACAGTTCTTCTGTCCACGAGGGCGTATACCCCTTTTTAAAAGGCTGTTTGGGTTGAGCCAGTCGGACTCGATCGCCGGGTGTAAAATACACTTTTCTGTCGATAGTCTTCTGATACAGGTTATTCCACACCTCGTTTTGATTTGTATAGGTGACTTGCGCGGGCGCCATGCGAATACTTCTGTGATACGACCCGTTGTAATTGCGGATCAGCTTATCTATCACATCGACGTATCGAAGTTTATTGGTCTTGGTGAAATAGCGCCACATTTTTTTCTTTCAGGGTTCGATTGAATCTTTCCACTATCGCGGCTTTCACATCTTCATTCTCAGTGGTAAAGAAATGCACACCTCGATCTTTCAGAAATTTTAAAAAGTCCGATTGACAAATTCCGATCCCTTATCAGTCTGAAAATTTATCGGATGTCTATCAGCAAAAATTGTACTCATGGCGTCCACTAGCTCTTTCCCTGTTTTCTTCTTGATCGGGATGGCCCAAGCATATTTACTAAACACATCGAGACACGTCACTAGGTACGACATCCCATCATTGTATCTTTGTAATTTTCTCATATCTATCAAGTCGGCTTGAAACTGTTGATTTATACCACCGGTTATGGTTTGACGTCTCTGGAAACGACGACGGATCGGTTTATGAATGTATACGTATCCTGATGGTGTAGCCAATTCTCTATATTCTTCAATTTAGTATTCCGTTTTAAAGCGGCGGCTCCGCCGTAGGCGCCTGGATTCTGGGGGTGGTAGTAATAATTTCTTATTTGTGAGGCGATTTTTCCCACTTGGGTGTAGGTATCTTACTCTTCTTTTTGCTTCGCATTAGCTTGTAAGGTGGTGCTTTCTCGACTATTTGTTCAACTACTTGACATTTTGCCGGTGTTGGTTGAATAGATATTGGCTGACTTTTAGCCAGTGTCGGTTGAAGCGGTGTTTCGGCTACTGAAGCCGGTAAAATGCTGACTTCGGGTTTTTTTTCCCTTGATATCCACTGTCCCTAATGGCTTATGTCTGTACTGCTCAAGTCGATTCAGATAACGCGGCAAAGTCTGTTGATACACGCGGACTTTTCCCGAGGTGGTAGATCTTCGTTCTCTAGGACATGTTGCATTTGCTGATCCAAGTCGCGCAAGTTATCTGTTAATGTGTCGGGTGGTACGTAGGGTCTTTCCAGCATCCGGGGATCGATCAAGATCATTTTCTTCATTATAAGCCCACGACGCCTTTCAACACGTTTAGAATAGGACCTAATAAAGCACCTATGAAACCACCTTGCTGCAAGATTTGTTTCCTCTTCTTGATAGATAGCTTCTTACGCGTGAGCGCTCTCAGACTGTTCTTGTGCCGCCGCAATCGTCTCTTCTGAACCGGTGTCAGTGGAACATTACCTTTTAACACATTGTGACAGCACTCGCATATTGATTGGACGAGGTCCGGGGAAGCCGATTTAATTACGGCTTTCACGTCAGCTGGCTTCGCCTCGCCTAGAAACCGCAGCATGGCCCCGTGGCGTTTTTTCGGTGGGACATATTATTTACGAACGTATACGACTTGACGCTGATCTGGAAAAATATGACTTCGTAAGCGGAGCTGATCCGGTGTTTCCTGTCGAAGGTCAAACAGCAAATAACCGTGTGGAGCCGCTGTCGCGTCCTTAAAACTCTCTTGGACATATGACACGCGGCCTGGATACATCTGTGTGGCTAGGTTAGTAATCTGAGTCCCGTCACGTGGGTTCTTAAATACCACTAGGTAATGTGAATTCAAACTGATGGTTCTTTGCTCTTTATTCTTCCCAAAGAGATTCTGGACTATATACATGACACTGAGGTTGCGATGATGACTACCTTTAGTAAATAGTTTAGTCACCCTATCATCTGTCTCGGACATTAGGTCATCTATTACCACTAGACGACGTCTATCGCCTGTCCACTGTTCCATATCAGGTAAGCCTTCGTTAAATTGAATGCCTTTCATAGTCTCATACATGGATTGCCATTCTCCGTAGCACCATATAATCTCCTCTGGAATCGGGTCGACCATGTCTGATAAATGAGTCAGAAACGTGTGCAAAAAGACGGATTTTCCGCACCCCGTTGGTCCCGCAATCATTGCCGTACAAGGATGTTTCCATCTCGGATCCATGACTAATAATAATCACCTATCCACCTACGACATGTATTTTATGGGACTCGAACCCGCCTGCCGCCACCGCCGCCGCCCCACTCCGCGCCGGTCCGCCCCCCGATGTGACAACAGGAAGTAGTCAACAGGACAACCAGACCCAAGAAAATAACCGCCAAAATTTCAAAAATGAGGTTGGCCTTTATGACGAAACAAGATGGCGAGATAACCCCGTAAAGAAGAATCTATCTGAGGTTGCAAACCTCATTAACGAGTTCATTAGGACCCAAGAAACTACTATCCATTCAACATAATACCCGGGACGTCTGCCTTGACGATCCGGTTATCCAAGGAGTACCACACAACCGATGCCTTATCTGGTTACTTGTATATTACATTGTGGTATTTCCTTCTTCTTAGTTGACGACCATAATCTGTGTCTTCTTACAATTTAATTCCAACCCAAGTTGTTCACTGTGTGCAACAATCGCCTCTACTAAATGTTGCGGATCCTGCTCATTTTCTACAATCAATACTGAATCATCCGCATATCCCCCCTCCCCGATGTGTCGTCTCCACCTTGCCGTGATAAGGGGGCTTGAGTGTCCCAATGACCCAATAAGCTCTGCCGACGGAAGCACAACTACATGTCAAGCAGACCTTGGGAAAGGGACCAGACCAAGAGAGACACAACCTGCTGCTCTGCAGTTAGACTGAGAAAAAATAAACAGTCCAAATAAGGCGATTTTGATATAGAAACACACTAAAAGATCCTCCACTGAAGGATGTGATTGAACGTCTCTACGTCATTATCCGCTGATGTGAGGGCCTGGCCGATACTTACTCACTGCAAACTGGAAGTGAGATCTTAAGCCTGCCTATATGACTGGTCTAGATACGTATCCTACGGCTCTCAACTGAGGGATGAGGCCAAACGCCTCCAGGCAATGTCTCTCAGCTGTGCGAACCTAGCCGTTGCCCACCACTTTTAAATGGAGATAAGGTGCTTCCGTCTTTTACTTGGGGACGTTAATTACAAATACCTCTGAAGTCGGAGTAGGCTCATCTGAAGGCGAGGGACACTAGTAAAAGAGAAAGCAAGCCCACACACAAAATGCAGTCCCTTACTACCTTAAACGGTGTATAAGGACTAAGCTTTAGTTCAAGCGAGCGAACACAAAAGAAAGAAACAAAATCCGCATATCTAATGTTAGTGATGTTATGTCCCCCAATGATGATTCCTTTCGTATTGTCAACACTTCTGAAAATACTTTCACTGTACAGGGAAAACAGATTTGGAGACATTACACATCCCTGATATTGACTAACTTCATTATCAATCTTTATGGCAGCTTGTTGTTTATAATATATGTTTGTTATGAGTCTAAGATATTCCCCATCAATTTGCAGATCTGAAAGCATCTCCATCATGTTGACATGTTTTACTTTATCTTTATCGAAAATCTTTGTGTAGTCAATAAGCAAAGATGTAAGTTTTTGCTTACTTCCATATGACGTTAAATTAATGCTCTCAGTATATACATAGCATGTAATCTACCATTGCCTTATACAAACCCACATGGTTCTTCTCCTATTTGGGATTGTATTTTCTTCCTAATTCTTTGCATAATATTTCTTAGCAAAATGTTTGTGATGGTGCTAATTATACTAACTGGTCGGTATTGATCACATTCCAAAGCTCCTGATTTCCTCGGGATTGCAATAAATATAGAATTACATAATTCAGGAGGTATATATTGAGTTCAGCAGTCTGGTCACTTGATCTATTCCATATTTTTCAGGGCAGTTGTCAGCAACCGATGTCACAGGCATTCTAGGATACTTCTCTCGCACCACACAAAAGACTTGCTAGTCGTACGAGAGGAATTGGTTACACATTTTATTGCCACTGGCTCTTTGTATCACACCAATGTACAACAAACAGTCGCTAACAAATCACACAAGAATAAATGCACAGAACTTCCTATCACTAGTCGTTTCCTAACCCTATCGCTAATCTATCTAATCGGCTAACGAAACAAGCATCGCTAAGCGATGTTATCACTCTGAAGTCTGTGTCCTGTCTGATTCTACTCCGCGTGCTGTTTACACAGTACGCGGAAGGACTCAGGGCGCACTACGGCTTTTTGCGTGCGGCCTCATTTAGCACGCTCGAGTAGTGGCCTCTCTTGAGTTACACTCTAGGTTCACGTTGCCGTGATCATGCCGTGACCAGAGTGCTAACTCTCTGGTCGACACCTCCGTGTCGCATGAGAGAACTATTTAATAGTTCCCCTTCCTATCACCTACCCTGCCCTCATGTAGGGGCACTGAGTTACCTCTAATCTACTGGAGGTAGACCACTCATTCGGGGTGGTCTTCCTCCTCTATACTTGAGTCTTTGACACACACCCTCCCCTCCTGTGTTGCGTTACAAACTTTGACTCATGGTTGTGACGCAAGAGGTTTCTAAAAATTAGTGTATCTAATTTTTGTCAAAGACTCCTGATAACTTGGGTTTGGGTATCCCAATAGACTTCTACTGACTAATGTCACAGTGTAGTATCACTTTACTTGGCTATTGCTGATCGCCACAAACTTGTCAGGTTGGCGTGAGCCCTCTTCTCAATCGCAATATTATATAATTAGAGGTTTGTCTGAACCGGACCGTTGTCTTATCAGACCTGCCCTCAAATAGTAAATTAACTCACTACCCATACAAAGTTGACTTTCTTAGGGTCAACACATGAATTGCTTCATGTCCCCCATATAATATTAAACAACCCTTGCACAAGCTGAGTGCGACAGGCTTTACCTATATCGCTTCCGCGTGTAAAGTTATCTTTCACTGTTAAGTTAGTGTTTCGTTGTCTATTGTGTCCCCTGACCCGAAGTTATATCCCTTTGTTCTGAAAACTGTATGTACTTTACCTGTTTGTTTTTCTGGTTGTTTGCGTGTTTGGATGTAACCTATAATATAATTTAACTCCTAATATGTGTGTCTGTCTATAACTATGTATGGAAGTTAGTTTTCAAGTGCCATATTTCGGTTAAATGTGGCCACAAACAAGTGTATAACACTAATTCGTGACTACGTTTCCGTCATATGAGACTTAAAATACTCTATCTAAGTCTTACTCTAAACTACACATAACACATTCAAGACAGCACATTACAACATTGAAAACAAACGCAGACAAATAATAAAAAGTCGCGCTGCGCGGCAGAAAAAATCCGCTGGCTGCCTTCACTCTCCATTGTATATTTACCATTTTCTCTCACTTTCACACTTCTGTCACACATCTTTTATTCTGACACTTCTGTCACACATCTTTTACCCTCACAATTATTTAAAAACCTTGAAGTGACACTGTACAAGTTTAGCTCAGTTTGAAAAGAGTTGAGCTTCATGACTGTGCTTAAGTTACTGCACGAGTCATGTATTTACAAAGTATTTACATAGATGAAATAGGGTTGATAGTTATTACCCTGCTATTATTAAACACTATATTCTATTGAACTACTAACACTAATTCTCTAACTATTTATATTCTATTTTGTTGTACAAAATTTATCTAATTTAAGGGAAGTAATCTAACTATCTAAAAAAAAATGTCGTAGACAAGTCTCTTCGTGTCTGTTATTTCACAATGTTCTGACACTGTTCTGATATGAGTAACACAGGTGACTCACCGGAGCACAAATGGAGCATAGTAAGTAACGAGCTGTCTATGTACACACGGTGATGTCCTTGTTCTTGGCGCACAGTTGTCATTCGGCTGTCTACGGACACATGGTAGTTCAATGTTCTTAGCACACAGTTCTGATCCTGATGTCTATTTACACAATAGTATAATCTACACAGGATACGTTAAGTGTATAGTAAATGAAAATTATTAAACTACCTATTCGTGTGGAATATCAGGTATTTCTACCTCAGATGGTCGACTAAGGGTATCAGCAAGGATGTTGTCCCTACCCTTAATATGCTCTATATTAAAAGTATAATTCTGTAATATTAACGACCACCTGTAGATGCGGTCATTCCTATGTACCCCACTTTGTATGACCGTGATCGGGGAGTTGTCAGTCTGGACCACAAAGTGATTACCCGCCAGAAATCGATGCAACTTCCTCACCGAGTAGATGACGCTTAGGGCTTCCAACTCTGATATGGAATATCTGGACTCAGCCGGTGTGATCTTGCGGCTCACGTAGCAAATTGGATGGAAGATGCCATCATAAAATTGGCCTAGTACTGCAGCGATGGAGATCTTACTGGCATCTGTCCTAAGATAATAAACGAGCCTAGGATTAGGCAAGCGGAGGATTGGTACATTACTAAATAGGATTTTCAATTTTGACAATGCAGAAATTAATAATGCATCTTTGACATCTAATTTCACTGATGCTTTTAAAACATTTGAAAATATACTTGTAATTTCAGCTAAGTTCGGTATAAACTTGCTATAATAATTTACTAAACCCAAAAGGCTCATGACCTGCTTCTTTGTTGTATGCATGGTCATGTTCATAATTTTGGTAATAATTCTATTGTCAGTTTTCAGTTGTCCTTGTGAAATGACATGACCCAAACAATCAATTTCTTGTAGGCCCAATTCGACTTTGCTCGGTTTGACCGTGAGACCGAAGAGTCGCAACCTATCGAAGACATGTCTTAGTTTCAGTAAGTGTGTTGTCCAGTCCTCTGTATGGACACAAATATCATCTATATAGGTCACTGTATTCGTCACTCCATGTAGCAAATCTAGAGATAGTTAAGCGTACGAAAGTGGCAGGAGCATTACGAAGTCCGAAAGGAAGAAATCGTCACTCGTAAAGACCTAGAGGTGTTGAGAATGCAGTAAGATGGATAGATTGAGTCTGCATAGGGACCTGCCAATATCCCTTAGTAAGGTCTAATTTAGAAAAGATTTTGGAGGTGGACATGTCAAGAATTAGATCTTCGCAGGAAGGAATTGGTTCTGCGTCGATCTTTGTGACGTTGTTAAGTTTTCTATAGTCCACACAAAGACGAATGGTCGAGTCTTTTTTCTTGACCAGGACGATTGGAAAGGAGTACTCAGATGTAGATTTTTGAATAATTCCACTAGCTTCTAAATTAAGAATTTCCTTATTTAGATTTTCCCTATAGCTAAGTGGGATAGAGTACGGCCTGCATTTGATAGGCTTCGAGTCCGAAAGAAGGATGGAGTGCTCGATCCTGTCCGTCCTACCTGGAATGTCGGAAAATATGTCCTTATATTCAGTCACTAACTCTATTATCTGTCGTCGTTGCTGTTCTGTCAGTCCCGTTTCTAATCGTATACAATCTAATGTAGCAGTCTTGTCTACAATTGGAACGGGTAGTTCCATCCCGTCGTCGTCTACCTGATTCAGTACGGTTGTGGTACTAAGTGCGTTTTCTGTAAACTCACTAAGTGTATGCATCTCTTCGGATTTGCCAGTCTCGCTAACTAGTGTAGTTGCGTTGTGTACGTCTGTCGTCTCATCCATAGGTGTGGGTGCATTGTGTTCGTCTGTCTCTAATTCTGTCTCTTGTCGTGAAAAGTCGGGTTTCAACATGTTGATATGAAATATCTCTAAGTGTCTGTTTATCGATATTTCATATTCGACATCCGAAAGTTTTTGTATCACTTTGAATGGCCCTTGCCACGAAGTTACCATTTTATTATGCTTGTCTGGTAGTAGCACCATTACGTCTTGACCAGTTTCAAGTATTATGGGTCTAGCACTTTTGTCAGGACTGTGATGTTTGAGGATATCTGCACTGTTCACTGGAGTTAGTCCATTTTCCTCCTCCCAGGCGGATATTTCTTCATCTGTGCAGTGCCTTAGCTGGGGTAGACACCCAAGAATTAAATCAGTACAAGGGTTGTCTAGTATTGCACAAGTAAAGGTACCAGAAAGGAACGGGGAGATTATACGGGCTCTTGCCAGAGGATAGGTTTCTATTTACCAGAAAAAGTACGGCATTTTACAGAGTCACCAGTATAATCCTTTGGGTTAATAAGTTCCTTTTTAACACCAATAATAGAGCTTCCACTGTCAAGCAAACATCGGCATGGCTTATCATTGACCATTGCAGAGTGAAACAATAGATTGCCTCTGGAGGCTATAGATGCATTTGCATTCTCTAAGGAGGATGTTACATTATGCCCACATGTAAGTTTGCCGTCTGCATGAAATTGGTGACATCGCTCACAATTGTCAAAGCATAATATATCGTTTACACAACACACATCTTCAGACTGGTTAAAAGGTAACTGATTTTCGACATCACACTCAGTCTCACTACCACTATCAGAGGATGTATCAATCAAAATTGCATTATTGGCCTTCATACGTTGGCGTCCCAGGCACTTACTGGAATAATGCCCGTAGCTGGAACAGAAGAAGCATTTGACTGCACGCCTGTATGCAGTTCTCTTGTTTTGTTGCTTCTTAATGACCATCTCAAGATGTGTTGGATAGTTTGGTGATTTATCACACATAGCATCAGTGTCATGAAATAGTTGGCAATAGACACATTTAGCTATTTTCTTATCTTTCTTGTCGACTCTATGAAATGGTTTCTTATTGGTCTGATAGCTTTTAGGTTGGTCCTTAGCAAAAGAGACTATTTCAGGGTCGTTAGTTGGTGTTTTGAAAATATCTCTATTTGAGAAAAAATATGCTGATCCTTTCTTTTCAAATTGTTCTATGGTCTCTATGTCTGCCTGCTGCAGGAATTTAGCGAAAGGTGATGGTATTGTGGATATGACTTTATCCATGGCTATTAAATTTTTAAGTTTATCAAAATCCTTTCCTATTTTTGATGCACTAAGCCATCTATTTAGTACGCTTTGTACATTTGAGACATAATCAATAAAAGTCTCGCTTGGCTTAGGTTTTAAATTGGAAAACTGTACTTGATACCCAGGGGCATCAAGTAAAAAATGTTGCATTATCCTATCATGGATGTACTGATAGTTAGATCTAAGATCAGTTGGTATAGATTCTATTACTTTAAGGGGCTCCCCACTTAAGTTCTTCATGTAGATCATGGCCCACATATCGATTGGTACTTGGTGGTATTTCAGTTGATATTCGACATTTTCTGTCCAGGCTGATATAGAATCTTCTTTACAGAATGGCTTGATAATGTTTTTATACTTATTAAATTTATTTTCTTCTTGCTGACTTTTTAGTTTTGTAGCGGAGATTTCTAAGTGTGAGTCTACATCCATACCTTTCATCTTCAACTGTGTCTCTGATTCAACTTGTATTTGTTTTTCTTTTACTCTTGCCATTTGATCTATCTCTTTTTGCTTTAATTCTTTCTCCTGATCCAATTGTTTTTGTTTTAATTCTAATTCTTTCTGTTTAATTTCCTTATCATGTTCTAACTGTTTTTGCTTAATCTCTTTATCTTGTTCTAATTGCCTTTGTTTGATCTCTTTATCTTGTTCTAATTGTCTCTGTTTAGTTTCTTCAGCTAATTGTGCCTCTTTGTGTTTTATCTCTAACTCCTTTTGTTTAATTTCTTTATCTTGATCTAACTGTTTCTGTTTAGTTTCTTCAGCTAATTGTGCCTCTTTGTGTTTTATCTCTAACTCCTTTTGCTTTGTTATCTCAGCTAGTTCTGCAATCTCCTTTTGGTGTTGTCTTTCTTGTTCTCCAATCTCCTTTTGATGTTGTCTTTCTCGTGCACGTTCATCTCTTTCAGCATCTTTTGCTTCTTTAAATTTTTGGTCAGCATATTGCTCTAAGTCCTTTCCTGTGTATTGTAATTCCTTGCCTGCTTTTATGAAATCAGCTAAAGTTGCCATGTTGCTTGGTAATTAGCTAGATTTGATAGGCAATCAAATATTTACTCACTTATTTATTTTAGATATCTAATGTTTTTAAATCCCTGAGTAGAAAAGAAATTATACTCGTAGGTTATAACCTGAAAAAAAAACCACAAAAAATATGCTAATACATCACACGCTGAAAAAGAGATGCATTATTAATCATATTGCATGCAAAATCATTTGGGTATACTCATCTTAACTTTTCAGATCAATCATGTACACTCGTTTGGCGCCTCAAGTTCAATCGTCTGGCAATACCACACACAGCTTGAGTTATGCTTATGACACGCTGTTGTTCACCCTGGTTATCAAGAGCATCAACAATTAACCATTTGCAAACGATATATAAATCTAGACAACTTTTACAATTACAAGCCCCGGGAAAATATAATGTGGTTTAATTAATATTAAATGTCACTGTCCTGTCTTCGTTCTAACGTTTTATGCCTTCCCTAACTCTAGCTGTTTAATTTATGAAAGTGTTGTGCAGACTGCGTCTCATTTGCATAGCCAAAGTAGTGCCATCGCGACGGCAAGAAAGAGAAAAGTATATAAATCAATAAATAAATGCTTTGAAATAAATATAAAGGTAATAATAATGTTGAAATAAATAAATATATTCAATAAATAACTATCATAAACCAATAATATCTGATATAAGTCAACGATTCAGGCGAGCAGCCGCTTTGCGATATGTCAACAATCACTCGCTGATTGCAAAATGGCGTAACGTAGCTGTTTGTCAGTCACGATACGTCACTCGCGCAGCGCTATATTTAGATTGGGAAAATCAATATTGTTCTCGGCTCGTTTTGTGTATCGCTCCGCCATGAATCATATTTGACAAATACTAGTAAATAGATAAGTAATTACAGAAATAAATGATACAAAACTATAACAATAATACTTACAAATGAGAAGAAAACATGTTCATAAGCACAAAATAATTGAATAAGCACAAATAAACATAACTTGGTCACGATGGGCACAGCTCGCACTTTGCTCTGTCTGCACACGCCATTGTCACTAACGTAAATTAAACCCTTTGATTATCTAGCCGTAATACTAATTTAGAGCCGTGGGTGAGTGTTTTAGCTTGAACGATTGTCCAAGCTACACTTCTGACACCACTTTATCCTAGCCTGTCAGCAACCGATGTCACAGGCATTCTAGGATACTTCTCTCGCACCACACAAAAGACTTGCTAGTCGTACGAGAGGAATTGGTTACACATTTTATTGCCACTGGCTCTTTGTATCACATCAATGTACAACAAACAGTCGCTAACAAATCACACAAGAATAAATGCACAGAACTTCCTATCACTAGTCGTTTCCTAACCCTATCGCTAATCTATCTAATCGGCTAACGAAACAAGCATCGCTAAGCGATGTTATCACTCCGAAGTCTGTGTCCCGTCTGATTCTACTCCGCGTGCTATTTACACAGTACGCGGAAGGACTCAGGGCGCACTACGGCTTTTTGCGTGCGGCCTCATTTAGCACGCTCGAGTAGTGGCCTCTCTTGAGTTACACTCTAGGTTCACGTTGCCGTGATCATGCCGTGACCAGAGTGCTAACTCTCTGGTCGACACCTCCGTGTCGCATGAGAGAACTATTTAATAGTTCCCCTTCCTATCACCTACCCTGCCCTCATGTAGGGGCACTGAGTTACCTCTAATCTACTGGAGGTAGACCACTCATTCGGGGTGGTCTTCCTCCTCTATACTTGAGTCTTTGACAGCAGTGATCATTTCTGTTTTGATGTTGTCTGGACTCGAGGTCTCGCCAGATTTCATATTGTTTAAAGCATTCTGAATTGCTATCTTCAGAATTTATGGTTAGTTAGTTAGTCGACAGATCATCCTCATTGCAAATCGAACCATCGGATCCCCTCCTCAGCAAATCCCTCTGCATGTAGTGGCTCCCGACACCAGTTCTGTGTTGGTTTAGTACTCTTCTTTGGCTTCCTGCGTAGTGTTCTCGCAGCCTGACCATGGTTGTAGATTCCCAATCATCGCTTGGTTCTAGTAAACTACTTACTTCTCGTAAAGCATTCAGAATGTCTGCCTAGTCCATGGTTCGTCCGTCTTCCACAGTAGCTGTAGCAGTAAGTGTATATGGGGTGGGCAAAACTACAGCACGCTTGAGCATCAGGGTAGAATGGGAAGAAAGATGCTCAAGTCGTGACGTAGTTGGTTGTTACGGGCAGTCAACATCTGGGCCTGGAACTGAAAGGACGCCATGTTTATAGAAGTTGTCATCAAGACGAAATAAAGCTTGTTTATACAAAACCCAACAGATCTCGTTAGTCCTGCTTTGTTATAGGACTAATTTTGGTGCCCACGACACAGGATTCGAGCCTGGTACAACGCGGAGTCTCAAAATGCTGGCTACTGAGTAACATCGCGGAATCTCAAAATGCTGTTTACTGTATAACACCGCGGAATCTCAAAACGATGTCTACTGTATAATACATCGAAGTAGATCAAAAAGTATGAAGATCCTTGGTCCGTTTGTGTCGATTGCCAGAGACAGAATTGCGGCACGGTTCTAAACAAGTATTGAACATAACAAAGCGAAGTTGGAAAAATGGCCACTAAGTCGTCTGTGAGAATTACAGCAGCCAAAAGCCCGGCTAGGGGTGGTTGTCTGTAATTATTTTTCAGAATCCTCGCTGGTGTGTGAGAGCCGCTATCGCTGTCAAGTCCTTGCCGGGCACTGTGGCATTGTTGTTAGAGCGGTTTGCTAACGGGATTGATTTCGGCGGACAACATAGAGATACCTACTTCTGATCGTACCTCCCACTGTTGCAGGGACTTCAAAGACTTCTGCATTCCGCCATACATAGTAAGTAGACTGAATCGTTGTCACACAGCCTGCTCGTTACCATAGCCGTTGCCTGAACTTTTATCATTTTCAAGAGGCTTGGTATAGCCGTCGCTTTACACTGTTCACTTCAAGAGGCTTGGTATAGCCGTCGCTTTACACTGTTCACTTCAAGAGGCTTGGTATAGCCGTCGCTTTACACTGTTCACTTCAAGAGGCTTGTTATAGCCGCCGCTTTACATTTTTTTATCCTGCATTGTCGGTTGTTTCAACGGGCTACCTACCAGGGCCGCTGCCATACAATGTTGTTTCAGGGAACTGACCAAAGCTGCTCTCTGATCGCAGTCTGATCGTGGTGAGGCCTACTATCAAGCCTTATTGATCCTTATGGAGTACTGAAGCCGCTTTGTCGATCCTGGTTCAAGTACTCGAATACCAGATTCAATCAATCAGTCGAATCAAGTAGAAACATTTTACTAACAGAGCAGTTGTCTACTTCTCGTTAAGATAGATTGCCTGGAGCGAACTAAAAGCCGCAGAATCCTGACCTTGAGACTTTTTGAAGAATAAGAAGAATGGAAAGCTCGTTAACAGCAGCGATACCGCTAAAGAACTCTCGGAAGTGGGGGAGGCAGACTGGGCTGCCGACCTACTGAAATTATCGCTTTCCTGAATTACACCGATTCTCAAGACGTCGCTTTGATGTGCAAGTCTGGTAGGGACCCAACCAGGGGTTGAAGTTACTGAGACGTTGAGAGGAAGAAACTCCCTAACTACCTGTGGTGCGTGATCGATTGGAGGAGCATTTCAACTGGCACAGACTCCTGGCGTTTGAATTCTACCTGATAACGAACATAGAAGAATCCGTCTTTCTTGGATCGGGAGCAAATTAGGGTAATTGGTGAACTTTATATATTATTTCACGTACAATTGACTAATTGAACAATTCTGTTGTGTAAACTAAATACGATCATATTGTTAATTTAGCTGGTTACAAGTGTGAAATTGATTTTATTGCTATATATAGAAATATTTCAGCATAGCAGACCCATCACAGCACAGTGGAGAAACAGGCATAATTTCGGCTGAGTTCAAGACGAGTTTTTTTCCCAGGTACCAAGGAATATGCAGAAGAAGAAGTAGAAATATTGTTTCAAGCCTGATAGAAATTACAAAGAAGTTAATATGAATTACTTATATGTAGAATTACAACGTATTAGTACATGGTTGGGGGAATTAAAAGAGGCAGTTAGTGAAGTAGAGTATTTTGTAGAAACATTGAAGAACAGAACGACTAGACAGGACCCTTATAGATTTAAGGTAGACTATAATAGAGTAGGAAAGAATAACAGGAGACAGCCACTGCTTGATAAAGACAGAAGACAATATAGTTATGACGAACCAAGGCCTAATGGTTATAGGGTAAAAGACGGTGAGAACAGACGTAATGGTGAAAGCTCAGACTGGTATAGCTGTTATAGATACAAGAATGATCCTGAGAGAGACTTTTCCAAGAAATTATGGAAATGGCCATCCTATAGCAAGAATGCTAGGAAAAAACGTGACGACTGGTTTGAACAAAGACGGAGACAGTATTTGAAGTCAGGGTCAAAGAACAAAGTGGAAAACGTAAGTGAAAATTCAACTATTCCTAAGGTGATTGCCAATATGACTGTTAGACAGGAAAAGAAAACGACGGTGTTAGTAAAGAAAATAAACCGAGAGACACAGACGCAGGCAGGTAATACGATAGAAAATAGTACGCAGACTCAGGTAGATACAGTAGAGAAAAAGGTCCAGGTACAACCAGCCAGCAAGATAACAAAGGGAAGTCAAACTGACTTAATAGAGACTCAGTCAAAACCAACTCACTTGACTAAGGGAGACAAGGTTGAAATTGGGAAAGAGAAACAGACGAGAATCAAAGATGAAAGGAAACCAAAGAGGAAAAGTATTGAAGAAAGAAATAGTAGTATGATAGTTAATAGAGGTACTGCCATGTCAAGTTCCTCAGGTATAGACATGAAATTAATCCCCAAATGGTGTAGAAATATTAGGTGTCAGAGTTCAAGTTACGGAGAAGATATTTCTACCGCCGCATATTATGGTAAATACCGTGATGCTGAGACAATTGTGAATACTGATGATTCGGAGAATGAGAGAATTGCACTACGAGCAGATCCTGACTTGAAGAGTGATGTTCCCTCATACGGGGTAGTTCCTGGTGGACAAACGGACAGAGGTTTGGTTGGTGACTCTTTAGAACTAGATACCAGTTTATATGACAGGAAAGTAGGGAAGGCTAAGAGACGAATACCAAGAAAGAGAAAGAAAGTCAGACGTTCTAAAGGCGACTATGGGAATAGGATCGACGTGGCTGCAGTGAACTACTACTATGAATCTGATGAGGGAACTATTATCAGTGTGTCATCTGAAGACGAGATTGGGAAGTGCTGTAACAGTGTAGGTATAATTGGGGTCTATTGGAAAACTCCGATACAGCACGATTGAGCATTGAGACTGAAAGGGGGGGGAGATGCTCAATCGTGACGTATTATGTTGTTATAGGCAGTAAACATCCGATAGCCCAGCTGAAAGGACGCGGCCTGTCGTCTTGAGAATAAAATATAAAACTTTGTACCAACTCGACTCTAGTTACTTCCTTTGTCACTGTTATAGGGAGTAATTAATGGTGCCCTCGACCGAGGATCTGAGGTTGATCTAGGCCGGCCAACAACAAACAACAAAAAACTATCCACTGACGGCATGCTGTAAGAAATATTATGAAGATAATAAATCATGGCCTATCACGCGAAGTACTCAAGAATCAGGAGCCGTGGCCGAATTGATAATGGCCGTTAACTGAACTTCAGCTTTCAAGGTTTTCCGGAGCCGAGATCTGAACTCTGGAGTTTCAAAAGAAAGGGGCTTCTATTTTAAAGCGCCAGCCACTGAGAGTTATCAATAACAAGGGGCTTCTCAGGACCGTTGCATGAAACTTATCGTTTTTTTGAGAAGAGCCATCCTGTCGTAAAACTTTAAAAAAAAAAACAAGAATTTCAAGCTGAACCTGTCAGACAAAAGAAGAAAAATAAGTCAAGAACTCTTCTAGGCTCAAGTAATAATGGACAAAGCCGTGTAATTTCGTGATTGGGTTTTTTGAACACATAAATATCACTGGGCTTCGGTTAACTGTGATAAATTTTTGGGGCCACGTCATTACTACGACCCCTATCAAGTCGCCGATGATGTACTTCACTCAGAATCAAGGAAGGGACCCAACCAGGGGTTGAAATCTATCCAGGCATCCCATGAGACGTGACCCAACCAGGGGTTGAAATCTATCCAGGCATCCCATGAGACGTGACCCAACCAGGAAGAGTATCTGGCAGCTACAAAATTTACCTGAGGGAAGAGAACTCCGCCACCTGAGCTTCTGGACTCCGCCACTTAAACTCGAGACTAGGTTTCACTTGATGCGAACTCTGGTTAGTGGAACTAGATCCGTCAGCTAATAAAAGAAGGTAACTGTGTAACTCCGGTGATGTGCCATAAATTCTTGGTTAGAGCAGAGTCTAAAACATTATTATATTATTAGAAACAGGTATGAGGATTTATAGCGAACTTTTTGGTTTCAAACAGGACTTATTGAAGACAGGGTTTTTCCTCCCTCTACGCTGACAGAATATTGATGCTGATTACAACTTGTGCTCTTTAGGGATTAACCAAGGGAAATTTGTGCGATTCTGGAACTAAATAACTAATGGAACAGTTTATGAACTGGGGGAATTATGTGTTGTAAATTAGTAAATTTAGGTGATTCATAAATAAGGTAATTAATTAACCAGATTTTAGAAGCAAATAATTTGAAATTGTGTATTTTTTTTTTGTTCTTTGCTTGCTTTCTTGCAGTATTTTCAGCATGGCGGAACAGGACACCTCAGCACATCTCCTTTAAGTTAAGAGATTTTAAAAATTGAAATTGGTTACTTGTATAAATATTTCAGCTTAGAAGACTCAGCACAGCACATATTTCAGCTGAACTCAGGATAAGTTTTTTTTCTCAGGTACTAAAGAAGTATACAGAAGAATATTGTTTCAGCTGGATAGATATTTCAAAGGAACTGAATATGAATTTCTTGTGCGGGGAGTTACAACGGGTTAGCACATGGTTAGGAGAATTAAAGATGTCAATTACGGAGGTAGAGAATTTTCTGAAAACGTTGAAGAACAAAACAACTAGACAGGACCCTTATAGAATTATGGTAGACAGTAATAGAGTAGGAAAGAATAACAGGAGACAGACATTGCTTAATAAAGACAGAAGACAATATGGTTATGACGAACCAAGGCCTGATCTATATAGAGTAAAAGACAGTGAAAACAGACGAAATAGTGAAAGCTCGGACTGGTATAAATACAAAAATGGACGTGAGAGAAACATTTCAAAGAAATCATGGGACTGGCCTTCTCACAGTGCAACTGCTAGAAAAAGACGTGACGACTGGTTAGAGAAAAGACAAAGACAATATTTAAACTCAGGTGTAAGAGACAGAGTTGAACCAGTAAGTAAAATACAGACTAGTCCTAAAATGGTTGCGAGTGTGACAAATGGACAGGAAAAGAAGACGACGGTGTTAGTAAAGAAAAGAAATAGAGGAACGCAGACACAAGCAGGTAATACGATAGAAAGTAGTACGCAGACTCAGGTACAATCAGTCAGCAAGATGACAAAGGGAACTCAAACGGATGTAATAGAGACTCAGTCAAAACCTACTCATTTGACTAAGAGAGACAAGGTTGAAGTTAGGAAAGATGGACAGACAAGGGCCAAGGATGAAAAGAAGTCAATGAAGAAAAGTGTTAGTATGGTTGTAAATAGAGGTAGTGCCATGTCAAGTTATTCAGCCATAGACAAGAAACTAATTCCCAAATGGTGTAGGAATATTACCTGTCAAAGTTATGGAGAAGATATTCCCACAGCTGAATATTATAGTGATGCTGAATCAGATATTATTACAGATGATTCGGAGAAGGAGAGTGTTACACTACGGGCAGGTCCTGAATCGAGGCGTGATGTTCCATCATATGGAGTAGTTGCTAGTAGACAGACGGACAGAGTTTTGGATAGTGACTCTTTGAAACAAAATACTGGTTTGTATGACAAGACAGTAGGGAAGGCTAAGGGACGAAGACCGAGGAAGAGAAAGAAAGTCAGACGTTTTAGGGACGACTATAGGAATAGAGCCGACGTGTCTGCAGTAAACTATGGTGACTCTGATGTGGGAACTATTATTAGTGTGTCATCTGAGGACGAGATGGGAAGGTATAAACGATACATAAGATACACAGAAAACAGTGAACAGACTGACGCAAATAAAGGATATAGAAAGAAATCATTTAAGAAAAAGTATAGTGGTAGACAGTTAGCGGGAATTTATTCAACAACAGAAAGTGACTTAAGTAAAATAGAAGACCTTAGGACCTTAAGACCTGAGTACTTTAGTAACTTGACAACAGATAGTGAAGATGACATTATAAGTGAAAGACGGGTTAATGTATTGAGAGACAGTGAAGTGTTCAACTTGGACACACTATATGACTAAAATAGAGTAGATACAGCATAGAATTAGTAGAGAGTGAGAGATAAAATAAGTATTAGAAATAGTTTGACTCAGAGCTATGACGTGATGTCCAAGATAGTTTTGTTTGTTGGTTTGAGAAGAATAGTATTGTTGATAGGTGAACCGAGATTGACTGGTAAAGGGATATAGATTGAGAAAGTACTGAATATCCTGTGTGTAAAGTAGACAGTTGAATGTGACGGTTAAGACTGTAGTAGTTGTGTGTGAAGAAGTATAGAAGGATAGTTACGAGATTAGAGATCTGTTGGAATGAGGTTTGTTTTGAAGAGATAGTAGATAGTGCTGTGAAAACAATATAACTTGCGAGAGTGTCATGTATAGGGTCTGACCTTCGTATAGAAATAGAGATATAAGAGGGCAGTGAATTGGGAGAGTCCTCTGGAATAATTTGTCTAGTTGTGCGGTGTTCATACGTAGTCAGACAGGTGTTCGTCGTGATGAAGGAAGTTAGAGAGAGGTGTGATGACCTCGCATAAGTGAAATACATAGATAAAATATAAGAGTGGCGTTAACATGTCTTGTGTCAATGTGTTTAGAGGAAATCAATACGTGTTGATATGTGGGGAATGATTGATGGAATGTTGAGGTGGCGTCTAAAGTATTTAGTTGTAATAATAGTATGGAGACCGTTAGGTTGACGCGACACGAGAGTAGGCGTGAGATGAGAGCGAGGTGTGTTGTGTATCATTGTCCGTGTGAATATGAGAAGAGCGGTTGATAAGTAACGTTGATAAATCGTGGAACATAGAGTGTGCGAAAATCGAGAGATAGAAAGAAAATTATAATGTCTTTTCGTAGAATATCTGAACTTGGAAGGAAATTATAGAAGTCGTATGACAGAGAGTTAATATTCTGACTGACAATTCACAAAACATCTTTAGTATTTTTGACAGGAACATGCCGAAACAGGAGTGACTAATACGGAGATGTGAGAAAAATGAGGTCCGTTGTCAGTTATCAGGACATGAGTTGCTGTTCCGAAAGAATCCTGATAAATAGGAGTGAAAGATACGAAGGTAAATAAGGTGAGGTAAATGAAAATTAGAAAGGGTGTTTCGACTGGTTTGACTGTCGTCAAGATGTGAAAAGGATAGGAGAGAATTGAGGTAATGGTGCTGAGATACAGAAAGTACTGATGCAAAAGAATGAAATATTAATTGCGTCGGATAGATGAGAAACTTAAAGGTTGAATTAGTTGTCAGGACAGGAAGTAGATGTGTTGGTGAGGGGTCTATATTAGATAGACAAAGTTTTGTTGGACGTAAGAGGATGAAGATACTGTAGTTAACAGTAGTGATTAAGAAGTTTGGTACAAAGCCAAGGGAAACAATTAGTGTATCGAGCCACAAGTACAGTTTATATTGACGGCTGGTACATTGAGATGACATTGGAATAATCCCCACATAATAGAATAAATGTGTCGACCTGTAGTTTACAGTGCTGGATTAAGAGGATATTTTGGATTGTGATGATGTATTAGGAGTGAGGCTGAAACAAGATAGAAAATTGTGAGGGGAGATAATCAATGTTTGACTTCCAGAAAAAGGAATGGTCAGTTGTTGAGTATGGTTACGCATTAAGATAATCTGTAGATAACAGAGGGGACATTTGTATACGTATTTTGGCATTAATGCTTGGTATGAAGTTGTTTTGTTATATATGACTTGGCTAAATAGATAGGTGTTACATTGGTTAGTAAAGGAGACCAATGCTGCTGGGTCACTTTACGTGGTTAATTCTAAGTGAATTATATTTTTTTGAAAACTTTCCCTTTAGTGAGAAGACACTTGTATTTATTGTAATTGAGCTTACAATGCCTCATATATATAAAGTTAATTTTGCTTGATTTGGTCCTGTAAAATTGATTGTAATTATTTTAGAGTAGGGATATTGTGTCCTTAGACTTTCATGTGTAAACTACTGGTCCGTAAAAGAGACCAGTAGTAGTAGAAAAAAAATAGATTAGGATGTATGTTGTATTATTTTAATCATCGTCACCATCATCATCACTATCATCATCATACTTTTAGTTGAATTGCGGGGAAACATAAATGAATGTTACAAAAATTTGGGGGGGATTTGATGTCCTGTTGTGATTTTATTTCACTGTTTTGTGTGTTAAATAGTAGTTAATTAAGTTATGTTTAGTTTACAAGGTTTTCGTCTAGAATAAAGACAATACAGGGGGCTTTAATTAGGACCCTTCGTTCAGAAAGTAGTAATAAACTACGGAGAACTAATAGAGAGACACATTCTCTTTGTGAAGAAGAAGTTCATAGATATTTTGATGCTGTGATTATCAGCGTAGAAAGGTTAAAGTGGCTATGAACTGTAGACGGAGTTACTACACAAGTAAAATGTTATGGGAAACTTTAAAGATACACTAAAGTAAGCATTCATTGGAAATAGGGGATTGGAAGCCACATGGGAGAAGAAAAGATTAGTGAATATATTCAGTGGGGTAAAGCTGAGAATAGTTTTGAACATAGTTTCCGGGGGGGGTCAGAAGAGCCATGATATACACGAGATTGCTGGGTTATTGAAGAATAAGAAAATTACCCCAGATGAAGAGTAAACATGAATTGGATCCATGTTTGACTTGTAACTGTGGATAACAGTACAATAATAAAAGGGGTGTAAGTGGGGGAGACATAGTGACATGGGGTGTTTGTGGGTCCGTAATAAAAGGGACTGAGATTAAAGTTGATTACAAGCAGTCACAGACATGAGTGGTTATTTTTGCTGCTGTAGATTACGGCCTGAATTATGAATTATGAATTGAGATTTTAGAGAGACATGGGGTTACATGGCCTGGGCAGGATGTAAATGTTTATAAGTGGGTCAGATTACAATGTTGTGTTTGATGGTTAATATTTAAGGGGAGATTTCAAGGTTACTAGGTTGCTGTTGATAACGGCATAAGTGGAGCATTTTAGTAGATATGCCCATAAGAAATGGACATTAAGAGAGAACCTGGAGAAGATTAGTTATACGAGGTGATGAGGTTATGTGAGGTGTTGTGTTGGAGGAGGTCTTAAGGGGTAATAGACCTTTTTTAATTGGGATGTGTTTTGTGGTTTACATTACGATGTGAGGGTGAGGTAAGGTAGTGTCTGTTATATAGACACTTAGAAGTGAAGAATATTTTTGGATGTTGGTTGGTATTAGATAGCAGCGTAAACTGTTACCATAATGAGTGGTACTGGGGGAGATATAATGGTTTAGAATTTATTACATAAATTCTCAAATGACATAGGGGGGTAAAGGGGTGTGTGATTTAGGTGAGTGTTGTTTTTGAAAGAATTCTATTTCTTCTTTTAAATTCCGGTGGCCACCGATTCTTTATCTTCCTATCGTATGAAAGTGATTTCAGGTTAGTTGAAAGTGGGGAGTTAGTAGTATTGGTGATAAGAATAAGGAGGAGTTGGTGTCAGCGTTTGAAGTGGAAAGCAGATTGCTTATTGAAGTGGAGAAGGAGTATTTAAGAAAACGTGTTATGGTGTTATGATGTATTATAAACTGAATTTGAAATGTTATATGTAAATATGTTATGTTTGCTTGAAGGACCAAGAACGAAGAAGAAGTGGCTTGATTATATAATGTTGGGGAAATAGAAAGGAAAGAAGGACTGGTTGGATTAACCGTGGTATTATATAAATAAAAAGCGAAGAAGAAGTATATGGGGAGGTTGTAGAAGAGTAAAAGATGTATTGGCGAAGGTTAAAAGACAAATAGGGAATAGAGTATGGGGATTAAGAGTAAAGATTTTTCCTTTAAAAGGAAAATTCTTTAAATAACATGGGGAGGTGTAACAGTGTAGGTATAATTGGGGTCTATTGGAAAACTCCGATACAGCACGATTGAGCATTGAGACTGAAAGGGGGGGGAGATGCTCAATCGTGACGTATTATGTTGTTATAGGCAGTAAACATCCGATAGCCCAGCTGAAAGGACGCGGCCTGTCGTCTTGAGAATAAAATATAAAACTTTGTACCAACTCGACTCTAGTTACTTCCTTTGTCACTGTTATAGTGCAAACGTTACGTAAGGTATACAGGAAACAGTGAGCAGACCAACGCAAATAAAGGAAATAAGAAGAAAGCATTTAAGAAGAAGAATAGTAATAGACAGATAGCAGAAATTTACTCCTCGACGACAGAAGATAACATAAGAAAACTCAGAGAATTAAGACCTGAGTACTTTAACAGGTTAACAACAGATAGTGAAGATGACATAATTAGAGAGAGACGTACTAATGTATTGAGAGACAATGAAATATTTAACTTGGACACACTCTATAACTGTTAAAATTCCTTGGGTGACGAAGGACATATGGAATAGTTTTAGCTTATGAGAAGAATTGCGGTTTGAGCATATAGATATATGGCTTGTCTAAAATAGGCAGATGAATTTTTTTGGTGTAGCATCACATGGTACAGGGTAGGCGATGGTGGTGTTGTTGAGGATAGAGAGTTACGGCAAATGATATTCTACGGGGATACGTAATACAGGATATCTGGTGTTTGGTTACGATGTAGGGAGAGTAAACAAGGTAAAAATACTCTTTTGTCCGGAATGGATAGATACAGAGAGTTAATCACGTCGAGTGATGTATAACTGGTGTGATAAAAGTAGAGTAGATTCAGCACAGAATTAGTAGAGGGTGAGAGATAAACTAAGTATGAATGTTCATACTAGAAATGGTTCGACTCAGAGCTATGACGTGATGTCTGAGATAGTTTTGCTTGTTGGTTTGAGAAGAAAGTATAGTATTGTTGACAGGTGAACCGAGAGTGTCTGGTGAGGAGATATAGATTGAGGAGGAATTGAGTATCCTGTGTGTAAAATAGCCAGTTGAACGCGAGAATATTAAGAGTAAAAGACTGTAGAAGTTGATGCTTGAAGAATACGAGTTACGTCGTGCTTGTGGAGAAAGAAGAGCTGATTAAATCTGAGAAAGTTGTTGTGTGGAGAAGTATAGAATGATAGTTACGAGGTTAGTGGCTCAGCGGAATGAGGTTTGTTTTGAGAGATAGTTGATAGTGCTGTAAAAGAGATATAAGTTGCGAGAGATAATATATAGATTCTGATCTTTGAAAACGAGTGAATGATTGAAAAAAGTAGAAATAAGACAAACATTTGTGCGTCAAGAATGGATAGGCTGATGGCAAGTGATAAGTACAGCATGCATGTACGAGGCGTTTAGTTAGTACGTGAGTATAATTCTAGACAAACAGGTATTCGTCGCGGTGAGTGAAGAAGGAGTGAGGTTTGAAGACGTCGCCTAAGTGAAGTACATAGATAAAATGTAATAGTGGCGCTGATATATCTTGTGTCAATGTGTGTAGAGGAGGTCGATACGCTTAGATTGTGGTGAGTGATTGCTGGAATGTTGAATTGGCGTCTAAATTGTTTTTTTTTGAAGTAATAGTATAGACACGTTAGGTTGTCGAGATGCGAGAGTAGTCGTGAGATGAGAGCGAGGTTGTGTATCACGGTCCGTGTGAATATGCGAAGAGTGGTTGATAAGTGACGTTGATAAAACGTGGAACATAGAGGATGCGAAAAAGTAGAGATAAAAAGAACATGATTAGAGAATGGTGATGTCTTTTCGTTAGAATATCTGACGTTGGAAGGAAATTATAAAAGTTGTATGACAGGTTGACGGAAAGAGAGTTAACATTCTGAATGACGTTTCATAAAACATGTTTAGTATTGTTGACAGAGACATGTCGAAGCAGGAATGCCTAATACTGAGAAACGAGAAAAGTGAGGTCTGCTGTCAGTTATAAGTGGCGTGGGTTGCTGTTCTGAAAGAATCCCGATAAATAAGAAGAAGAGTGAAAGATACGGAGGTAAACAAGGTTAGTTAAATGAATGTTGGAGAACGTGTTCCGATAAGTGTGACTGGTTTGATTATCGTCACGATGCAAGAGTGCTAGGAGAGACTTGAGGATAGCTTAGAGTAGTTGTGGTGAGATGTTGGAAAGTAATGATAAGTTAGATAATTGCGTCGGGTAGACGAGAAACTTAAAAGTAGAATTAGTTATTGGTACAGTAGGTAGATGTATTGGTGATAGGTCTATAGTAAATAGACAAAATTTTTGCTGGTCGTAGTAGAGTGGAGATGCCGTAGTTAACGGTAATGATTAAGAAGTTGTAGTGATGTTTGGTACAAATCCAAGGGAAACAATTGGTGTGCCGAGCCACAGGTTGATTAGTAGATAGATGACGGCTGGTACATTGAGATGACATTGGGATAATCGCCACATTAGTAATAGATAAAGTGAGTGACCTGTAGTTTACAGTGCTTGTTTAAGATGATATTCCAGATATTATGATGTGTTAGGAGTTAGTTTTGTAAAAGATAGAAAATTGTGAGGGGAGAGAATCAATGATAGTACGGTCATTGTTGATTAATGATTTTTGTGGGGAGAACAGATATTGTTCTAAGTTAAGAAATTGGTCTGTAGTTAACAGATATACATACGTGGCAGTGAAGTGTTTTGTTTTCTCGGTTATAGAAATAGTGGAATGACTTGTATGAATAGATAAGTGTTATATTAGTTCGTATAGGAGGCCAATGTTGATGGGCCACTGTACGTAGTTAATTTTATGTGAATTATTTTTTTGAAAACCTTCTCTTTAGTGAGAAGACAGTTGTTTTATTGAATCTGAGTTTTAATGCCTCATATATAATATGTTTTGTTTTTTTGCTTGATTTGGTCCTGTAAAATGATTGTTATTATTTTAGAATAGGATTATTGTGTTCTTAGACTTTTGCGTACAAACTATTGGTCCGTAAAAGAGACCAATAGTATTAGGTAACAATAGATTAGGATGTATGTTGTATTATTTTAATATATGTTTTTCTTTGAATGAGTTAATACCTTTAATTGATATGAGGGGAAACATAAATGATGTTATAAAAACTTGGGGGGGGGGGGGGGGGGGGGGGGTATGATATCCTGTTTTGATTTTATTTCGCTGTTTTGTATGTTAAATAGTAGTTAATTAAGTTATGTTTAATTTACATGGTTTTGTCTAGAATAAAGACAATACATGGGGCTTTAATTAGGACCCTTCGTTCAGAAAATAGTAATAAACTACTGTGGACTAGTAGAGAGACACATCATCCTTGTGAATAATGTGTTCATGGGTATATTATATTGCTGTGATAATCAGCATAATGAAGTTGATATGGTTATGAAGTAGTGGAAACATATACCGGGGATGGTTATGGGAAAGTTTAGAGTTACACTAAAGTCTAAAGTCAGCATTGATTGGAAATACATGGTTTGGAAGCCATATGGGGGAAGAAAAGATTAATGAATATAGCAGTGGGGTAAATTAGGGGAAAGTTTTGAACATAGTTTCCATGGGGTCAGAAAAGCCATGATATACACGGGATTGCTGGTTTGTAGAATAAGAAGATTACCCCAGACAAATAGTAAACATGAATTGAATCCATGTTTGAGTAGACACTGTGGATAGCAGTACAATAGTAAAGGGTTGTAAGTGTGAGAAATGAACATAGTGGAGACATAATGACATGGGGTTTTTGAGGGTCCGTGATATATGGACTGAGATAAAGTTGATTGCAAGCAGTCACAGACAGGAGTTAGGGGTAGTATATTGTTGCTGTTGATAACGGCATAAGTGGAGGTTTTAATAGATATGCCCATAATAAACGGACAGTAAGGGGTCGCTGGAAATTTCGGCGAGAGATTCTGAGTGAGGTATAGGAGAAGATTAGTTATGTGAGGTGATGTGTATAATGTTGGAGGGGGTCTTAAGGGATAATAGACCTTTTTAATTGTGTCCTCGGGATATGTTTTGTGGTTGACATTACAATGAGAGGTTGAAGTAAGGTTCAGAGCCATAAAAGTAGTAGTGTCTGTAATATATAGACAATTGGAAGTGAATAATATTTCTGATGGTTGGTATTTGATGCTGTAGATAGCAGCGTAAACGGTTACCATAATGAGTGGTACTATAGGAGATATAATTATTTTAGACTTTATTACATAAAGTCTCAAATGACATAGGGGGGTAAAGGAGTGTGTGATTTAGCTGAGTGTGGTTTTTGTCTGGAAGAGTTCTACTTCTTCTTTAAATCTCCGGTGCGCACCGATTCTTTGTCTTTCTATCGTGTGAGAGTGATTTCAGGTTGATTAAAAGTGGAGAATTAGTGGGGTTGGTGATGACAATAGGGAGTTGGTATCAGAAGAGTACAGCGTTTGAAATTTTAAGCGGATTGCTTATGAAGAGAAGAAGAAGTATTTAAGAAGACGTGTTATGATGTATTGTATAAAGTTGAGATTTAAATGTTATTAAGGATATGTAAATATGTTATGTTTTTTGAAGGGCCAGAAACGAAGAAGAAGTGGGTTGATATATGGCAGGGGAAAGAGTTACGAACAGGTTGTTTTGCTTAAAATAAAGTTGCTTTGGGGAAGATTAGAGGAGATGTGGGAAGTAAGGAAAGAGAGGGAATAGAGTAGGGGGATTGGGAGTAAAGACTTTTTAAGGGAAAAAGTCTTTAGAAAAACATAGGAAGGTGTAGCAGTAAGTGTATATGGGGTGGGCAAAACTACAGCACGCTTGAGCATCAGGGTAGAATGGGAAGAAAGATGCTCAAGTCGTGACGTAGTTGGTTGTTACGGGCAGTCAACATCTGGGCCTGGAACTGAAAGGACGCCATGTTTATAGAAGTTGTCATCAAGACGAAATAAAGCTTGTTTATACAAAACCCAACAGATCTCGTTAGTCCTGCTTTGTTATATAGCCCTATCAGCAAGCCTGTCAGCCTGCTCATTCCCTTGTACACCCACATGCCCTGGAACGAAGATGAAACTAATCTTTGCCAGCTGAGACCGCTCCAGAGACCGCAGCCACTCTCTTCGGATCCAAACCATCTCTGTCCTCCTGAGTATACTCATGAATCACTAAGGACACATGCCAGTGTCTCGAGCCATGTTTTTGCTTTACTTACTGCCATGACTTCCATAGTCAGGCTGCTTGTGGTCAAAGCAAAAGCGCCAGACGCTCCCTTCACAATTTTCCCTCCGGCCTGAGTAGTAAAGGCCCATGAAATTCTCAATAATCGGACGACCAACCCATCCATGTAAATGACAGATTCATCCTCTAAAGAATTCTCGAATATCAGAGCCTGTACTTCCGTCTCACAGCGGCTGGATTTTCTTGTCTGCATTTCCTGTCTAGTTGGATGCACACTGAAAAGGATGTACAGAACTCTGTTGGCACTTGTACCCACTCCTCGCCAGGTTCTAAGTCCTCAAGTGAACACGCCTGTTGAAGATTGTCTTCAGCTTGACAGATCCACGACTTTCCTCTTTTTAACCTGCTGCCCTTTGCCTTCTTCGTTAGTTCGTTCGTTCTTTCTTATTCTCACTATGCAGTGGATGTTGTGTGTTTGCTTTGACTCTGAAATAGGCACGTACTTGGCAAATTTGTATTCTGTCCCTTATTATTGGAAAATTCAGAAGGTAGCGCATCGCTCTGCATGCTGTATCTCTTGTACATCTAAGAATAATGCGCATAGCTTTGTTCTGTATCCTTTCCATCCTTTCTATCTGCTTATGGCTGAGAGTCAGGATCGCCATCGCTTACTCCAAAACAGAAAGGACCAGACCCTCGTAAAGAAGACATAGATGGCGCTGCTCACAGTTTGCCGCCGCCATCACCCGCATCGCAGCCAAACCCCGCTTGGCCTTTGTTATCACCTGGTCTACGTGCTTAGTATAAGCTAGGCTTCAATCAAATCGTATCCCCAGGTAATTCATTGCCTGCGTTCTTTCCGCCGTCTCTGAACCCAGATTTACAGTTGGCGTTGGGGTGTTGACAATAGGGTTATTCAAAGAGAACCATGTCACTGTTGCCTTTGTTGGGTTGACCATTACCCCGGATTCCATACACCAAGTGCTTATGCGATTGAGTTAGGTTTGTAGTTCCACAGCAACCTGATCTCTATCCTTACCCTGGCGATACACTAAAACATTGTCTACATACGACAATGTTCTCCCCGGTCCTATGATTTGCTCGCCGGTGATTCTCACAGTGTTGGCGTTGAACAGCACCGGAGATAATGGTGATCCCTGTGGTAGGCCCTGATATATTGTTATTGGTTCCGAAGTCCAATCTGCCACATGTAAAATTTACTTTCCGTTGGAAGAGGGCTGCAGTGATCCAACTAAGGAGGAAATGACTTATCTTGAGTTCAAGAAGCTGAAGCTTTATAATATCCAATGGTACTCTGCTGTCCGATTCCTCAAGATGAAACACTGCAGCAAATGTTTCAATGCCTATGTGGAAACCTTCATAGACATCATAAGCAAAAGCTGCTGCATTGGTCCAGGTTTCTCATTTTGGACGGTATCCTCCAGGGTAGGTGAGAAAACCCTTTCCTCTCTAACTGGCTTGATATCTTTCTGGCAATTAACTTCTCCAACAGCTTGCCTATTGTATTCTGCATGGTTATTACTCGATATCCCTGAATTTTTGTGTGGTCATTGCAAGGCTTCGGAAGGGAATCAGCTGTGTAACCACTCCTCCTTGATGCAAGCACTCCCTATACTGTTGTTGTACATGTCTGCTAATTTCTAAAATAATTTTAAAAAATTGTAAAATTTAGTACACCTATTCAGACTTGTCCATGGGACACATTTTTCAGTCCCATCCCATCCCATCCCATGGTAATTTATGCCTGTCACATCCCATCCCGACCCATGGGATTCCCATGATAACATTAATTTGGAATAAGTTCAAATAAAATTATGAAATTTATGCACGTTTAGGGTTAGTGTCTACTAAATAGGACTACAAAGCACTACGCTTATACGCCCAGGCCTTTCCCACCTCAAAATTCTCGTCAGCAGCATACTAAATAACAAACGTTTACATACAGTGTAGAAGCACAATGGAATCTTTCAGCCGAAATAAACAAAATTCATTGTCATATGTTTAAACGTGACCACTGTGGTTTTAAAGAAATGAACAGGCTGATAGGCTGGCAGGGAATGCACCTCTTGTTGGTAGATTACCTCTGGGCAAGGGAGAGTTGGTCGGGCTCCTGTTGGTCCAGGTAGAAAAGGCGGGGGAACAGACTGAGAACCCATATGTGGAAAGAATGATATGGCGGGGGATCGGCAGAGATTCTGGAAGAATCTCAAAACTGTAAGGGATAACCAGGAGAACTTTCAATCAGATAGCGGTGGGAACGATTAGTAGTATGACTCTTAACTGGCTGTTGAACGAGGGGACAGAGCGCCTAAGGCAGTGTCCTGATAGCAGTGATGTCGGTTCCTAGCGCATCTCAACTCAACTTAAAGTAACTATCATGTCTTTTTATTACGTAATTCTAGTTTACCGAGTGTCAGTTACTGATATCTGGGCTCCCTGGCCTAGGTGTTAACGTCTTTCTCCGTAATCCTGTATATTCTCGTGAGTAACGTAACCTGCTTGAGAATCGGTAGCGGTTCTCCCCACGTTGGTAACTTACGGGGTATTTGAGCCGGTCGCTCAGAAAGCAATAGCAAACTACTGAGCGTAATCTTGCCTACTACATCAACGGCAGCTGAAAAATGCTGATGTTGATTGCAACGTCCTGTATGGGATATGCAAAACAAAAAGTTACTGATAGACTCTTGATGACAAGTAGAGCAACCGAGGACCTGATTCTTAATAACCATGTCATTAAACCGTCAAGAGTAGAGACCTTAGCAGCTATGGGATCACCAACAACAACAATATTATAGACAGATCAGTTAGTGGACATAACTGTTGGCCTGCTGATGCTGCCTGGATAGTGGATAGTGAAATTCAGTTGCCGGAGTATAGCGTACATCACTGCAGCTAAACAACCTGAACTATTCAGTCATATTTAGAGAATAGTAATCACAAAGAAAAAAGTCATCCAAAGTAAAACGTAAGTGGTGCAATTGCGAAGCACATGTACGAGGTTAGCTGTCTGGACAATTGGAAGCCCATGAACAAGTTGGGCTCCTAGGACAATTACGAAGTACACACATGAGTTCGGCTATCTGGATAATTGTGAAGCACATGAACGAGTTCAGCTGTCTGGACAATCGCAGATGCATTCTTCTCGAGCAGACATCGGAGATCACGGTACACCACTCTCAACCGTCTGATATTTAGTGAAGTTGATTTGATATTCCTTACATTATAATTTGTCATTCAGAAGTTTGAGATTTAAACACCTTTCTTAGTATTTCTTTGTAAGGTATAGTATATGAGTTTGCATTTATTGTTTCTGAACATGATCTCAAAATACCTTTACCTCAGTTCTTCTCCTCTTCCTCCTCCCCCTCTTCTTCCTCCTCCTCCTCATCCTCCTCCTCCTCCTTCGTCTTCACCGTCTCCGTCTTCTTCTTCGTCATCGTCTTCGTCGTCGTGGTCTTCTTCTTCTTCTTCTTCTTCTTCTTCTTCTTCTTCTTCTTCTTCTTCTTCTTCTTCTTCTTCTTCTTCTTCTTCTTCTTCTTCTTCTTCTTCTTCTTCTTCTTCTTCTTCTTCGCCCCATAGCTAAGTTTTCAAATCTGTTCTTCATAGGGTGGCCTGGCAAGCTGAGGAACTTTTCTTTTTCTGCTTGTATTAGTGTTTTCGTATCTCTCTCCCAGTGCTTGTGTCCTCATTGGAACCTCTTAACCGGCCATGTCACGCAAGCACATACACTAGGCTTGTGCACCTGTTTGAAGGTAAAAGTACGGAATGACTTTCCACGCCACGAGGCAAATTCGGTATAATGTATTAGCCTGACACTGTTATAGACCAATCGGTACTTCTGTCACCTTGTTTGCTCAGAATAATTCCCAGTACCTATGTTAGACCGAGCCGACCTGTGAGGCCAGGTCACGTTCTCAAATATCCCCTTCTGGAGAGGGGATCTAAAACACGATCACCGGGCTGGCAGACAAGCCTGATATCCACTAAGCTATCTCGGTGCCAAGGCGTGTATGTGGTGAAGGCGAATGACGTGCTTGTAACGGAAGTAGTGAAAGGTTGAAGATATCTTTGCTGTGTCATCTTGGCACGTTTGATGAGATGACCGGCCCATACTTTGAAGTTAATGTCGGCCACCATATCTCTGAGAATATTCTCCCATACTCGTTTTATGAAACTGGGTTGACCTCTGGAACCACGTGGTTACGCCTCGAGAATGATTTGAATTCAGGACCACAGGATCGACTGGTGAATGCTCTAGCAATTACGCTACTGCGGCTCAGAACCTGTATGTGAAGCGGTTTACGTGTTTAGGTGGGTGTGTCATGGACACCAGTGTGGAGTAATTCATTTAAAACAAATCTACATGCACAGCATATTACTTATGAAGGATAGACAGATGGAGAACAACACGCCTGGGTAAGGAAAAAAGTGAGACAGTACGAGAGGGGAGAGAAAGTTTAGCAACGTTCTTGTAATGAAATTGACGAGTTATTTACTGCTCTCCAAATCCTTTATTACCCAGCTTGATCGATATCGGTCGCTCTAACTGGCTGTCTGTCTGTTCTGGGTATACTTAATGCATTCTATGTCGCCTTAGCTGCACTTTTGTATTGGGCGAAACAAACTTATTACTGAGATTCTTGTTAACAGCTCTAGGATAGATGAGCTGTCAATGTTCAGGGAGCGAAAGGTTTTGGACGCACCAGTACCAGGTGTTATGGAGTTAAAACTAAATTGAATGTTTCTTCTCCAAAGGTTCGTCGGCGAGAGTGAAGCAATGTTACATTGTTACGCAAACAGGAAAATCAAAGGAAAGATATACGGGCAGTCCAAATGGTGGCTAACATTCGGGTTCCATACATGTCAGCTAATCTGCTGTTAAATATTTACCTCTGATAAATATGGTTGTCCCCGAGGCCACCTCTTCGCTCTGGGTGTCACTATATACACTGAAATTATGTTGACATTATAACGTCTTGCTAATATTATTAAATTGATCATGGGCTCGAATCCGCATAGATGTGGTTTTTTAAATTGATCTGGGCTCCCTGGTCGCCCTAGATTAAGATGAATACCTGGAAATAAGTTGGTAAATGTAGGCGGGCAGTGTGATACTGATCACATCATCACGGCAGTGCCGACTGGTCTATAAAAGTGGCTTTAGCACCATATGACCAATACACAGTGAGGCGTTAAACGGGTTCTTAACTGATGATGGCCTCTAATAGACTTCCAGTTCAACATGGCAGACAGGCATGCGATCCGTTAACGACTTGGAATGTTTGAGCTACTGGCTACGGTTTCCTTTGGGTTTCCTCATTTTGCTCTTGTAGTAAATAATCACTTCCCCAGCTATTGAGCTGATCGCTTGGTGCGACACTGTGCGCTGTAAGTTTCATGTGAAATGCTTTTTTTCATCTGTCCGCGCTGGTTTGTGTTGTGAACTGCATGTTCAGTAAAGTGGTACATGGCAGATTATTGAAACAAGTAGTGTGCCTTATATAGTAACGTGTGTACAATTGCTGGTCTTTCTAGTGACTGCTGTTTCCATCCGGGATGAACTAATTTTAGTGGTGGACTGCTGTGTTGGCAGTCTGGCCATGGCTTTACGCATGCATGAGTGTCTATGATGTTTATTTTATTGAGACTGCTGTCTTTTCTATTTTTCACTTGGGGCAGAAGGGAGCATTTTGTATGATATTCAATAACAGTACGAACAGAGCATGTACGGGTCATCTGTTGCCGTGAAGTTGGAACACTCACGATTAACGATTAACTATAGTGCGTTCACATTTGTTTGCCCCAGTATAAAAATCCATAACTCTATAACCAATTGAGTTATTACTTTCAACGTGCTTTATGCCAGAAACTAGATATATAGCGCGGTTTTGAAGCGAACACAGTCATATCAGTATTAGATCTATGGCACCCATCCCAGACTGTGGAACAATAGTCGAGAGGTGATTGGATATAGCATGCATAGAATATTTTTCGTGTGCTTTCATCCAAGAAGTGCTGAATTTTAGTAAGCTGGTAAAGTTTTTGTGCTCTTGGTGAGGACCTGAACACGAGAGCTCCAGTTTATATGTCTGTCAATTAAACGACCTAATGTTTTGTGTTAATTTACATTAACTATAGGTAACGTGTCCACGTGGAGATTGAACGGTGCCCCAGTTAATGCTAGTCTATAGTTTTTGTCTGGTCGTTATTAGAATGGATTTGGTTTTGTCGATGTTAATAATCCTGCGGTTTTCATTGCTGCTAAGGTTATCAAGTTCGTTTTGTAAAGAACTCTCTAAGTCACTAAGGTTCTCTTGACTAGTGTATATAGTGCAGTCGTCTGCAAATAGGTCACACGAAGTATTGAGATATAAAGGAAGATCGTTAATATAAACTGCAAAAAGCAGCGGTCCTAGTATTGAGCCCTGAGGCACACCAATATTAAGTTGTGTAGGTCTTGATAGACAGTTATTGAAGGACACTACTTGTTGTCTGTCGGATAAAAATGACGTAATTAGGTTCACCATACTGGTGCTAGTCTTCATTTGTTTGAGTTTTCTAATTAAAATATCATGATCTACCATATCAAAGGCCTTTTTAAAGTCTACAAATACTGCTCCACAAATGTTGCCATTGTTGATACAAAGATGACAGTTATCGGTAATTTTTATTAGGGCACTATGGCAAAAATATTTAGGTCGAAACCCAGTGTAATGTTATTTTATGTATGTGTTTTTCTAATGGCTTTGATAGCGACGATAGTAAGGAAACAGGTCTATAATAACCCAAGACGCTATTATCAGTTGAGTCATTTTTAAGTAGAGGATAAACTTTAGCAATTTTAAAGGCAGAAGGAAAGTAGTTTTTGACAGGCACTGGTTATATATGAACGTCAAGGACTTACTAATAATTGGTGCAGCACAGCGAATAATTTTATTACTGATACCATCTAGGCCTTCTGAATTTGTTGCTTTGAGCTTTGAGAGATATGTATATACTTCTGCAGCATACATCACGGGAATTTCAGGGGGAATATTTCTAGAAGCATTTCTCTTCACAGAATGATGACAGTTAGCTTAAATTACAAGCTGAGTCTGGTATTGAGGTCTTTAGATTCTCTATTTCTGATTGAAAGAAGCAACTGAAATCCTCGCATGTTATAGTGCTCGGTATTGCTGACTCTGAAGAGTGTTTCCTGTTGGTTAGCAAGTTAATAGCCTTGCATATATTTGTGTTATTTGATTTATCTACAATCAAATTTTTGAAATGATCTTTCTTTATCCTACGAATTTCATATTTAACTTTATTTCTTAGTGTGCGGTAATTGATAAAATCTTTATTTTTGTGCGTTGTACCTCGTTCTCTCATGATTTCGAGAACTTCACGAGTCACCCATGGAGATTTATGAGGAGTCTTCACTCGAACTTCTTTAACTGCACATGTTTATCAAACACACTGTAGACTGTCTTTGTCCAGTAAGTTAGTGCATCATCCGGATCAGGAAGTTCGTAAACATGTTCAAGGACTGCATTTTTTAAGTCGTCTAAAAATAAACTTTGGTTGAGAGATTTTTGATGTCTAAATTTGATGATTAAATGTTTATTTTTAGGAGTTTTGAACCCAGTTTTCGACCATGTACATCATATTGAGTAATGGTCACTAACTGCACTAACAGGAACAGAACATTCGATAATATTAACTGGACAAGTAACATATATATGATCAATTATAGTTGAGGAGGTGTCTGTAACACTTGTGGGACGGTTTATTAGTTATTTGAAATCGTAAGATAGAATGATATCGTCACATGTCTGGTTGGATTTAGTAATATCTATGTTAAAGTCACCTAATATCATGACTTCTCTACCTGCTGTAAACACTCTATTCATCATTGTAGTGAAACAGTCATACTAACTGTACCCAGCGCACGAATTCCGATATAAGTATCCAATGAGAAACGGTTGCTGACTGGCTGGCTTCACCTCTAACCAAACACATTCTATCTCTACTGACTCGAGATCACTTCTACGGGAACAGTTGAGAGAATTAGAAATGTATACTTCCGGGCTTCCGGTTTCAAGATGGCGAAGGACGATCGTGTTGTTTTGTGTTCGTTAACTTTTTCGCGTAGGGGATGGATTTATTCATCTCTTGCGTGTAATTGGTGTGCCAGGATGTAAAACCAGGAGTTTCTACTCAAGATCTGTGCGGGTGCTACGGAGTTCGTGCATCGAGCGAAGCCATCCTTGAGTGAATTTTCAGCAGCGTGTGTGGTTCTCAGCAGTCTGTGTTTACGTTTTTTCAACATGGCGGAAGAACGTGTTTTTTCCGAGCGGTCAGCAGTCAACATAACGAAGCGGCGTGGTAGCCGCGCAGGGACAAAGAAGCAAGGTAAGCGCGGTGGTTTGAGGCGTTTTAGACTCAAGTGTCACCGTCTAGGACTCAGGAATATCCGTATTCTATATTGGAACTGTGCCAGTGTAAAACAACGGGGCTCTATTTTAGAAACCCTAGTTTACAGGAACGACATTGTAGCACTCCAGGAGACGAGACTGGGCGATCAGCTACTCCGAATTGCCGGCTTCAAATGTTTCTACAACAGACGACATCTGGGAACGGCGATTCTCGTTCGCGACAGCATGCTGGCGTCAGAGCTAGACATGTCCAGTTGGGACAGTGACGATATACAAATACAGGCGTTGAGAGTTCATTCCAGTATACCATTCGTGTTGGTTAATGTTTATGCCCGCAATGCGAGTATGGACGCCCAGAAGTGGCAGTGCTTAAGTGGCATATTAGGCCACGAGAGAAATGTTATTTTCTGTGGTGACTTCAACGCTAAAGGCAGAGCATGGGGAAACACTTCCTCCAATACACAAGGGGAGGAGCTCGAGACTGCACTGGAAACCATCGACCTGGTTTGTATTAACAGTGGCTGTGTCACCAGGACAGCAAGCCGTCCAGGCGATGAGGACAGTGCTATTGATCTGGCGCTAGTTTCACCTTCACTCACTACAGTGTGTAGATGGGGTGTCCTAGGACACCATGGCAGCGACCACCACCCGTGCAGCATATTGGTGGAGAAAGGCAGAACCAGGCAGCACAAGCTAAAGGTAAAGACGTTCCAGTATGACAGTACAGGGCAAGATGTGGTGAGTAAAATAAGACGTGACAAGCGCAGAACGTTTCAGGGCAGGAAAAAAAGCTGGGAGCAGCCACCGTGGTGGAGTTTCGAGGTGGAGAAGGCTTGGGTGGATAAGCGTAGTGCTGTAAGGAGATGGCAAAATGCCAAGAAGAACAGAGCTGGTCATCCTAGTCCCTGCTTGCACTTAGAAAGAGAGATGCACACAAAAGTAAGCTATTTCAAAAAACTGGTCAAGGTGGTTAAAAGCGAAAAATGGGCAGAGGTGTGTCAAAGAGTAAGCACAGACAAGTCACTGAAATTGTTCTGGCGACTACATAAAAGCATGAGTGGTGTAGTCAAGAATAAGAGCATTTCAGACTTCCAAGGTGCTGACCTCACCTGGCAGAGGACTGACGAGGACAAGGGCAAAGCCCTCTTTGAACGCTACCTTGAGCAGGGCAACCAGACAGACATGGGAGGCCGAAATCTGGCCAAGGAGGTCACCTCAGACAGATGCAAGGCCCAGAACACTTCGGAGGAAGACACAGTGACAGTGAAAGAAATCAAGGCTGTGCTTCGACGATCAAAAAACAGTGCTCCAGGTCCTGATGGCATAAGATACGACGACATAAATAGGTGTACCGACAATGAGCTAGAGAAACTAGCAGACATGTACAACAACAGTATAGGGAGTGCTAGCATCAAGGAGGAATGGTTACACAGCTATCTGATTCCCTTGCCGAAGCCTGACAAAGACCACAAAAAAATTCAGGGATATCGAATTATAACCATGCAGAATACAATAGGCAAGCTGCTGGAGAAGGTAATTGCCAGGAAAATATCAAGCCAACTAGAGAGGCAAGGTGTTTTCCCACCTACCCTGGGTGGGTACCGTCCAAAAAGAGAAACCTGGACCAATGCAGCAGTCTTTGCCCATGATGTCTATGAAGGTTTCCACTCAGGCACTGAAACCTGTTGCTGCAGCGATTGATCTTGAGGACGCATACAACAGAGTACCACTGGATTTTTTAATGTTTCAGCTTCTTGAACTAAACGTAAGTCCATTCCTCCTTAGTTGGATCGCTGCAGCCCTCTACCAACGGAAAGTAGTTTTTAGATGTGGCAGTTGGACTTCGGAACCAACAACAATATATCCTGGCCTACCACAGGGATCACCATTATCTCCGGTACTGTTCAACGCCTACACAGTGAGAATCACCAGTGAGCAGATCACTGGACCTGGCAGGACATTGTCGTATGCCGATGATGTTTTAGTGTATCGTCAGGGTAAGGATAGAGAGGAGGTTGCTGTGGAACTACAAACCGAACTCAATCGCATAAGTACTTGGTGTGATGAAGCTGGGGCAATGGTCAACCCAACAAAGGCAACAGTGACTTGGTTCTCGTTGAATAATCATATTGTCAACAATCCAACACCAACTGTAATGCTGTGTTCAGAGACGGTGGAAAGAACGCAGGCAATGAATTACCTGGGGATACGGTTTGATCGAAGCCTTGCTTATAATGTGCACATAGACCAGGTGATAACAAAGGCCAAGCGGGGTTTGGCAGCGATGCGGGTGATGGCGGCAGCAAACTGTGAGCAGCGCCATCTATGTCTTCTGTACGAGGGGCTGGTCATGTCTGTTTTGGAGTATGCAATGGCAATCCTGACTCTCAGCCATAAGCAGATAGAAAGGATGGAAAGGATACAGAATGAAGCTATGCGCATTATTCTTGGATGTACAAGAGATACAGCATGCAGGGCGATGCGCTACCTTCTTGATTTTCCAACCATTGAAGAGAGAATACAAGTTTGCAGGGCACGCGCCTACCTCAGAATTAACGCAAACACACAACATCCACTGCATAGTGAAATTAGGAAGGTGAAGGGCAGCAGGTTAAAAAGAGGACGGTCGTGGATGGGTCAAGCCGAAGACATTCTTCAACAGGTGTGTTCACTTGAGGACTTAGAACCTGGCGAGGAGTGGATGCAAGTGCCAACAGACTTCTGCACATCCTTTTCAGTTTGCATCCAACTAGATAGAAAATGCAGACAAGAAAATCCGGCTGCTGTTGAGGCTGAAGTACAAGCGTTGATTTTCGAGAATTCGCTAGACGGTGACGCGGTCATCTACACAGATGGGTCGGTCGTCCGACATGTGAGAAGCTCATGGGCCTTTACAGCTCGGGCCGGAGGGAGAATTGTGAAGGAGGACTCTGGTGCTTTCACTGAAACCACAAGTAGCCTGACCATGGAAGTCATGGCAGTAAGTAAAGCAATAACATGGCTCGAGACACAGACATTCACTAGGGCTTGTTTCCTTAGCGACTCAATGAACATGATCAAGAGGATAGAGGAGGGGTCGATCCGAAGAGAATGGTTGCTGCCTCTGAAGCGGTCTCGGCTGGCAAAGATTAGTTTCATCTTCGTGCCAGGTCATGCGGGATTACAAGGAAATGAGCGGGCTGACAAGCTCGCAGGTGAGGCTACTGTGGAGGGCGGACGCGCCATGGACCAGGCTGACATTCTGAATGCTCTACGAGAAGTGAGACTTTTGCGAGAACCAAGTGATGACTGTAAATATACAACAATGGCCAGACTGCGGGAGCAGCAAATTAAAAGAGGGGTGGCCAAACAAGAACACTACGCAGGAAGCCAAAGAAGATTGATAAACCAACACAGAACTGGCGTCGTTAGCCGCTACACGCTGCGGGATTTGCTGAGGAGGGGATCCGAGCACTTATGGACTGAATGGTTCGATGTGCAACGAGGATGATCTGTCGACTAACTAACTAACTAACTAGAAATGTATACTTGTCTCTAATTTTTGATTTGCGTCTCTTCGAATTACTTTAAACCCCTTAACGGTGATTTCAGAGTCGGTTATTTTGTCGTTGAGACGACTTTCTGTGATTCAAAAAACATGAATTGTTTGCACAGTATTACCGAAAGCTCAGGTAATTTATTGAGCAAATGATAGATATTGAGGTGGCCTATACGTAGGCCATCTTTGTTCACATCACAACAACAGCCTAAACAGATCACTATGTACAAGAGAAAAAGAGGATGTAGCTTGCCAGATGAATTGACAGATGCCTGATACCAGCACACAGAAGATACACTGTAGCTCTCAACTTGTAGGTACTGCCTGAATCTTCTACTTTCTATCACTTCTATCTGTAGCCCTTTTCATTCTTGTCAACTGGAGAACCATCATCAGTTGAGCAAATATAAATAGGATCACCATGTTTATTCACGTCAGGTGAGGAAGACGGTGTTCGCAGATTATCGCAGATTTATCACAGATCTATCGCAGATCATTGCAGATCTAGCGCAGATTACTTCAGATTACTGCAGATTATAGCAGATTATTGAAGAACAAGTTGATGAGATCATATTAGATGGATAGACAGACTGTTGAGTAGGGTAATGGACTGAACCAGCAACCAATGCCAATGATCAGCTGGAGAACAAATTAGGATTCTTGCACTGCGTCAAGTGGACAGTTACTCCGAATCTGTTATTGGAAAACAATTCATAGAGGAGCTGCCAACCTAATAACTCCCAGAGAATCTAGTGCTCATGGTTATCTAGGTGTCCTTCTAAAAACCAGCATGTCAGACCCAGAACCATCTCACCACCAACTCAATTGAATTGAACTAAACTTGAGAACAATTGCCACATGCATATCACATTTCAATAGACTGAGAACATTTAATTAATAACCTCAAGTAATATTTGTGTGTAGAGACTGTTTAATATCACGAACATTATAAATGCATGGAAATTCCAAAATCATCATCAGGTATATTCCAGAGACATTATTAGGAAGAACTTGAGGGTAGACACAGTGACAATCTGAACTATTATGGGCCTAGATCTAATGAAGTTAAATGAACATTAACTAATTGGTGTGCTGAATTGCAATTCATGTTTCAGAGATGCACTACATGCTTCATCACCACAGCATATTTAGTAAATAAACTGAGTTTTACTTTTACTTCTTCTTTTGTCGGGTATATTGTGATGTGACAAAAACTTTGATATGTGTTTAGTTAACATTACTAAATCACATACTTGAAGAATCTGGAACGACAGGTGGCTGGGTAACCCCGAATAGACAGCAACGTCCTGTACTATTGTAAGCACCCAGGTTTCAGGTTATTCATAAAGGAGAGCTTAATAACAAATACATTTTCTTGCAACCGTTTCCCCTATACGGAAAAATGGATGCAAGTGGGGGACACGAGCTAGATAAGTATCTCCTCTTCTGGGAAGGTTAAGTTTGGAGGGAAATCAGAAATATTCCCGGGAAAACCCTAGATTTCCTGAGCAAATATTGGGCACTTTGGCTTCCAAGCACCCATCCCTTCCAAACGAAATGAGTCCCATCGTCCTAGCGTCACTTCATTACGGGGCAGGCCAGGGTGGGTACTGCATTCTCCTCCCAACATACCACATTAACTGGGGACGTCGCCCGGGGTGAAAACTCGAGACTTCTCCCAACCAGATTAACATCAACTGGGACCCTTATACCGGTAAGGTTAATTTTGTTCACATCACAATTGCTTGAATTATGTGGATATGTTCTTTCAGGATTTCATGTGAAATAAAACTCTACATTTACATTTTTAAAGATCGCATTTGCAAAGTCACCAGGTGGACCTTGTGTTTTTTGGGATTCAGAACCACTGATTTATAAATCACTCTAGGTCTTAATGTCAGAATCTCCGAGTCATCATCTCCTGCGCCTGGCACTAGACGACCAGGGACGACCGTGAACATGCTTAACAGTTACTACGCAGTGGTTGAAAAGGATCAGCGTGGGTCACGCAGACCATGTGAGGGAAAGCAGGGCCAACGAAGGAATCACTGCGGGTAGCTCAGACAGCCGAGGAAAGCGAGACTGGACGGACATGAAAGAGTGTTGCTGTGTATGAGTCGAGTCTGATGGAAGAAAGCCTGTATGCTTTGTTTGAGTAGAGTGAAGATTGCGTGAGTGATATATACATTTGTATTTATGCTATTATTGATATCTTGCATTATATGTTTTCCGACAATGGCATTATCGCTAAGTTTGAGCGATGCCTGATGTGACTGCGTTTTGAGAAGTGCGATTAAAGTGTGTGAGTGATATCGCCGTGTGTTCTTGTACACTCATTATGTGTGTGAGAGTGTTTCACTCCTGTTAGTGAATACAAGCCTTTGGTCATCTAATCAAGACCCTGACACTTAACTAACCGGGTGTAAATCAGGGGGGGGGGGGGTAAATCAGAATCTCTGTTGGTGAGTGATATTAACTTCGGGTGTTTGGTGATTTTCTCTCATAGTCAGAAACTCCAAATAAGTTGTGCACATTTTCCTGCAACATTGCGCTGTCTGATTGCTATTTGTATTTCGCCATTGCATGCTCTGGACCATTTTCAGATCACAGAGGTTCTCTTACCTGCATTGGCAGAGGTGACACTTTGTGTTTTTTCCCCCAAATATTTGGGGAAAATCTAGAATTTATTATGGCGGAAACAGCTATGCTTCGGGCACAATATGTCGATGTGGACAGGCAATGTGGTTAAAGGGTTTAGAGCTCGCGAAGTACGTCTCTGACGAATTCGATCAACATGAGCGTTTACTGGCCGAGACAACCCAGAAAGAGAAAGACAGAGAGGCTGAAATAATTCAGAAGGAGAAAGACAGAGAGGCTGAAATAATTCAGAAGGAGAAAGACAGAGAGGCTGAAATAATTCAGAAAGAGAGAGAGAGAGAGAGCCGGATGGCGTTGGAATTGAAGAATAGGAAGCTGCAGGCTGAGATGGATAATAGAGAGAAAGAGAGGCAACATCAGTTGGAGATCAGGCGCATGGAAGCTGAGTTGGAGCTGAGGAGACTGGAAAGTGGTGTTCCTCCCACCCCATCCGTTTCCACAGGCAGGCCAACTACAGACATACAGGCAGAAAAAAGCTATCATCGCACAGGAGCCATGACATTTCCTGTGGAACCATATAATGAGAACGTTGCAGGAATTGAACATTATCTTTCACGTTTCGAACTTATGTGTGTTTCCTGTTGGCTTGATGAATCTAGATGGTCGGTGAAATTGTCCCAGGGACTGAGAAAGACCGCCTTTGACATTTTATCAAAACTTAGTCACGAGGAACAGCAGGATTACGGTACTCTCAAAAGAGCTTTATTAACTCGCTTCGAGGTTGATTCTGAAAACTATAAAAGGAAATTTAGATCAGCTAAGAAGGAGCCTGGGGAAAGCTACGGCCGATTGCTAGAAAGATTGAAATCCTATCTGCACAAATGGGCAGAGATGTGAAAGTTTGAGGAATCATTTGAAGGACTCCGAGAGATGATTTTAACTGACCAATTAAGGGGGAAAATGTCATCAGAACTTCAGGCCTTCTTAACAAAGCATGGGGCTGATCTACTTGAGGAGATTATTCTTTTGGCAGAGAGATGGGAGAAATCTTAGAAGGAGGTGGGAAGTAAGAGTCGGACGACCACAACTTCTCCCCCTGACAAATCACTCAAGACCAAAGAAACAGAAAGCACCAACCCCAATAAGAAGATGAAGAAATCTGCTAGCACCAGTCTATCTTATATTCAGGCTGCCAAGAGAAGTGGGAAGGACTACTGTACCCATTGCAGGAAGGTAGGACATCACACAACTGATTGTGGGTAAAAACCTCCTACCCCTCACACAGTTGCATGCCTGATTCCCCGGAGGGAACGAAAGGTGAGCACTAGTGAACCGTCCAGCGTGACAACTCCCGAAGACACCAATCCCAAAATACCGGTAGTGGATCCATCTTGTTAAATGAATACCCCGCCATTTGCTTATTCGGTACAGGTCTAAATTATGACTGCATCGTAGCAACATCCTTAGTTCAGCCAGAACAGTTGACTGAGGAAATGGTGATTATACAGGGACCCTTGAAAAGTTCAATCAAGATGTCACTACTCGAGTACATATATCTTCGCGTTATGTTACTGGAACAATCAAGGCAGCGGTGATATATGATCCCGTGTTTTCTGTCATGCTCGGTTGTTGTTACGTGTATTAAGGAGATCCTATACAGCCTGTGATAGTCACTGCTATGACGACTAGATCTCAGAAAGAAAACACTCCAGAATCATCGACTCCGACCACACCTCGTTCAGAGGATCTGAAGAAAGCACAGAGTACTGACAGCACCTTGATGCCATGCTTCAACAAACTGCCTAAAGCACATTCACCTCCACGAAGAGGCGACACGTATATGAAGGGTGGACTTCTATACCAAAAGGCAGGCAAAAGTGGACAAGAGTATTCTCAACTAGTTGTCCCGTCTACTTATCGTGCTCAAATATTAGAAATGGGCCACAGCTTACCGTTCAGTGGGCAAATGGGAATAAATGCCACTACGCAAAGAATTTCCATGCACTACTTTTGGTCAGGAATGAGTGCCGACATCCTACGTTATGTCAAATCATGCCCGGAATGCCAAAGAGTGTCCCCAAGACATAGGACCCCCCCCCCCTCTCCGCGACTCTTGGTGAGATGCCAATCTCTGGTTCTCCATTCGAGAGGGTAGCAGTAGACATTATCGGACCACTCCCCAAAACGAGGCGGAGGAATCGATTCATATTACCATTGGTGGACGTCTGTTCAATGTGGGCAGAGAGTATCCCAATGCCATCAAGTGACTCCAAGCACATTGCCGAAGCCTTACTTGTGTAACAGTACAGTGACAATTATATGGCAGATACACATGAAGTCCTGGTTGTAATTTCTATAGGGTTTATTTGACTGAAGAGATCATAAATTGATAAAGCAATATACAAAAGATGTTGTCAATACCAGGTTCGGCTAGTAACTGACTTCTCTACCCACCACGTCACGGCTTGAGCGTCCTTAGTAACGTTTTTATAGGATGCTCAACCGTGCCTAGTCTTTGCACATCATTCTCTCCTAATCTACTAACAGAGATGGTGCTCTGTTACATTCTTCCCTTTCTTAGGTTAATTCCTAACCTACTTATTCTAATTATTATTTCCCTCATTAAAAGCGTAACCCCAATATTATTTCTCCAACCCATCTTAAACTAACCCCCTCTTAACCAATGAACTTTATTTCTACTCCAGTTCTCCACTTCTCTCTTATAGCTAACCGCTAAGTTCTTTTATAGATCTTCTTGAAGTGATACTTCTTCTTCGTTTCCTGCAAGGTTTCATTTAAAAAAAAAACAGTTCATAAGGAATCACCTAGATATTTCATTTCATATACATATGTTCATAAAAATCATTGGTATATAATTTGAAACTTATCATGCGTTATGTAACTTCTCATTTTCTCTCAACCTCAACAAAACAACATAGGATAGACAGAAAAGATGGGGTGCGCACCCAGTTATAAAGATATAAAGAAGTAGTCAAAAAGCAATCACATTTACCTCCCTTGCAAACACAAAAACTTTATAAATACAGTTTTTAAAAACACATCTTATGATCTATGAACATATACTTCTGTTTGTTATAAATTAAGTCGATCTAAAATTTCTTCCTTATATACTCAATATTAATATTTGTGCTGCCATCCACACTATATTTCATATGGCTTATGTTCAATCATGAAACCATAAAAATAATACTGACAATGTTCATTTCTTATGAACATACTTTAAACCAATTAACGCTGTTTATCACAGCTCCTATATTTACCCCCTCACATCCCATTATAAGCATCCTTGTTTATAGGCATATCTAACTTTGTATTAAACCATATGTACTGCTATCTACAGCCCCATTAATATCCATTCTCCATTAACTATCTCCTTATATTTACCTTGATGCTAACTATCACAGCCTCTTTTTATACCAGCTATTAGTTACTTTAATTTCTTCTTCCTTAATATAATATGGCATCTAATCCATATATTTTCAATCAATGCTGACTTAATGCAGCTCCTATTTCAACTCCCTAGAACCATATATTTCTACTAGGACCTATCATAAAACCCCGTCATCTAAGCATGGCAAATGTTTCTAAACTTCATAGCCACTATGTAATTAACCTCCCCTATTAACTCTGACTTCATACTAGCACAAGTTTTTGGTACTCATGTTTTCTACAACTTATTACTCACAAGGAGAATGTGTCTCTCTTGGTAGTCTAGAGTTGTTTGTTAACCATTTTCTGAACGAAAGGTTTTAAATAAGGCCCCGTCTTATTACTCTTTACTCTAAACAAAACGATAATTGCTTGTGAACCAAAATTTTTAACAATTTTCAACTTATTTGTAAACAAGGGTAAATACTATTCAATATGCAAGACAATTCAACTAAAATCATAATTCATGAGCCAACTAAAACGAAGTCAAAACAGGATATCATACCCCCCAACGTTTTGAAAGACAATTTTCATTCCCCTCATATTAATAAGGTAATCAACCAATTCAAAGAAAGACATTATTCAAAATAATATGACATACATGATGAAACAAAAGAATCCATTTTTTAAATATCATCCTATCCATTATTAGTCACTTTTTATGACTAATAATAAATTATTTATCTATTAATAAAACTCAACAAGTCAAATCTCAAAATCAAATGGTCATAAAAAATACATCTTCAAGACCACACGAGAATTTACATCCATATTACCTAACTTATTACCTAAAATATACAACATCATGTCTACTCCTCAAGACAACTCACCACAACTATTAATTAAGCTATTTGCCAATCTGTTTCTATAATCATCCTGTAATACACAGCTACCGTATTTCATCAATTATCAATTTCCTCTTTAAACCACAAAATTTTCATCCTGCTATCTGCAGCATTTTCTATCAATTTATTTACTATGTCTCCAATTCTTCAGTAATTCTAGATTTTTCTGTATAAGTGCCATCTCCACATCAATGTCTTCATCCTCTCGTAGAGAAATATTTTCCTTCATGCTATCTCTATTAGACTCTGAATTTTCATCCATTCCTTCTTCTTCATCTGTATGTCTGTTGCTAGCAGCCGCTAATTTTTTTCTTTCTATATCTAATCTAATCTGTCTATCATAATTTCTTAACGATCTTTCAAGTAGTGGCATATCTTCGTCGCTTGATGAATTGTCTCTAATTCTTCTCTGTCTTTTAACTTCCCTATTTCTCTGTTTCTCTATTCTCCTTTTCACTGCTTGTCTGGTATTTTTAAATGGAGCGGTTACCTCTTCCTCCATAGATTCAAGACTATCATAACCATCATACGTATTCCTTTCTTCTTTCATCAAAGTTTTCGGTATTGTTTCTGCCTGTTCATAAGTATCATCGTAAACTGGTGTTGTTATTAATTGACTTTGTACCGGATCTTTTCCAAAATCTGTGGGTATTGTATATTTAGCTCTTCTGACGAGTTGTCCATCTGAATATAACTCGTCTGAATAATAATAATAATTATTATTGTTATTATCTCTCCTATCTTCATTATCTCTTCTTAAATGTTCCACGTGTGCCCGTGCTGCATGTCCTTTGATTTGGTTCTTTATACTGTACGATACAGTACCTAACTTTTCTAAAATATAATAACCTGGAATCCAATGAGCATCAAATTTGGAGTTTCTTCTATGCTTCTTATAATAAACTCTATCACCTACTATAAATTCCTGTAATTGTGTATTTTTGTTTGCGTACTTTTCTGTCTTTCCCTGGCTTTAATTATATTGTTTCTTAACCTTACATGCGCTTTGTGCATTTCTTGTATAATAACTTCCTGAAAATCCTCCCCCATGTATTTACGTCTTGGTTTTAACAGATTGTCAATTGGGAGTATAGGCTCTCTTCAGTGTAATAAATAGAATGGTGAAAACCCTGTCCCCTCATTTTGATTTGTGCGTATCGCGTTTAGTGTAGATCCTAAGAAAAGGTCCCAATCTTTTTCATGCTCTTCGACAATTTTTGCTATTATGTTATACAATGTCCGATGTTGTCTCTCATTCTTCGCATTTGAAGAAGGTCTATAATATGAAGTTTTTATATGGCTTATATTCAAATCCTGTAATAACTTCTCGAACTTCTTGTTCACAAACTCCTTACCATTATCTGTGAGTACGATCTGTGGGCAACTAAATCTTGGTATGAACTCCTGTAGAAAAATATTAATGATGGTATCTGCGCTCTTATCCGGATTCGCATAAATTTCTGGCCAGAGACTATAGCAGTCCACGACATGAAGTAGATATACATTCCCTGATAGTGTTCTAGGATGAGGACCCGATATATCTAAACTCACATTCTGCATTGGAAACTGAGGAATGTCAGTATCTTGTAAGGGACATTTGATCGTTTTCATATTTCTTAACCTACACTTCTCACATGCATCAACGTATTTACAAGCAGTTTTAAATAAGTTCGGCCAATAATATTTATTAGTGAGTGCTTTTACTAACTTATCACGACCGAGATGACCATTCTCATCATGATATGCCTTTAGAATCTCAATTTCCAAATGTTTTGGAATGTATTTTCTCAACTGTTCGCTTCTTTCATTCACGTAATATAACTGATCATCATCCTGCAAGACTAAAAATTTTTTCTTACAACTGTTCTCACCCGTTTCGTTCAATTTTTGTTTTATTTCTACAACTTTCGGATCTAATTCTTGTTTTTCCTTCATATTAAATTGCATTAAATGTGGGTCTTCCGCTCTAGGTTCAGATTCTTGATCCGACGGTAAACTCCTAAAATCTTCTCTACTTAATATGGCAGAATCTAATATATTTACTTGCCAGTTTCGGTCGTCTATTTCGGGTTCACCCTCATCCTCAGTGTTTCCTGATGTCTCTGGATACGGATTCTGGATAATAAATCTGCACAGGTGTTGTCCCTACCGGCTACGTACTCTATCTTTGCGTTGTACCCCTGCAAATTCAACGCCCATGTCTGTATTTTTCTGTTCTGCACTGGAGCTTCTAGTAAAGATTTTAAGGGCATGTGGTCAGTTCTAATAATAAAATTGGCGTTATGTAAATAATAATTAAGTTTCTGAAGAGCATAATGAATAGCATATGCCTCTTTTTCTATAGTCGACCATTTTCTCTGAGATTTACTAAGTTTGTGTGACAGAAAATAAATTGGTCTTTCATTCCTAACTCCTGGTATTCCTGATCTTTCTCCTTCATATGGTTGTGCTAAACATGCTCCTATAGCATTATCCGAAGCATCTGTATACAAAATTAACTGTTTATCCAAATCTGGATGTGTCAATAGTGGCACTTCTGTTAAGCTATTTTTAAAAAACTCAAATGCTCTTTGACACTCATCATTCCACTTAAATCTAGCGTATTTGCCAGTCAGGTTAGTGATGGGATCTGCTATTTTTGAGAAACCTGGAATGAAACGACGATAGTACCCACATGTACCGATAAAAGCACGAACTTCTTTTACGTTGGTTGGAGGAGGCAATTCTTTAATAACCTTTACTTTATCCTGATCTGGTTTAATTCCTTCTCTATCAATAATGTATCCCAGGTACTTAGTTTCTGTTTTTAGAAATTAACATTTATTGAGTTTCAATTTAACATCATGTATTCTTAATCTGTCAAATACTAATTTTACATGTTTCAGGTGGTCTTGTACGTCTCCTGCTGTGTAGATCAAAATGTCATCTATATACGCTAATGCGTACTTTTGCATGCCTTCTAATACTTGATTTATTAATAACATATAGTGAGAAGGCGCAGTTTTGACCCCAAAAGGCATTCGTAAACATTCGTAAGAACTTGCGTGTGTACAGAAAGCACTTTTCTTTTGAGCATCTGGGGACATAGGGATACACCAAAATCCTGACCTTGCATCCAATGTAGTGAAGAAGGTAGACCCATTAAGTAACCCTAAAATATCGTCGATCACCGGCAATGGATAAGCTACATTCTTAGTGATTTTGTTCAACGCCCTGTAGTCACAGCAGAATCGGTGTGAACCATCGGCCTTGGTCACTATAACAATCGGAGATGACCATTCTGACTTCGATCTTGTTATTATTCCTGCTTTTAAACATATCTTCTATTGCCTTTTCGACAATTTCTCTATTCCTTAAGGGAGTTCTACACGGTTTCAAACTAATTGGTGGGTGATTTCCAGTATCTATTTCCATAGTGACTGTTTTGGTTTTCCCCAATTCTAAGTCATTAATTGCAAAAACATCTTGATTCTCTTTTACAAGTTTTTCTAATATATTCCTTATTTTCCGGTGGAGCTTTTAACTGTGCTAATAATTCTTGTTCTCTTGTTGTTTTGTCTACTGAATATATTTGAGATGTATGTTTTCTGAATGGATGGATCAATTCATCATTCCGCACGTTCCATCTTCTTCCACGTCTATTCCTGGTATTGATTCTCTCCATAGGGGTTTCTGAATAATTCATTCTCGGCATTTCTACTCTATCTGTTGTTAATACGCTTTTAGGATCATGTTCTACTTTGGCTATTACACATCCTCTGTACAATTTAATTTCCCTGCCTGTGTTGTTAATAATCATTACTGGAAAAGTTAAGTGTTTATCTAATGTCATTATTCCATCCGGAACTTCTAGACCAGGCTCATCTATTACCTCCCTTTGTAATTATGTTATTCTAACTGTATGTCCTACTAAATAATACGGATTTCTTTTCACTTTCGCCTGTATCAGATTAACCGTTTGTGGTTTTAAAGTCGTGGACGTTTTAACTCTAACCAGTGCTGATGTGTGCATTTCCTCTTCTAAATCTACATACACGCCCTTGAATCTTAATTTGTGCAGATCAAATAAAAGTCCTACACCATTTTTTAGTAAGAAATCCCTACCTATAAGCATGTTCCTATTTAACTCTTTAACTACGTGAAAAAGATGTCTTACGTTGGTTCCTCCTAATTTGAGATTTATCATTGTTTGGCCAAATACATCTAAATTTTGTCCTGTAACAGAGTGAAGAGTATCATGACTCCTGAATATTTTGCAATTTTTTATTATTTTGTATAAAACTTTTTCTTTGATTACACTAACTTGAGCTCCCGAATCAATTAATGTTTGAATTCTATATTTCCCTATTTCTATTATGCATGAACTAGGGTCCGGTTTATTTATTGAAAATTGTTTGATTTCACCCAGTTGAGACCACTTTTTACTCGTCCTCCTATACTTGTCATAAAAACATTCCTTAACTCTTGGGACCTTGTTATCTTCCCTCCTACCGCAGGTCCTATTCAGTAAGTGGGATTCCGGTTTTCCTGCGTTCTTGGCCTTGTAAAATTCCTCTGTCTACCTTCAAAATTCCTATTTGATCTGTCATTGACATTTCTATTTTGTGTATTCGCCTGAACACGCCTGTTACCACAGAATTTAAAAACGTGTCCGCGTTGACCAGAACCCCAACAGACTATATTTGTGTTACCGACCGTTTCTCTTATAGGATTTCTCATTTGTCTTCTTCTATCGTAAGCATTTTCATTACTTCCCTGCAACGTCTGCATTCTTCCTCTTCTATTCCATCCGAACCTTGCTTGTCTGATCTCCATGGGCTCTTCGATCCTATCCTCCAGACTAGTTCCTATTTCTCGTCCTACTCTCAGTCTAAATCTTCGTCTCAAATTCTATTCCTGTACAGCTATATCCACAGCTTGTGATAACCTCTCAGGGTTTTCTCTCATTAATTTAAACTTCAGTCCATCTGATTTTATACCGTCTACAAAAATCCCGACCAACATTCGTTCCACTTCCTCCCCTCGTACGTTCTGTCCCAAAAATGCCTCCTCAGCTAGGTTAATCAACCTATCACTAAATAATTCCAGTTTCTCCAGTGTTTTGCTTGGATTGTCTTAACACTGAAAACGCATGATGTGGGTATGTGATTTCAGCATACTTGTGGGCCAAGTCATCCTTGAACTGCTCCCATGTCTCATCTACTCTAGCTTCTAATTTTCTTCTAATGTGATCCGAAACCGGTGCTACAGTGGCCTGGTAAGCAATTTTCATCTTCTCCTCATCCGTTGCTGCGACCAAGAATGCATGTTTCTCCACCGAAGTCATCCATTTCTTGAAATCTTTCGCCTGCCTACTAAATTTTTCAATCTCTGTCCCTATTCCTTGTTGCTTTATTACTGTGTTGAGTCTGCCTATTGCCGTGCCTACTCCAGTTAAAACCTGTGTTAAGGTAACTTGTTCTTCTGCCATGCTGAAATATGCTGAAATAGTTTTGCTATACAAGTTATATAACCAAATTCACAATTATAATTTAATTAATAGTTATCAATAAGTATACCACTGTAGGCGTATTTAAATTAAACAAGAGACGTAAGCAACTGTTTTTCGTCCTATAAAGATCAAGTGTTCAAATTAATTAATTAATTTTACCTAACACACAATGTTATGTTATATTAGTTAAATTTTAATTATTCTAAATACCGTCTTTGGATGAAATATACCATTCTACGGGTCAAAAAGGAAAGTAAATCCAAATATGCCGACAGAGGACTATGCTTGACAACTGTAGGCTTCACAGAAAAAAAAACCGAGTATGTCGTGTTCCTCGATTCTATCCTAGAGAAAGGAAACTTCTGGACTCTTCATTTCACCCATTGGCGGGCACATCAGAATTGTGGCTTCTTTTCACCCGAAAAAGGGCACGTCTGGACTTCACATGAAAAAGGGCACGTCTGGATTTGAAACGGCTCAAGCTGAGAAATGAAGCGACTACAATAGGTTCTCTTCTTCAGCAGGACGGCAACCCATTATGCCCACCCGCGTCCAAAAAGACCAAAGCAAGTAAATCGCAATCCATAATTAACTTCATAAGCCTGAGTTTGGTTTGGCTAAAGTCAGGTTGGTGTCGGCTGACTCATCTTTCAAAGCGATAAAATGACGATCTTCATGGTCTCTCAGCAAATGAGCTTGACATGCATTGACTCATGTTTTACATCAGCGTGTCGGAATCTTGACCACAAACTTCTTGTAGTTAACAACGACAGCTCCAGTAAGTGACCTCACTTCAAGCAGCCAAGGTTAATCCAACGGCACAATGACCTCAATCAGCTTCCTGAGTCAGTCGAACAGGAAAAAAATCACAAACAAACTCACAACCATCCACCCCTGGGCGGGCTTTTGGTGGTTGCAAGTCTTACTTTTAAGGTGCTATTAAGAAAAACTGCCATCAAAACGGCGATTCATTCAACAAAACCTGGGAAGGTCGTATAGCGGTGATTCATCCAACAGAATCTGAGAAGTTCGTATAACAGCGGCGAATTAGTCATCTGATGTAACAGCTGTTGTGGCTCTTTGTTGTCGCAACCACAAGCATTTTGAAAGCGTGTTTATTAGAAGTTCTCCGCTGTGCCGTATGCTTCAATTTCCTTCACGTTTTGTCCGCAACAATCTAAGTCCGAATCCTGGGATAGCGGCAGCAAATCATTACTGTAACAGTACAGCGACAATTATATGGCAGATACACATGAAGTCCTGGTTGTAATTTCTATAGGGTTTATTTGACTGAAGAGATCATAAATTGATAAAGCAATATACAAAAGATGTTGTCAATACCAGGTTCGGCTAGTAACTGACTTCTCTACCCACCACGTCACGGCTTGAGCGTCCTTAGTAACGTTTTTATAGGATGCTCAACCGTGCCTAGTCTTTGCACATCATTCTCTCCTAATCTACTAACAGAGATGGTGCTCTGTTACACTAGCAAGAGGAATACTATAGATAAAATATATATTAGAAAGAATCATAACAGTTAGAAAAAAAAAGAACGAACAATTACAACATATGTACAAATATACGTACCATGTAATACAAACAATAATGAGCAAGAATGCAAGGACTTCTTCGAAGATATTTACTCGGATTGGATTCCCACTTAAAATCCTAACCGACAATGGATCACAGTTTTGAAGTAAACTCATGGAAGAAGTCTTTCGGCTATTTCATGCTCGCCATATCTATTCATCTCCCTATTTTCCATAGACAAATGGGAGTGTAGAACGGTGGAATGGTACCCTCATCAGTATTCTGAGAAAGTTAGCTCAAGAAAAACCAGAGGATTTGGACGCATATATTCCGGCTGCACTATTTGCAATTCGGGAAGTTCCACTTCACTCTACCGGGATTGCGCCGGCAACACTGTTGTTTGGGAGGCCAATCAAAGGACCATTAGAAGCTTTACTGAGAACGTGGACTGGTGATCACGCAGATGATTCAGTAGTTACTCTATCTGTTTATGTTGCTGAATTGAAGAAACGTCTACAACATGGTTGGAGACAAACTAATGGGAATCTACGTCGAGCTCGACGAAGAATGGCTCGCAATTTCAACAAAAAAGCAAAAGATCGAGAGCTGACAGTGGGTGATAAAGTGATGCTACTACTTCCAACCAGTCAGAACAAGTTGCAAATTGGATGGAAGGGACCATTTGAGGTGACCAAGAAAATATCTCGTACTCACTACAAAATATCTGTCAAAGGCAAGTTGAAAGTGTTTCACATAAACCTTTTAAAGAAATGGAATGAAAGGTCCGCAACCTCCGAAACTGCACATCTGCTACTGAAGTAGAACAGGGAACTACCATGGGAACGGAATGTACACTGCAAGCCAAAGAGACATTTCAGGATGTGGATATCAACCTTATCCGATCTCAAGATCAACAGAAGCAAATTCGAGATCTTATGGCAATGTATGCAGAAATACTTACTGACAAACCAGGTCTTTTGATTTAGTGGAATTTGGTATGAAACTAACAGATGATACACCTGTGCGAGTCAAGACGTACCCAGTTCTTTATGCCAAGCAAAATACTTTGCAGGAAGAGATACAGCAGATGCTCCCGTCAGGAATCATATCACCATCTGAATCTCCATATAGTGCAAGTATGGTGTTGTTGAGAAAAGCCAGTGGGGAACATAGATTGTGCATCGATTATCGACAGCTCAACGCGATTACTGAATTCCAGGCAGAACCTCTACCTAACAAGAATCAACTATTCACCCAGCTCAACACAGCCCAATACTTCACCAGGATTGATCTCAGTAAGGGATATTACCAAATTCCTGTTAAACCGAAAGTCAGACCGTGGTTAGCTTTCAGTACTCCTGGAGGACACTACGAGTTCAATGTTCTTCCATTTGGATTAAGTCACGCTCCAAGTGTTGTTACACGAATGATGAGAAGATTACTTGACCCATTACGTCATCCGGCCATCAGCCACTTCATGGATGATATTTTAGTTGCGACTGAGACATTTGAGGAGCATGTCAAGACATTGCATCTCTTGTTCAAGCAACTTAAGGAAACAGGTTTGACAGCAAGACCCAAGAAGTGTCAAATAGGATTCCAACAGTTGGACTTCCTAGGCCATAAGGTATCTCAAGGCTTAATAGCAACTCAAGAAGGGAATGTGGAGACAATTCAGAGAGCACCTCGCCCAAGGACCAAAAAGGATGTTCGATCATTCGTCTCCTTATGTGGATTCTACCAAAGATACATTAAAGACTTAAATACTCTCTCTGCACCCTTAACGGATCTTACCAAAAAGGGGAATCCAGAGAAAGTCATTTGGTCTGCTGATTGTGAGAAAGCTTTTGTAAGCTCTCAAACAAGCTTTAACAGCCAAACAGATTCTGCATCTACCAGACCTCGACCGCTCGTTCGGGCTTCGCACTGACGCGAGTAATATAGGGGTAGGCGCCGCCTTACTCCAGAGGAAAGGAGATGAACAATCAGAGCTATTCCCTGTAGCTTATGCAAGCAGGAAATTGAATGCAGCTGAGCGAAACTACTCGGTGATTGAGCGTGAATGCCTTGCTTTAATCTGGGCAGTGGAAAAATTTCAGGCATACCTGTATGGTAAACATTTTACTGTGCATTATGATCACCAACTCTTGATGTTTCTGGCATCATCACGGAATCTGAACGCAAGACTCATGTGATGGTCGCTGTTGTTGCAACCATACTCATTCCAAATCGAATACGTTCCTGGGAAAATGAACGTAGGCGCCGACTTTGTTTTTGAGTCTTTATCCAGTTCCTGATGAACCACCAACTTCGGATGAAGTGGAAAACCAACCAGAGGGATCGCAAAAGGAGCGTGTCAACTGTGAATGAATGAGACGTTTGTTCTCCACAGAGATCAATCTGGAGAGAGGGGGGGGGGGGGGGGTTCTATCGCATCTGCGCACCTCAGTTAGTTCATATCAAGTTGCACGCCACAGTCCCCAAAACACATTGTTCTACACAGTGCCTACGCTATTCCGCATCGGAATGTCAGGAATGTTGTATAATGTCTAAAAATAGAGGTGTCACCCGACGATGGACAGGTAAGGTGTTCGAATCTTATAATCTATTGGTCGACGTAGCCTCGGTAGCGTTTTTGCAAGGACTGCTGGATAGGAAAAAGCCTTAGAACTCCACATACAGTCTGATATTCATGGAAGCCGGTCGTGTTTTTCGTATGGAGTATCTTGTACTTGTGTGTCCCTCGCCTGATTCGGTGTCAGAATGCCTCTGGAAAACGGATACGTAGCTGATATATGCGTCAGGTAAAGCTTTGTGTATATGAGATCTGTGTGTGAAGATTCCAGCACGAAAGAAAATATATTCTTCAATGTGGAGATTGCCGCCAACTCCTGTCCCTTCTGTGCAATGGCTAATTCCGCTGTCACTGCCTTGAAAATATCTGACTCCATCTTATCTTCTGTTTCCAAAGGAAGTGCTGTACTGTACACTATATCGTTAAGCTGTGAGAAGAGGCAAGTACTGGGCCCAGAATTCTGTTCTAATCTAAAGCCCTATAGCTTTCTGATTTCATTCAGAGCCTGGTTTAGTAAAAGCAAAACATGCTATGACTTCTGTGGCGACCGCTGCCCCCTTTTAATCCACGGCCAATCTTCAGCACACGAGAATGAGAGAAGGAGGAATGAATGGTTTCTTCCTCTTGTCTTTATACGTCCGTGGTGTGGAGAAAGATTGTATTGCATGACTGATTAGCATTGATGACAGGTCCAGCGTTTTAAACTGCTGTGATATATTCGAACGAGTTGTAAAACGATCACCACTGTATCTTGCACTCTGGTCGAACTGAAGTCAAGCTAACAACCCAGTCTAGGCACTCCAGTGAACGAAGAAGAAGAAGATTGGTGTTCGAATGAGAGAATGAGCTTGTACTTTGTCATCTCATCTCTCTATCTCTATGTATATATGTTGTTGTCAATGGATGAGAGGCAGTGTGAAATTTCACAATGAGTACTTCACCTGCATATTCATTCCATACACATGACAATCATTGTATTAACTTATGAATGAAAATATTCATTATATGCTTCCTTACATTATTGCTTTTATTCAACATGTGGAATGTTATTTTATTAAATCACCTCCCTGTTTGAAAAAGTAAGTAAAGGAAGATATACATCTTATGCTTCCATGCATTATCACTACTAACCAGCCTGGGGAATATCATTAGTAATATTGCACCCCTGTCTGTAAAAGTAAGTAAAGAAAATGACAGATGAAGTCAGAAAGAATAACCAGGAATTGTAACTAGGCAGACTAACCATCTGAGGCAGCAGTGATTGGTAACATGAGTTTATATGAATGATATTCCATCATAATCATCACCTGTTCTGTACCATTGCTGGTCAGGATCAGATCTTGCTGTGTGCATTCCTTCATGAACTCTCCATCCCTCATCTACTAGCGTTGTCGTTATCTGTGTCTGTGTCCTCTGTGAGAACAACAGCCTAAACAGATCACTATGTACAAGAGCAAAAGAGGACCTAGCTTGCCAGATGAATGACAGATGCCTGATACCAGTACAAAGAAGAGACACTGTAGCTCTCAATTTGTAGGTGCTTCCTGAATCTTCTACTTTCTATCACTTCTATCTGTAGCCCTTTTCATTCTTGTCAACTGGAGAACCATTATCAGTTGAGCAAATATAAATAGTATCACCATGTTTATTCACGTCAGGTGAGGAAGACGGTGTTCGCAGATTATCGCAGATTTATCACAGATCTATCGCAGATCAATGCAGATCTAGCGCAGATTACTTCAAATTACTGCAGATTATTGAAGAACAAGTTGATGAGATCATATTAGATGGATAGACAGACTGTTGAGTAGGGAATGGACTGAACGAGAACCATTGCCAATGATCAGCTGGAGAACAAATTAGGGATTCTTGCACTGCGTCAAGTGGACAGTGACCCCGAATCTGTTATTGGAAAACAATTCATAGAGGAGCTGCCAACCTAATAACTCCCAGAGAATCTAGTGCTCAGTGTTATCTGGGTGTCCTTCTAAAAGCCAGCATGTCAGACCCAGAACCATCTCACCACCAACTCAATTGAATTGAATTAAACTTGAGAACAATTGCCACAGGCATATCACATTCAATAGACTGAGAACATTTAATTAATAACCTCAAGTAATATTTGTGTGTATTGATTGATTTGATTGATTGATTTAGGAACCGACATCACAGCATTCGGGACATTCCCATAAGCGCTCCGTCCCCATCCTCAGCAGCCAGCGAAGAGTTCCAACACTAATAGTTCCAGTAGCAATCTGATTATATATCAGTCTCGCTTTTCCTCTGAGCGTCGATCGTCGGCCAGATAACATCGTCACACCTCGCTGCCTCATTCTTACCAGACTATGGTGATCCATTTGCTCCTCCTAGGTGTACACGTGCTCCCACAAGGCCGCAACCACGTCTGTTTTGTATTGCATCAATAATCCACCAAATTTTGCCAAGCCAGCCAATCTGTCCGCCTGTTCATTCCCCAGCATACCGGCATGCCCAGGAGAAAAGATCCAGGTGATGCTTGCTACCCGTGACCTCAGAAGAGAAGCTAGCACGAAGCTTGCCTGTTCTCACCCTCCTCAGCATGCTTTCTGAGTCAGTTACAATCACAATGTGTGTATGTATCGTGTTCTCTATCCAGCGGAAAGCTGCACTGACCGCCTCCACCTCCATTCTTAAGCTAGATGTTGTGTTATCATACGCCAGGCTCTCCTGCACCAATTGCCGACTATTAGCTTTTGCCAAGAACCCCCCAGGCACTTCTCCTACCTCTCAACACAGACCCATCCGTGTAGATAATCACATCACCAGGGCGAGAATTATCCTGAATTAGTTGCTGAATTTCCACTTCTGTGGCCCCTGCTGGCCATTCCCTGCACTCCCGGCGCAATGTGATTATAACTCTGCACAAGTCTGACTGCTCGGCTGGCACTCTGACCCACTCCTCTCCTCGCCTGATATTCTCCAAGGGGCAACATCCAGCGCCTCATGCAACGGGTGATCTGCGCCTGCATCACCTTGTGCCTACCAGCAACAGTAGGCAAACCAAGGATATAACGCATACACACTACTGGAGTATCTCTGGTGCATCCCAGAATGACCCGCATAGCCTCGTTCTGTATGCGCTATAATTTCACCAGCTGACTCTTTGACACAGTGAGCAGTCCTAGTCCATAATCAATCACTGAGTGGATCAAGTGCTGGTATAGTGTGAAGAGCATTCTCTGTCCTTTGCAGCCATAGTTTTAAGTGCATTGAGTCCCTTTTGAGATCTTGTCACAACCGTCTCCACATGGTCTTTGTTGTTCTCTCTGTTGACGCTTCTGCCATCTATCGTGAGGCTTGGGGCATCATCTCTCACAATCCTGTTGTCCAGATAGCACCACAACACAGCCGCCTTTTCCGGGTTGATGACAGCACTCATTTCAGTGCACCAGTCAATCACTTTGTCTACTGTCACCTGTAGCTCATGGAGTTGTTTGATCCCTATTTCTCCCCTGCCTGTTCTCACACCATTACCTCGCCTTCTCCTCCTCACTCTCTTCGCTAGCCGCTGAAAGATGTGTCAAGCGCAGAGCACGTGCTCCGTAGCTCCGGCGACGATTCCCGTGTTTAATTAACTCCATAAGCATTTGTGTAGAGACTGTTTAATATCACAAACATTATAAATCCATGGAAATTCCAAAATCATCATCAGATATAATCCAGAGATATTATTAGGAAGAACTTGTTGGTAGGCACAGTGACAATCTGAACTATTACAGACCTAGATCCAATGAAGTTAAATGAACATTAACTAATTGGTGTGCTGAATTGTAATTTATGTTTCAGAGATGCACTTCATGCTTTTATCTCCACAGTCATATTTAGTAAATAAACTGAATTGTACTTTCACTTCTTCTTTTGTCGGGTATATTGTGATGTGACAAAAACTTTTATATGTGTTTAGTTAACATTACTAAATCACATACTTCAAGAATCTGGAACTACAGGTGGCTGGGTAACCACGAATAGACAGCAACGTCCTGTACTATTGTAAGCATCCAGGTTCCAGGTTATTCATAAAGGAGAGCTTAATAACAAATAAATTTTCTTGCAACCGTTTCCCCTATACGAAAACATGGATGTAAGTGGGGGTCACGAGCTAGATAAGTATCTCCTCTTCTTGGAAGGCTAAGTTTGGAGGGAAATCAGCAATATTCCCGGGAAAACCCTAGATTTCCTGAGCCAATATTAGGCACTTTGGCTTCCAAAGAACCAACCCCTCCAAACGAAATTAGTCCCATTGTCCTAGCGGGACTTCATTACGGGGCAGGCCAGGGTGGGTACTGCATTCTCCTCCCAACATACCACAGTTTCACATTTAGGAAGTACAAGGGAGGTAGAAATATCATTTGTGAGCAACCGCATTTAGAGCCATGAGAAGAAAGTACCAACGTGAAATACGCAAAGAAAATTATGACATAGTGTATTTGGATGAAACTTGGATTAATGCGCACCACACAAATGAAGCGGAATGGCAATCAGTGGATGGAAAGATAAAGCGATATGTACCAAGTAGTAAAGGACAGTGGGTGGTAGTATGCATAATGACTTACTACAGAATGCAACATAATGCGGTCTCGTGTTCGTATCAAACATACAGGCAATAGGGATTATCATAATGAGATGAATGGTAATGTATTTAGAGACTGACTCGTCTTGTCTAATTATGGACAATTGGACAATGCATCATACCACAATGATGTTGCCCAAGAAGACAAAATACCTACGGCATTGAAAACAAAAGAATGCAATAAAGATATGGTTCCGAAGAGAAATCGTACCATTTTAAGAACGTATTTCAAGCTAGAATTGTTGTCCTTGTAAAAAAAAAAAAAAAAAGCAAGAAATATCAAATTGACAAGTTGATAGAAGAGCATGGCCATAGGTGCTTGAGACTTCCGCCGTAGCAGTATCATTTAAACCCTATATAACTTGTGTGGGCTAAAATTAAAGGAAAAGTGGCAGCTGACAATCAATCAATCATGTAACAATGTGCGATGCCGGAAAGCGTGGTCGGTCATGACTCGCCATTTCACTCGATCACCAGAGTCGTGGATCAGCTCAGTGTTCCTGTCTCGTCCATGCCATGTGGCCAAGCCATCCAGGTATTTTCCTCTCGGTCTTCCTCTTGGTCTGTTCCCTTCGATCTTGCCAGTTGTCACTAAGTTCTCCAATCCATTTCTTCCCATAATATGTCCAAAATATGTTGACTGTCTACGTCTAATTTCTGTAATCAATGTACGATTTTCATTTATCTCCTGTAGTATTTTGTCATTGGTATTTCTATCTGTCCATGGTATTCTTTGCATTTTCCTCAGAAACCAAATTTCTGCAGCCATCAGATGTTTTTCAGCTTCACTGCACATTGTCCAAGATTCACATCCATACAAAAGAACAGGCTCTACGTATCCCCTCAACACTCTTTTTCTCGTTTCAATTGACATCTTTTTCTTGGTCAGAATGTTTTTCACCATCTCCCATCAGATGTTGTGACTGTTCCGTGATAATTGTATCGATTCATTTGTTGAAGAATATTCCATTTACTTGTATATTACATTGCGGTACTTCGTTCTTCCAAGTGACGACCATAACCTGTGTCTTTTTACAATTTAATTCTAACCCCAGCTGCTCACTGTGTACAACAACCGCATCTACCTAATTGTTGCAGATCCTGCGCATTGTCTGCAATCAATACTGTATCATCTGCATATCTAATGTTATTGATGTTTCTTCCTCCAATGCTGATTCCATTTATATCTTCTACATTTCTGAAAATATTTTCATTGTACATGGAAACAAGATCTGGAGACATTACACATCCCTGCCGAAAACCTCTCTTAATAGGCTGATATGATATTGTCCCACTTCATTATCAATCCTTATGGCAGATTGTTGTTTCCAATATATGTTTTTTATAAGCCTAATGTCTTTCCCATCAATTTGTAGATCTGCAAGCATATCCACCATGTTGACATGTCTAACTCTATCAAAAGCTTTTGTGTAGTCAAGAAAGCTAAGATGCATATCCTTGTTTACTTCTATAGCACGTTCAATAACGTTTCGCAACATATACACAGCATTTACTGTACCCTTTCCTTTTACAAACCCACATTGTTCTTCCCCTATTTGAGGTTGTAATTTCTTCCTTACTCTTTGCATGATAATTCGTAGCAAGATCTTTGTGATGTGACTCATTATACTAATTGTTCTATGTTGATCGCATTCCAAGGCTCCTGATTTCTTTGGGATTGCAATAAATACAGAGTTACATAATTCAGAAGGTATATCTCCAGTATCATATAATGTTTTCAGCAGTCTGGTGACTTGATCTAGTCCATATTCTTCTAAAGCTTTAATCATTTCTGTTGTGATGCTATCTGCACCGGGGGCCTTGCCAGCTTTCATATGCTTAAGAATATTTTGAACCTCCATCTTCAAAATTGGCGGTCATTCATTATTAAATCTAATATCATACTGTTCCTCTCTGTTATCCTCATAAAGGTTTTTCACATAATATGTCCATACATATATAATCTGATCATTTTCTATTATGATTTTGCCATCTTTAGTTTTTAGACAGCCTGTTGATGTACTTGTTCTTTTATTAGTAAATTCCTGAAATCTTTTGTGCACTAATTTGGTATTTTGACTGTTGTGTTGTTTTTCAATTCCTAAGCACTTTTCCACAAGCCGTGCTTCTTTTGCCTCCTTCCATAATATTCTGATTTGTCGGTGGATTTCTTCATATTTGGCAGAATTAGTTTTGTTGAGTCTTCTTGTTTCTATTAAGTGTAAAATATCTTCAGTCATCCATTTCTTACGACCTGCCTTCTTTAATTTTGGAATAGTTGATTCTGCAGTTAACTGATTGAATTCTTCAACATTTCCCATTTCATTTCACAATGAACACCCACATCCTGGAATAGGATCTCTAGATCACACAATATATAACATCTGTTCTGTACTTCTATGTTGAACTTGTTTTGTATGTCCTTGTCATTTTTTCTTTTAGTCATTGGATCAACATCACGGCACACGGTTTAACCCATAAGTGCTCCGTTTTCCTCCTAACTCAAACCTGAGTCTGGAGAAACTCAGCTCAATGCACGAACTCCGTTGCATCGGCGAGGATCCTGAAATGATTTGGGTAGATTTTTAACTCGAAATTTTGCCCGGGCAGCGCCGTTAGGTTACTCTTTTTCGATTTCCAACTGCCAAGGGATTTTTACGTGCGCAACAATACACACGGGCGTCCGATCTCACTACCCAGAGACCAGGGGAAATTACTGGAAGTCCCGGTAGATTCTTTAAATAAATCCTGGTCCTCACCGGGGCCTGAACCCGGGACTTCCAGCACTTCGAGGCGGACACCGTACTTCAAGACCACGCAGCCCCCCACCTTTTAAGTCCCCACCTTGTCATTACTCAATGTACACAAATCATATTTAGTGTTTCTTGTTATATACTTGACTTTCTTCAACTTTATCCTCAATGTTCCTGTAAGTAATCTTTGATGGTCACTATAACAGTCAGCACTGGGAACTGCTTTTGCTATTGTTAACGCGTTTTTAAATCTTCTGCTAATCAGAATATAGTCCATCTGGTTTCTAATCCTGTTATCAGGAATCCTCCATGTCCATAATCTTCTAGTGTGTTGCCTAAACTAGGTGTTTCCTACAATCATTTCCTGTTCTTTTGCCCACTCTACGATTCTGTATCCTCTTTCATTTCTCTCTCCTAAACCATAGTTTCCTACTGTGTGTCTATTACCTTGATTTCCTTCTTTTGCATTGAAGTCTCCTAATATGATATTCATTTCTGAATTTTTACATTTCTTTAAGGCAGACTCTATGTCATTATAAAATTCCTCTACACTATCTTCACTGGATTCTCCTTCTGGGGCATATACTTGAATAACATTTATGTTAAAAGGTCTGCCATTTAATTTAACTAGTAGAACTCTGCCCGACACGGCCCAATATCCTTGAATAGATTTTAATGTTTTCCCGTCCAAAATAATAGCCACTTCCCTTTGTCGATCTTCACCTCCAGAATAAATAATCGTAACAATTTCATCTATCTTGATGCCTGATCCTATCCATCTCGTTTCGCACATCCCTAAAATGTTAATTTGTTCCCTTTATGTTCTCTAATTTGTCGTCGTCGTTTAACGTCCTAACATTCTATGTTGCTAATTTTAATATCTCTGTCCTTGTCTTGCGATCATCAGTCTTTAGGCGATTCATAATGTACTAGGCACTTTTAAACAGGTAGTTTGCCGTTGCTTTCCTCTATGGCAGTGACCATACTGGCCAGATGACCGCAACCATTGTCTCTCGAAAGAGATCCTGACGTCTCGAAACTTGAGACCATAAATAACAAATATCTGTCGGCTGCCCTCAAAGTTTCATCCACCACCTACCTTCCGCGGCTTCTTTTGAACACTTCCAATAAACGAATACGAAATGACACCACATAATCCACAGGAAAACACCAAACAGCGTAAAACACTAAACAGCGTAAAATACTAAACAGCGTCTCCGAAGAATAAACGCATCACGTCGTCGCCATTTGTACCGGAAGCTGACAATACTACATTCAAATTGTCTGACATCAAGATACCAACCCAGTCCGCGCTATTAAAAATTGAAAAAATTTACTGGAAAAAATGTGAGGACCATGTGTTGAAAGAGGAAGATGACTATTGGAGAAAGGATGGATATAGTTTTATGCAACCGAGAACAACGTTAACATACTGAAATCGTCCGACACAGATTAAGGTCTGGGCACATCGCAGACAGTAATCCACATGCACACCTACTGGAATATTTTGCACCAACTATTATGAAGAATTGCAGGCCCTAAACATTATATTAGATAACATCAAATAAGCCATAGAAAGAGAGAAGATTAATATATTAGGAATGTGCTAGACGATGGAAAGAGATAGAAAGAGGCAGGGACTAATACAGGGGAGATTTTAAGATTATTTATTCCGGGGGAGAAGAACGGCAAAGAGGTGTAGCAACTATCTTTAATCGGCAAACATTAAAATCTGTTAAAGGATACTGGGCTGTGTCAGACAGGGTTCTATTGATAAAATTAATCGGCAGACCTTTTAACATAAACGTCATTAAAATATATGCCCCAACAGGAGAATGCAGTGAAGATAGTACATAGGAATTTTATAACGACATGGAGTCTGCTTTTTAGTGATGTAAAAATTCAAAAATAAATATTATGAAAGATGACTTCAAAGCAAAAGTAGGAAATAAAGGCGATGAATGCACAGTAGGCAACCGTGGTTTGAGAGAACAAAACGAAAGGGAATACATACTTATATAATGAGCAAACGAGTAAGAAATGATTATAGGAAACAACATCTAAACAACATCCTAGAAGATTATGGACACGAAGGAGTCCTGACAATAGGATTAGAAACCAGACTGATTACATCCTGATTAACAGAAGGTTTCAAAATGCGTTAACAGTCACAAAAACAGTTCCCAAATGCAGACTTTTACAGTGATCACGGATTGATTACAGGAACATTGAGGATAAAGTTGAAGAAAGTCAAATATACAATAAAATACATTAAACATGATCTGTGTACATTGAAAAATGACGAGGAAGTACAAGACAATGTTAAAATAGAAGTAAAGAATATATTTTATATATTGTCTGAACTAGAGATGCTATTTCAAGATATGCATGATAAATGGGAAATGTTGAAGAATTCAGTCAGTTTGGCTGCAGAAACAACTATTCCAAAATTAAAGAAAATGGGTCGAAAGAAATGGATGACTGAAGAAATCTTACAGCTAATGGAAACAAGAGGTCACAACAAAAATAATAATACCAAATATGAAAAAAATCACAGACAAGTGAGAACATTATGTGAGGAGACAAAATAAGAATAGGTTGAGAAAACTTGCATAGAAATTGAAAAACGACACAACGGTAATAATATCAAATTAATGCACAAAAGAATGAAGATATACTGCAAGTGTGGTGGTCGCTGCCGTGGTACTCTAGGACGTCCCATCTACACACTGTAGTGAGTGAAGGAGAAACCAGCGCCAGATCAATAGCACTGTCCTCATCACCTGAGCGGCTTGCTGTCCTGGTAACACAGCCACTGTTGATACAAGCCAGGTCAATGGTTTCAAGTACAGTCTCAATCTCCTCCCCCTGTGTGTTGGAGGAAATGTTTCCCCATGATCTGCCTTTAGCGTTGAAATCGCCACAGAAAATGAAATTTTTTCATGACCTAATATGTCACTTAAGCATTGCCACTTCTGGGAATCCACACACGCATACACATTAACCAACACGAATAGTAGACCGGGTTGAACTCTGACCGCCTGTATTTGTATGTCGTCATTGTCCCAGTTGGACATGTCTAGCTCTGAAGCAATCATACTATCGCGGATGAGAATCGCCATTCCCAGATTCGCTTGTTATAGAAACATTTGAAGCCGGCCACTTTGAGTAGCTGATCACCCAGTCTCGTCTTCGGAAGTGCTACAATGTCGTTCCTGTAAACCAGATTTTCGAGAATAGGGCCACGTTGTTTTACGCTGGCGCAGTTCCAATATAGGATGCGAGTATACGGTCACATTTAAGTCTAAAACGTCTTACCCCTACATGCGTGCATCGCTTGCGGGTACCTCGTTGGCTCCGCCGTCTTGTTTTGTTGACTCCCGTCCGCACGGAACACACAAATTGTTCCGCCATGTTGAAAAAACCGAACACCACAGAACCACACACGCTGCGACAATTCACTCAAGGTTCCTTCGCTCAATGCACGAAACTCCGTAGCAATGGCGCAGATCTTGAGAAGAACTCCTGGTTTTACATCCTGGTACACAAATTACACGTAGGAGATGAAAATATCCATCTCCTATGTGAAAAGGTAGCGGTCAGAAAAACAACACAACCGTTCTTCGCCATCTTGACCGGAAGTCGATGGAAGATGACAGAGCAGAATAGAACAAGCAAAAACCGCATGTCAGAAGGTGAAAGTATGTTGTGTAATAAGTCACTCTTGTTAAACATCATGAGAGAGTAATGAAATGTCAGAATACTGTATATAGGTCATGTTTAGCCGTTTGGTAGGGAACCTCCAAACGTCAGGGGAGGAGATTAGCATGGCCGAATGTATAAGAGCGCTTACTCTTAAACTTCCTGTATGCTGATGCCGAGGTAACCGTTTCAACCCCTACACCGATCAGTTAGACTAAAATGTTGACTTCTCGCTCTCAACTTGGGGATGTAAATTGCAAGTACCTCAAATGTCAGAGTGGTTTCGCCTGATGGCGAGGGACACTAGAAAAAGAAAAAGCTAATCCACACGTGAAACTCAGTCCAGTGCACTATAAGTGATATCACGCGTATGGACTGCGTTTGAGTTCAAAGCGAGCGAACGCAACAAATAAAACGTTAGTGAACAAATTAGGAAGAGCTTGAAAGCAATGGAGATTTGTTTTCTGAGGCGAATGCTGTGAATGCCTTCGACTAGGAACGAGTGCTTGGTAAGGCCGAATGAAAATAGAACATTACTTCAAGAACGAATGAACTTTATTTTCTAAGGGTTAAAAACTGGACACGCCCGGGCCGTTAGACATTCTGCCCTTCTTATCTCAATGCTCTCATACATTATTTCATTATAGATGAAGTAAATCTTAGACAAAACAACAACAGAGTGGAGATAGCGAGACAGAGACAGACAGACAGACGGACAGAGAGGGAGAGAGAGAGAGAGAAAGAGAGAGAGAGAGAGAGAGAGAGAGAGAGAGAGAGAGAGAGAGAGAGAGAGAGAGAGAGAGAGAGAGAGAGAGAGAGAAAGAGAGAGAGAGCGAGGGAGGGAAACAATGTCATTTGGTAATGTGATAAGAAGAGAAGCATTGAAAAATATCGTGACGAGTGGAAAGACCAGCATTAAGGACGCAGAGGCAGACCGAGAGACGTCGGCCTAAGACGGAGGAATTTAAGATTGACTTCAATAGTATTAATCCAGAAAACCAGGAATCGAGATATGTGGATGTAAGTAACGACTACGCCAACTGACAGGACACATGATGATGATGATGGCCTTGTGCGTTCATAATTCTCAGTTTTGTTGTAGACGAGTATGGCGTAACGGATTCAGTGCCCCCCCCCCACCCCCCCCCCCCACCCCCCCCCAAAAAAAATGAGGAAAATGGATGGTAGAAGATGGGAAGTAGGGGTGTGTCATAGTTATGGCTTAAAAGTTGTTGATATGGTAGCAGATATGTTGTTGTATATATCACTTTAAAGGGGGTATGCATAGGAAAAAATTCTGTACATACGCCCATGGCAGATACGTGATATTGCTTAATCACTCTGTGGCACTTAATCAGTTAAGATCTTCTGGTACCCAGTTGTGTGAGCCTAGTGATGGTCTACTTATGTATCTACACATAGCCCGCCTTCTTCTCAAATATCAGTAAACAAGCGCAACTATCTATCCCACCTCACGTACAGACTGTATGTGTGTATACATACTGGCACAACAATATCAAAAGGAGCCAAGAACATATAAGTAAATAAATAATCTTTTTAATGAAAGAAGGAAATGAAACATCTACGTAGATTAGTTTATGACTCCTTAAAGTAATAAAACAGCGAAAGCTGTCGTGGAAAGCAATAATGCACAAAAGAAACACACAAAAGGGTAACGAATGGCCCAAAAAAAATTACAGTGGTACCTCGGGGTACGAACTTAATTCGTTCTAGAACTCGGTTCGTAACCCTAAATGTTCGTTACCCGAAACATTGAAATCAATGAAATAGAGACAATCCGTTTCAAAATGAAAAAAGAATCGTTCTTTTTTATCAACAACCGGTCGTTTACCTGACAAAACGCAAAGAATACGTATACTTCACGTATTAAATAAAGAGAAGAAAGAACCAAATAAATTAAATGTAAAATAAAAATTAAAAAAAGATTTAGTCTTTCTTTCTTACCAAGAAAACGATCAAGGCAAATATGTCACTTTTTTTGCTATCCTGAATCATTAGTTTCAGGAATTTTTTGTCGCTAATTCTTGATTGCCGACTGGGAATCTTTCTGCACCAAGAAACTATCAAGGGAATTTTGTCGCTTCCTTTGCTGGAGAAACTTTCTGTAGTGGGCCATCGCGTTATCATTCATCAGGTTTACTGCCCAGGTAGCAACAAGTTTGTTTGGATGATGGTTCACAATGAAGTCTTTGACGTCTACCCACTTGCTGCAAATTTCTTTAATCCTGGCAGTTGAAACGGCCACTGGTTCCTCATAATCGGACGACTACTCCTCCTTTATTGTCTTTAGCTGTTCATTCTGAAGATCCACAAGCTCATCTGTAGTGAGCTCTCCACTGTGGTCGTCAATCAGCTCATCCAAGTCGTTGTCTTTGACTTCTAGGCCCATATTTGTGCCCAAGGACACAATCTCATCCACTACATTGGCACATAACAGCAGAATTAGCTTGTCATTCATTTTTGTGTGTCCCTTTAGTGCTTTCTCCCCTGGGTAATAAAGGTCCTCTTTGGCATTATATCTATCTATGCAGGCATACATGGAATGGAGAAAGTAGCTCAAGACATACAACTATCGGAGAAGAGCCAGGAAGTCATCAGAAAGTTTTACAGGTGCTGAAATAATCTATGATGATGCTGAATCAACAAACGACCAACAGGAACTATCACTTTCTCTCTCTCTCCCCCCCCCCCCCCCCCCCCCGTTAGCTCGCTTTGAACTCAAGCATAGTCCATACACGTGCTACTTCTAGTGCACTGGACTGATTTGTGTGTGTGGATTAACTTTCCATAGTATCAGTGTCCCTCGTCATCAGGCGAACCCTCTCCAACTTCTGAGGTACTTGTAACTTATCATGTCAAGGACGAGAAGTCAACATTTTAATAAACTTGACTGGTGTAGGGGTTGAACCCGCTACCTTGGCATTAGCACATTGGCAGTTTATAAGCAAGGGCTCTTATCCTTACGGCCATGCTGACCTCCAACACTTTCTCTTGATACCAGTCTCATACTTCAAGGTCAAAGTAAGTACCCTGACCAGAGGTATGTTGGCTATGTGGTGCCAGTCCCACGTTGTTAGACTAACTGGCAGTCAGTTGGTGATATGATCAATATCTCCACGTTTACTTCCTAGAACATTTCCCAGTACAAGTTTTAGGTTGGGTCGACCCTGTAGCCCAGGTTAATTTATAAAAAAGAACACAACAACAACATATCCCCGCCGCGATGGAATTCAAAAACAGGATCACCGGATCGACAGACGAGAGTGTCGTCCACTGAGCTACCTCGGCTTACAGGCTAAGGGTAAAGGAAAGCAAAAACAGAAAATGTCGCTAGGGAGTTGAAAAATTATCACATATTCTTCGACACGGCACCATGAGGTGCGGTGTCTAGTTGCCTTCCTCGAAGTTATCCTTCTCAGAGAATTATACGAAATGTACATGAGACCGGACTTTATGAGGCTGGACCGACCCCCAGAGCCGTATTTGTCAAGGCAAAAATAATGCTTCTCCTGGGGATTGAACCTGGACTGCTGACTTGGTAGGCAGGCGCACTAACCACCCTTCTACCGTTGCAGTACGTCAGGACACCTCATCTAATAACTGTTTCTTCTGGGGTAATTTATATATCGCAGTTGCAATCGTAATCTTATATATAAATAAGGATCGTCTGTATGTATCTATGTATGTCCTTTATGTGTTCGCGAACGGCCCATCCGATTGAGATGAAATTTTCTACACGCCTTCCTTTCATTCCAGAGCTGCCAACTGTGATATTTTGTTAGTGTGAAATCGCCTGCTTACTCAGTATTATTTCATTTTTCATTTTTCATTATAATTTCATATATTTCAGGGGACCTAACTCCGTAAAAGTTATTTCAAGGGGCATAACTTTTCTGTATAACTTATAGTCATATTGTGGCATCGTTTTCAAAGATTTATAAACTCTGTGTCCATAGTTATGTACCGGCATATGAGTTATAATAAATAATGATACAATCTGTAAGGCATTTTCAAAGTTTTCATAAAAATAATGCACAATGCATAACATTGTAACTCATCTTTATTTGCTTAAGAAGTTACTGTAGTCATGCAGGTGATTAGAAAGCGTTTTCATTAAAAATAATGGATGGTGTGTGGAAGGACATTCTTTTAAGTTACTTTTTTTGTTGTATGAATTTAATGAGAACTTATATGACTACTTATATGAATTAAATGAGATGCTCCCCACCAGGGACTGGGCGAAGCCGGACAGGGTCAGGCAGACAGATCGACAGACAGACAGACAGACAGACAGACAGACAGACAGACAGACAGACAGATAGTCGGGAACGGGAACTTATATGACTACTTATATGAATTAAATGAGATGCTCCACACCAGGAGCTGGGCAATGCCGGGCCGGGTCAGACAGACAGACAGACAGACAGACAGACAGACAGACAGACAGACAGTCGGTAACGGGAACGAGAACTTATATGACTACTTATATGAATTAAATGAGATGCTCCCACACCAGGGACTGGGCGAAGCCGGGCCGGGTCAGCTAGTTTTAAAATAAAACAAAGCGTGGCGACTGCTCGGACAAGAAGCCTTTATTTCTCAGGCCCTCCAGGATTCCTCCCAGCACAAGCCTGCAGTGTGACTGATGGTTGTAACGCTGATTTTTCTTTCTGTTAAGGAAGTCGTTACTATACAATTATTGCCCAAGCCATACACTATATAACTGCCTGCAAAATAACACTGATTACTTAGACAAAATTGACAACTCTCAACAGGGTAAAAGCAGTAACAATAACACGAATGACGAGGTGAGTTCCCGCAACAACAAGGTTGTTGTTGCATATCCTTTAAAGGAAGTAGGAGTCAACCTCAGCATTCTATGGTTGTTCGTGATTCCTTAGCAAGTTTACTTTCAGTAGTTTGCCATTGCTTTCTGAACGAGCGGCACCCATACTATTTAATAAAAAGACCAACACAGCTGTGTTTCGACGCGGGTATGCAGGATTATGATCTGCGTCTTTTTCACCACGGAGCAGATAACAACAAGATGGGACAGTTGATATTCTGAAAACGTGAAGACACCCAGAAATCATGAAATAGATGACACTCCGGAATTCGCTATATCGACAACGATCAATACCACACAGCAACTGATAATAGCTTCTCACTTTGTGTCATGTGTGCGGTGTTAGCATGCGCGTAGCGTATGCGTATGGTTTTTGTGTGTACGTGTATGTGCTTTGTGTGTGTATGTGTATGCAATGTTTTTATGTGTGTGGTGGGTTGGTGTATGTGGACGAGCTTTATTTGCTTTAACAGCTAGTCATGCGGCAATTTTCATGTCAGTCTAGACAAAAGACTAACAATGCCGCATGGAATCACAGATTCGGGAACAAACGGTTGTCTGGCACTGATGTCAGCTTCAGCACGCTTGCATAGCAGAGCAGCTAGTCATGAGACTATTCAAAGACTCCTTGGGGTCGTCGTTGGAGCTATGGAGTTCGTGTTTAGTGAGACGAGAGAGCGAGCCATATAGGATATAACCCGGTGCAATATAGTCGATTTTATTTAAAATAATAATTAAAAAAAAGAGTAGCAGAGGTATTCTTAATATTTGACACATTTCAATTGTGTTCCATGTTAAATTCTCTGTTATGTTTACCTGCTTCATGTACTATTGTGCACTTAGGATGTCGGAAGCGTCCTAGGAATTTTTCTCGTTGAATCTTTCCTAATAATAAACTGTGCCTGCTTCGTTTAAACATAAATGCCTAGCCATTAGAGGACGTTGCAATCAATTCAAACTCCAGGTTGATGTTTTGGCAATTTTACCAACAGTAGTTTGCCATTGCTTTCTGAACGAGAAGTCAACGTTCTAGACCAAACTGACGTGTGCAGGGAAAGACCTCGCTACCCTCCATTAGCTTGTCGGAAGTTTAAGAGTTGTATGAGAATCTTGCATAAGTATAGATTTTATATCAGTGTCACGAGCGCCCTGAGTTAACCCAGATAATAATACCGACGTTTGCGTGGCGTATATTTTCTGGGCCACAACAGTCGTACTAACAGAGTAAACACAGCTGCACAGGTTACATCGTGTCAGCCCATAAACACATTTGGTGGTGAGTGAGAAGGAATGGATACACAGAGTTGGCAGTTCATTAACAAGTAGAATCACATATATTGTCAGCTTAGGATATGGAATGGTTCCGTTTGTCATCTATACGGCCGGACATCAGACGGAAATGGCTGCTGGGATTGTCACCACGGAACAGAAGAGTGACAAGTTTGTCAACATTTGAATGCAGATGGAAGCCGTGAGATCACAGGGGCAGATGTAAAACGGAAGTACCTAGTACGGAAAACAGTGCATCTGTCAATTCTTGGTTTCCGGAACATCAAGATGATTGGCAGCTTGGTATCGAAACTCTTTGTTGGGAGTTTACAGAAACTAGCTGGCTTGTTTTGAGAATCTAGGCAATTACTGACAACTTTGACAGGATTTAAGCCAGGAAAATAGTTCTTGACAGGGGATGATTTGCCACTGTGCCACCTGTGTGGGGGAGTAAAGGATAACGTCACGTGGACAACTTTGGTAGTTTGCCATATAAACTCGAGTTGAGATCAACTAGGGTGGACTTGAATAATGCTCTAGACAGAGTGCAGGGCACTGCAGTGCCAGTGGAAATAATATCTACCGTGTGTTAATTAGTGACTTAATTTTACACGTGCCTATATGGCAGATGTAGATATGATTTATAGGACTGCAGTAGTGCCATTTAAGGTATAACTTATTATAATATATTCGTTATAATTACTATAGACTGTGGCCTTGTTAAACTATAGTGTGATGATTAGCACTGTTAGTGGAAACTAGCTAGAGTAGTGAAGTGATACTTGGCTCTGTTAGCTAGAATAGATTAGTGAAGTGTTGATAAGCTTTACTAGTTGAGAATTGAGTAATGAAGGATAATTGGGATCTTCCCGTAGGTGTCCCTGGTGGGCGGGGTTCCGCATTCTGTTTGCTGATATTTTTTCTTTGTCATAGCCTGATTCGACTCTAGGTGGGTAGCTAATCTGCTCTGTGACTAAGTCTAGTTAGCTAAAGATCATTAAGCAAGGTGATAGGCTTACACTCAGCCGAAGGGATCAGTGACTAGTACTATCACCAGATGTGTTGTTTCTATCCTAGGTTCCCTACCAGATCCAAGGAAACTCTACAAGTTTTGGGAAAGAATTAAAAAACCCATTCTGAAGAACACCAGTTCAAGAGTCAATAAAGTTGCATACAGAAACGTAACTTACGCTAGAAGGAAATTGATTCATCAAAGAGAGTGATGCATACTGATGCACCACACAGCATCAGACAGTAGTAACGAACCGAGAACCGGCTAATAGTACCTAGTGTTAGTACAGTAACAATTAACATTAGTAATTAGCACTTATGAACTGAGTGGTTCAATGTGCAACGAGGATGATCTGTCGACTACTAACTAACTAACTAACTGCGTACACACTGCAAAAGACTTGTGCAGTTTGTTTAGGAACATTAGGAACGGACATTGTGTAGAGTGCAACCGGTCCCTGATTAACTCTTAATACCACCGGTGTCTATTTCGGATGTTCATGAAATTGGATTACCAGAGGTCTACAGAGGCAAAGCATTATCCGGCAAGATGGTTCCGGCAACGGGTGAGACGTACTTGTTCTGACGTAACGTGCTATGGTCTATCTTTGCTGTGATCAGCTGACTGAGTTGATGTCTGAGAGACAGTCTACACACTTTATAGAACACGTCACACATTTTCTTCGCATACACGTCTCATACACGTTACACTTTTATTTTAATAAATTAATCTTTATTAATTTCTAGAAGCAAGAGTTGTTGAGTATGTTGCGTTGGGGAAGTGTGAGAAGGGGGCACAGTACGACAGTGTGAGAGTGATAGGAAAAGGTGTCCATAGGCTGATGGAGTGTGTTGGACGGAAGCTGGTGGATTCTCCAGAATATTGAGGGGGGAAAAAATAATATTATAATGTGGGTGTCGGATCTCCTCACTCCAGGGACGACACTTTAAAGGAGGACACGACATTATTGGGGTCCCGTCCGGGATATTTGGACAGTGGGATCTCTCGTAAACGGGATCTTTGGACAGCGGGATCTATCGTAAACGGGATCCTTGGACAGCGGGATCTCCCGTAAACGGAATCCTTGGACAGCGAGATCTCCTGCAAGCAGGAACCTTTGACAGTGGGATCTTCTGACAACGGGGTCTTTTGACACGGGATCCTTAGTTATAAGAGGGAGATATCATTTTGGAGAATCCAGCTAGAGTGAATGTGGATAGGGATTAGGACTAATATCTTACCTGTTCACACTTCACACGTCTGCATAGGTCTGTGGTCCTGATTCTACTCTTGTCACTGCGTGAATGTGCTGTGCATGGTAATATCTAGATTTATAGTACTTGTTCATATATCGGTATAGTAATTTGCAGTTATATTGTACTAGACCTGCTAGCTTACCTCTCTGTATAATGGCCACCCCTAAACTTAGCACGTTAGAATTAAAGGCAAGGGGGGGGGGGGGAAGAAATGGGATTGGCTGGGTCTTCTCTAACGGATTACATACAGGAAGTGGAGAGAGAGTATCGTCAAGCGGAACGGGAAGAGCGAAAGGCCGAGTTGGAATTGAGAAGGGAAGCTGAGCAAGCAGCTAGGAAATTTGAAGCTGAGCAAGCAGCTAGGAAATTAGAAGCTGAACAGGAAGCACAGAAAAGGGAGCACGAGTACCGGATGAGGGAACTCGAGTTGAAGAGTCAATCTAATGGAGAAACTGAGGGAGCAGTTGGAGGTTCCTCCATCCCAGGATCAACACCAGTAGGTGGACATGGGTACCATGCTATGAAGTTTCCTTTAGCGGTCTACGAGGAGGACAAAGAGAAGATTGACCAATACCTTCAACGCTTCGAGGCTATGTCAGTTGCTATGGGTCTGGAGCGTAACAAATGGAATCTTAAGCTATCCCAGGGATTACGCGGGACGGGATACGAGGTTTATACTCGCCTGCCACCAGGACATGAGAACAATTATGATGAGTTAAAGACGGCTCTGCTGAAACGATTCGAGGTTACGTCACATACCTACCGGAAAAAATTTCGAGCAGCGAAACGAGAACCGGGAGAGTTGTTTGCCGCCTACAGTTTGCGTCTTAAATCTTATCTCCATAAGTGGATGGATTTGGCTGGGTTCGCACATGACTATGAGAGTCTGGAAGAGCTCATGGTGGTCGACCAGCTGAAGAAGCAAATGTCTAAATCTCTCAGGACGTTCCTGGGAGCACAAGGAGCGGAACGTATTGACCTCGTGACTAAATTAGCAGAACGGTTCGTCGAGGTACATGGGGAGGTAGGGGAAAACCTTTCAACCAACACCAAAAGTCAAGAGAAACATGACAAGAAGAAAGCCAAAAACTCAGGAACCAAAAAGTGGGAACCTTATGTGCAAAAATCAGAGGATAGTTCAGAGAAGAAGAAGGAGGGAAGCAAGAGCACTTCAAGCTCTACACCTAAACGACCGTGGTCGGAGAAGTGGTGTTCAATTTGTAAGTCACCCTCTCACAATACGAGGGACTGCAAATCGAAGGCTAAGAACCCTCACTTTGCAGCATGTCAAGTGACTTCCAAGGAGGTTGTCACGGAATATGCCAAGGTCAAAAAGGAAGCTCGCCACCAGGAGAGATCATTCAAGTCCGACAATAGAAAATCTAGGACAGGGAAATGGTGCAACCAATGCAAGTCAAATACGCACAATGCTATTGACTGCAGGGGAAAGTCAGAAGACACTCAATTCGTCGTGTGCTCAGGGAAACCTAAGGTGGAGCCCACCGAACAGGTCGAGGCCGAGGAAGAGACTCCAGACCAGGAAAAACCACCGGTAGTGGAATTGGTAGAGGTTAACGGTCGTCAAGTGGAGTGTTTATACGACACAGGACTGGACGGGGAGGCCGTGATTTCTGCGGATCTGGTACATCCAGAACAATTTACAGGTGAAACCATGGAGATACAGCCTGCACAGAAGAGTGCTGTAACCATGAAGTTGCCCATTGCTAATGTGGAGATTCGGTCAAGGTACGTCACTGGCACCATCAAGGCCGCTGTATTGACCGATCCCATTTTTCCAGTCATCCTAGGTTGCCGGTATGTCTTTCTGGGAATGCCCAGGGAGCCAATCCATATGGGAGCAATGCAGACTCGCTCTCAGACGAAAACGGAAGAGGCAGACGCAATTGTGACTAACCCAATGCCGGGGGAGCTACGAACTGCCCAGAGTGAGGATGATACTTTACGTCCTTGCTACAAAAAGCTGCAGAAAAGTGCTGATCCACCAGGACGGGGGCAGTACTACATGAAGAATAGGATACTCTACAGGCGAGCAGGAAGGGGAGACAACCTATACGGTCAGTTGGTCGTCCCGAAAGCTCATCGGTCCCAGATTCTTCATATGGGGCATACCATCTCCTTTAGTGGACACATGGGTATTGCCGCCACCATGCAGCGGATTTCCTGCCACTACTATTGGCCGGGAATGACAGATGATGTGCGTCGGTATGTGAAGTCATGCCCTGAGTGCCAGAGGGTGGCACCGAAACACTGGACAGCACCGGTGATGTTGGGTGAGATGCCCATCATGAACTCTCCTTTCGAGAGGGTAGCCATCGATATCGTGGGTCCACTTCCCAGGACTAGGAAGAGGAACATGTATATACTCACAATGGTGGATTGCTGTACAATGTGGGGTGAGGCTATACCGTTGACCACGATTGACTCGAAAAGAGTGGCGGACGCACTGATGGAGGCCTTTACCAGATTAGGCTTTCCGGATCAAATTCTGACGGACAATGGATCTCAGTTTTGTGGAAAACTCATGGAGGAGGTATTTAGGGTGTTTCACTCTAACCACATACATACCAGCCCTTACCACCCTCAAGCCAATGGACAAGTAGAGCGTTTCAACGGCACGTTGATGACAATGCTCAGGAAACTAGCGCAGGAAAAACCTGATAGGTGGGATGAATATATCCCAGCAGCACTCTTTGCCTATCGGGAAGTTCCTCATGGCTCAACAGGACTACCACCCGCTACGTTGCTGTTTGGTCGTCCAATCAAAGGACCGTTGGAAGCCATGTTGAGGAGTTGGACTGAAGAGGGGACGTCAGAAGAAGTGATCTCATCCTATCAATACGTGGAGGAACTGAAAGAAAAACTCCACAAGGGATGGACTCTGGCAAATCAAAACTTGAAAAAGGCCAGGAAAAGACATGCGGCTTACTACAACCGTAGGTCTAAAGAAAGATCTCTAGAGGTAGGAGATAAAGTCTTGTTGCTACTCCCAACGGGAAACAACAAACTGGAGATAGGTTGGCAAGGACCATTTCCCGTGGAAAGGGTGATATCCAGAACCAACTATCAAATCCGGATCCGGGGAAAGTCGAAGATTTTCCATATCAATCTCTTGCGGAAATACGAAGAGAGACCCGGAGACAAGGCAGCTCACCTCATGGCAATGGCAGTTGCAGTGGAGACAGAAGTGGGAACCAGCGAGGGCAGGGAATATCCCTTAGTACACCAGGAAACCTTATAGGGATGTGCAAGTGAACCCTGATCTGACCTCCCAGGAGAGGGAAAGGATAACCCAGGTTCTCAAGTCTCATAAGGAGATATTGACTGATAAACCAGGACGAACGAGGTTGGTGGAGTTCGAGATGACTTTGACCACACAGGAGCCTGTTCGCCAAAAGGTTTACCCAGTGCCATTCTCTAAAGAAAAGGCCCTGGAGGAGGAAATAAAAAAACTGCTGGAGGATGACGTGATTGCACCATCCACATCCCCATACAATGCGGGGGTAGTTTTGTTACGCAAACCAAGTGGAGAACACAGGTTGTGTATAGATTACCGACTTCTGAACAGTCATACACAGTTTCAGGTGGAACCTTTGCCGAATCCAACTCAGTTATTCGCTAGGCTCCATAAGGCTCGGTACTTTTCAAAGGTGGATCTGAGTCGGGGGTACTATCAGATACCAGTCAAACCGGAGATTCGACCACTGTTAGCTTTCAGTACACCCAGTGGACACTACGAATTCAAGGTCATGCCCTTTGGACTCAGCAATGCACCCAGTGTGTTTACACGCATGATGAGGACTTTACTAGATCCGTTACAGGATCCGTCCATCATCTCATTCATGGATGATATTCTGATTTCCAGTGACAGCTTGGATGACCACTTACAATCCTTGGAGAGAGTGTTTAATAGACTCAAGGAAGCAGGGCTTACTGCTCGTCCAACCAAGTGCATGATTGGTTACCAAACTCTGGAATTTCTAGGTCACACCATCACTCCAGGACACATTGTTCCAGAAGAGAAGAACCTGGAGAAAATCAGAAATGCACCAAGGCCAAAAACGAAGAAGGATGTGCGATCTTTTCTCTCGTTGTGTGGGTTCTACCACAAATTTATCCCACATTTCACTGAACTGGGAGCTCCGTTGACGGAAACCTTGAAAAAGGGATTCCCGGACCAAATCATTTGGACACCAGAATGTGAGAATGCCTATAGTCAGTTAAAGGAGGCCTTGGTCAGCAAACCTGTATTACAGCTCCCTGACCTTTCCAAACCATTTGTGTTGAGAACGGATGCGAGTGCGATTGGAATTGGAGCCGCTTTGTTACAGGAAGGAAAAGACGATGCTTCGGTTTTGAAACCTGTGGCATACGCAAGTAAGAAACTTCTACAGGCGGAGAGGAATTATTCAACCGTCGAGAGAGAGAGTGCTTGTCCCTCGTATGGGCAGTGCAAAAATTTCAGCCATATTTGTATGGAGTTAAGTTTCGGGTCCAGTCAGATCATCAGCCCCTGATGTTCCTGGCTACTTCTCAGAAGCTCAACGCCCGTTTGATGCGGTGGTCGTTGTTACTTCAACCGTACAATTTCACAGTAGAGTACATTCCTGGGAAGGAAAATGTTGGAACGGACTTCTTGTCAAGACACCCAGCTCCTGAAGAAGAGGAATGAATCATCTGGATTTAACTCATGGTGGAGAAGAGTGAGATGGACTACTCTCTTAAGAGGGGGCCTATGTCACGAGCGCCCTGAGTTAACCCAGATAATAATACCGACGTTTGCGTGGCGTATATTTTCTGGGCCACAACAGTCGTACTAACAGAGTAAACACAGCTGCACAGGTTACATCGTGTCAGCCCATAAACACATTTGGTGGTGAGTGAGAAGGAATGGATACACAGAGTTGGCAGTTCATTAACAAGTAGAATCACATATATTGTCAGCTTAGGATATGGAATGGTTCCGTTTGTCATCTATACGGCCGGACATCAGACGGAAATGGCTGCTGGGATTGTCACCACGGAACAGAAGAGTGACAAGTTTGTCAACATTTGAATGCAGATGGAAGCCGTGAGATCACAGGGGCAGATGTAAAACGGAAGTACCTAGTACGGAAAACAGTGCATCTGTCAATTCTTGGTTTCCGGAACATCAAGATGATTGGCAGCTTGGTATCGAAACTCTTTGTTGGGAAGTTTACAGAAACTAGCTGGCTTGTTTTGAGAATCTAGGCAATTACTGACAACTTTGACAGGATTTAAGCCAGGAAAATAGTTCTTGACAGGGGATGATTTGCCACTGTGCCACCTGTGTGGGGGAGTAAAGGATAACGTCACGTGGACAACTTTAGGTAGTTTGCCATATAAACTCGAGTTGAGATCAACTAGGGTGGACTTGAATAATGCTCTAGACAGAGTGCAGGGCACTGCAGTGCCAGTGGAAATAATATCTACCGTGTGTTAATTAGTGACTTAATTTTACACGTGCCTATATGGCAGATGTAGATATGATTTATAGGACTGCAGTAGTGCCATTTAAGGTATAACTTATTATAATATATTCGTTATAATTACTATAGACTGTGGCCTTGTTAAACTATAGTGTGATGATTAGCACTGTTAGTGGAAACTAGCTAGAGTAGTGAAGTGATACTTGGCTCTGTTAGCTAGAATAGATTAGTGAAGTGTTGATAAGCTTTACTAGTTGAGAATTGAGTAATGAAGGATAATTGGGATCTTCCCGTAGGTGTCCCTGGTGGGCGGGGTTCCGCATTCTGTTTGCTGATATTTTTTCTTTGTCATAGCCTGATTCGACTCTAGGTGGGTAGCTAATCTGCTCTATGACTAAGTCTAGTTAGCTAAAGATCATTAAGCAAGGTGATAGGCTTACACTCAGCCGAAGGGATCAGTGACTAGTACTATCACCAGATGTGTTGTTTCTATCCTAGGTTCCCTACCAGATCCAAGGAAACTCTACAAGTTTTGGGAAAGAATTAAAAAACCCATTCTGAAGAACACCAGTTCAAGAGTCAATAAAGTTGCATACAGAAACGTAACTTACGCTAGAAGGAAATTGATTCATCAAAGAGAGTGATGCATACTGATGCACCACACAGCATCAGACAGTAGTAACGAACCGAGAACCGGCTAATAGTACCTAGTGTTAGTACAGTAACAATTAACATTAGTAATTAGCACTTATGAACTGAGTGGTTCAATGTGCAACGAGGATGATCTGTCGACTAACTAACTAACTAACTAACTGCGTACACACTGCAAAAGACTTGTGCAGTTTGTTTAGGAACATTAGGAACGGACATTGTGTAGAGTGCAACCGGTCCCTGATTAACTCTTAATACCACCGGTGTCTATTTCGGATGTTCATGAAATTGGATTACCAGAGGTCTACAGAGGCAAAGCATTATCCGGCAAGATGGTTCCGGCAACGGGTGAGACGTACTTGTTCTGACGTAACGTGCTGTGGTCTATCTTTGCTGTGATCAGCTGACTGAGTTGATGTCTGAGAGACAGAGTCTACACACTTTATAGAACACGTCACACATTTTCTTCGCATACACGTCTCATACACGTTACACTTTTATTTTAATAAATTAATCTTTATTAATTTCTAGAAGCAAGAGTTGTTGAGTATGTTGCGTTGGGGAAGTATGAGAAGGGGGCACAGTACGACAGTGTGAGAGTGATAGGAAAAGGTGTCCATAGGCTGATGGAGTGTGTTGGACGGAAGCTGGTGGATTCTCCAGAATATTGAGGGGGGAAAAAAATAATATTATAATGTGGGTGTCGGATCTCCTCACTCCAGGGACGACACTTTAAAGGAGGACACGACAATCAGTAAAATCTACACACCCTATGTCTCGGCTATACATTCTAAGGATTCGAGGCTCGTACATTGGCAAATACGAGACTCATAGACTGGCAAATACGAGACTCATAGACTGGCAAATATGTAGCAAATACGAGAATCATAGACTAGCAAATACGTGGCAACTACGAGAATCATAGACTGGCAAATACGTGGTGTGCAATCAGATAACTTCATATTGACAGTGCCGTTGCTTACCCAACAGCGGAATGTTTACGACGAGCAAATGTACATGAATAATAGTTTGAAAAAGCTGAACTCAGTGACATTATTAGCATCGCCTTGTCATTTGTCATGTTCGACAACGGCTGGCCTATGTTCTTAATCTCCCTTTGTTTCCGTATCACATACAACTACATCCGAGACGCCTATGTTACAATTCAAGACATTCTATGTTACAATGTTTTTTATTTCTTAAGCGAGCTATATGTCAGACATTCCGTATAACAATTGTTCTATTTCGTCTTCAGTGTCGGTAGGAGGGTGAGGCGTGTCACACTGTCGCCAGAGAAACGTCACTCTTTCGTGTGGCAACAATTTCTTGTATTATCTAAGCGTTGCTGCCTTTGATTAGATTATTTCAAAATTTCCTGTCTTTTGTCGCTTCCAGTGTTCTGCATATGGTCGTATGTTAAATTTCTGTGAACTGTATTGATTATTCATGAAAGAGAATCGATGTTACAGAACGGTTTATTCACACAGCTACCATCTTACCTCGGACACTTGAGAGCAGTCGCAGAAGCACCATGATCAAGTGTCGCCCGGCCTGCAGAGATATGACCCTATACATCTTGTGTCCACTGCAGAATTTCCACTGCTACTCCCGCAAGTGCGTCAATGCGCAGACTGGAAGGGGTACATAGAAGCAGGTCAATGTAATCATACATGTCAAAATATATAAAAATAATAGTTTGTTGCATATCCTTAACAATACGTCACAGTCAACTCAGCATTTTTGACTGTTTGTGATGAAAACCAAACGCAAGGCGGTCTGCTTCCAAATCGCACGCAGCTGTATTTCGAACTCGGTATGACGTTCATAATCCCGTATGCCCACGTGAGGAAAACAGTTGCGCTATATTCGGCAGCGGATTGCGCCGCGCTGGTAACTTAAGGGATATATGAGCCGGTCGTTCAGAAAGCAATGGCTAAACGTAAAAACTTGCCTAGAACATCAACAGCAGCTTAAAAATGCTGGTGTTGAGTGCAGCGTAATGTACGTGATATGCAACATTAGAAAATGAGGGATTACGAATTGCATTCATAACCCCTTCACCACAGAGAATATCATAATAAATGAAACAATAGTGCGCTGTTGTAGTGCAGTGGCTAGATGCTTGAATTCCGACACAGTGGTCAAGCGTTCGAATTTCCATCGAATTCCAAGCGGGAATAGTTGTCACCGATCTGGTCTCCCAAATCAACACAGTTTAGAATGGCGCCAGAAAATGTCCTGGACAGTAAACACGGGCAGCATGATATTGATCAGATGACTCAGCGATACCTATCTTATCTCAGATGAGGTAGTGTCACATACCCAACACAATTTAGAGACCGGAAGCGGATCATGCACCACGTACGTTTACCACATACGGAAGATGCTTCAATGGGAGAAAAAATGGCTCATCTGTTGCATAGTGACAGGCACGAGACTGACCACATCACTCTTCGAGTGCCGACTGATCTATAAAATATGTCTCTAACAACATATGCTCATTTAAACATACTTTTACATTTTCTTCTAACAGTAAATAAATGATCTTGTATCTGTCTTTTAACAGTAAATAAATAATTCTGTACCTGTCTTCTAACAGTAAATAAATGAACCTGTACCTGTCTTTTAACAGTAAATAAATAATTCTGTACCTGCCTTCTAACAGTAAAAAAATGATCCTGTACCTGTCTTTTAACAGTAAATAAATAATTCTGTACCTGTCTTCTAACAGTAAATAAATGATCGTGTACCTGTCTTCTAACAGTAGAGAAACGACCATAAACCTGTCTACTAACAATAAATAAATGATCCTGTACCTGTCTTTTAACAGTAAAGAAATGACCCTGCACCTGTCTTCTAATAGTAAATAAACGATCCGGCACCTGTCTTCTCGCAATAAATAAATGCTCCTGTAGCCTACCTGTCTTCTAACAGTAAATAAATTATCCTCTACCTGCCTTCTAACAGTAAATAAATGATCCTTTACCTGTCTTCTGACAGTAAATAAATGATCCTGCACCTGTCTTCTAACAGTAAATAAATGATCCGGCACCTGTCTTCTAACAGTAAATAAATGATCCTTTACCTTGTCTTCTAACAGTACATAAATGATCCTTTATATGCCTAAAGGCATATTTAGTATATGGTGCTAGACTCATATCTTTATAGACCAGTCTTCATTTCCCAAGAATTTTCTTGGTACCCATTTTGGAAGCTGTGTCTATCTGGCTGTCCCGGTCAATAAAAAAAAATTAAAAAAAAACCATTTTCTAGATGCGAATTCGAACGTATACTCACCGGGCCGGCAGACAAGCGTCCAGCTATTACGCAACCACGGCTTCCGTTTGACCATATACCCAACATGCCTGAAGAAGTGAACAGGAGTTCTTTGATTCTCTGACCATATACCCAACATTTTTCAAAGAAATGAAGAAGATACTGCTTTCTATGTTGCCCTTTATTCCCCCTATTGGGGGTTAGAACTTCAAGTAAACAACCATATGTTGTCTAGGCCTACTACCTCCCGAAACTCCGCCCACGTCTCCCCATTTGATTAATCTCGTTCAACATCTTTTAAAAAAAAATGAACTTAAGCAACAACCACAAAATGTATAGGAACAAAACTATAAACCAAACACAGAAAACAGTCAACAATGAAGAAATTGAAATTTTCGCATACTTTGAATATCTTGTCTCCATAATAAACAATAACGAGGATTGTTCACAAGAAGTTAGAAGCAGCCTGGCCATAGCAATGCAGAGATTAGACGATGTTAAGAACCCATGGCGTAACAACAGCAAGCAAGGTAAAGCACGATTCATGAGGACACGCATCATCTTTGTGGCAACATATGGATTCATTGACTATTTCGAAATCCTAACGAAGGAAATTTGGGCTTTTGAGCTTAATGTGAGAGTATTACAAAACCCAAGTCGGTTATCAGCTGACAACACATCAACAATCGGGCCACTACTCATGTTACTAACTGGGAGCCGGAGACATGGGAAATCCGAGAACTCCGGTAGGGATTTTTTTTTTTTTTTACTTCATCTCATACGATCACTTTTCTAAACTACCGTAATATATGAATTTCAGAGAGAGACATTAACAATTTCTCGAGAATTCTGTAATCTGGAGTCTACAAGTGTAGTTTGTGCCAGCAAACACAACTTTTCACTTCGTTCTGGCGAAATGCCAACTAACTTTTTGAGAGAACATAAAGCGAATTGTAGACACGTCTGGTGAGATAGACCGGTGAGAGTGGATTTAATTGAAGGAATCCATTAACAGATATCTCCTATAAGCCTGGGAATCTACAACATGTATTTCCTTGTTATGAACGCTTTATTTTAAACCCTTACTCGAGATAGTTTGAAAGAACAAGGAATCTATCATCATCAAGTGCCGTGATGAAGTTCTTAACGATCATTTGCTCTTCCATGCAAAATCCAGCCATATAATTAATACATCAAACTATAACGGCGTGTGGGAATCTAATACCTACTGCAGTATCGCACAACACCCTCTAAACAGACATGTCCGCTGACCAACGAACACCTTACTGCCTTAAAAGCGTTAAAGGCTAACAAAACCCTCGTCATACTGAAACCTGACAAAGGGAGCGGTACAGTACTGATGGACATGTCAGACTACCAGAGAAAAATGGATGTAATATTGTCAGATGAATCCAAATTCAGGATAGATCAAAAAGTGAACAAGTCGGAGGACCTGGATGCTATAATTATAATGAGGAAAGAGATCCAGTCACTTGTGAATGGGACTCATCAGTGAGGCCACTGCAAAAACGCTCACACCACGCGGCTCGCACACTCCTCAGATGTACGGTCTACCCAAACTTCACAAGCCCGGCATCCCGCTAAGACCTATCCTGTCCATGGTTAACTCTGCACAACACCGAATGGCGAGATGGCTAGCCGAAATGTTAAAGCCAGTATGACAGTCCTTTGATCCAAAAATACTCAGAGATACATTCCAACTGGTGGAATTATTGGATACTATGGACATAAATAACAAACACATGGCATCCATGAATATAGCCACCCCATTCACTAACGTTCCATTAAAGGAGACAGTGAAAATAATAAGGGAACGCATTGAAGACAAACAACTAAAATTAGGCATACCAACACCTATTCTGGAGAGGCTACTACTACTATGTACCGCCAACATACAATTCAATTTTCTAACTAAGTCATACCGCCAAATTGACGGAGTGGCCATGGGGAGTCCTCTTGGTCCTATTCTAGCGGACATCTTCATGGCACATTTAGAAGAAAAAAGATCCTCAGACATCAACAACGTGGCCTTTTACCGTCGTTATGTGGACGATATACCAATTATCACCACAGACGAGCTACAAACAACATCGTTTCAGGCCACAATGAACAAGACGCATAAAAACATCTCTCTATCTATGGAACACGAACACAACGAAGCGTTACCGTTCCTAGATATTCTAATGAGACGTAGAGCAGACGGCACAATTCAAAGATCGGTGTATCGCAAAGGAACATGGACTGGCCAATACCTACATTTTCAGAGCTTCACACCTGTCCAGTACAAACGGGGCTTAGTACGGACCTTGTTTGACCGTGCTAGAAAGATATGCACCCAGGACACACTGACAGAGGAATTTGAAACTCGGAAGAATGTCTTAAACCTGAATGGGTACTCCACAGGATTTATAAAGCGCCACTGCCAACAGCCCAAACCCAAAGCAGACGTAACTACAGTCCCTAAACTCAAGGTATTCATCCAGCTAACCTTTCGAGGGGATGACGTAATGCAACGTCTACAAGACCGGCTTACTACAGCAGTAGGCCGAAGCATTCTGTGCGGCAACTCCAGTCATTAGATTTAAAACCGTACCGATTCCTACACCAGCAGTCAAAGAGCCTGTTCCTCTGTAGGAACAGGAGATGCTAGCCTCGTGGGGCCGACACACCGGAAGCTCCCGGCGTCTTCAATTGGGAGGCACATTGTCGAAAGTGGCCATGTGGTGGACAGAAACACTGCCTTTCGCGTGTTGTTTAACACACAAAATACTCGCTTGTTAAAATTTGCAGAAGCAATTATGATCTATCAACGCAAGCCAGAATTGTGCAAACAGAAAGACATGTTAGTCAGCTTAAATTACCGTGGTAGATAAGTGACATAACTGTGCGAATATGTGTATATTTCAACTTGAAGGATTTATCTAGTTAATTCACGTAAGTTGTGTGATTTCTGTAGTATGTCCCTGACGAGATGCAGCGAAATATGCCAGGCAATAAATCGTGCAATCTATTGTTTGTGTCTTCGTTATTCAAATACTTACAGAGTGTCTGCATAAATAACGATCCCATTTTCCTAGGTTGTGGAATGAATAACCATACGTTAATAAGATTGGAAATCGTATTCAGGCTAAAGCGAACCACCTTTGTAACCATTAAGTAATGTAATATCAAAAGGATTTGGTATCCGCTTATCCTCTCTAGTGTTTCTACATCTACACATATCTAAGGAGATGCAAATTTCCATCTATAAAAATAATATGCTGCCTGTGGCCACTGATAAACATAAACAAACATAGGAAGGATTATCAAAACTAACATAACCAAATGGCTTAAAATGTCATCTTATAACTTAACTACATTTGTTGATGGATTGGTTCCTGATGTCAAGACCTGGCTCTAGAAAAATGAAACTAACTTGATCAGAAGACAGGGTGCTCTATATGAAGGTCTGTCGCAGTCTCAAGCTTCTATTAGATAGTAACCTATTAGATCTAAGAGCGATGACCGATGAACGTGTATTAAAACACACACACACACACTGTTATAAAGATGCCCATATCTCAGAGAATCACTAGAAGAGCGGAGGCACAGGTCATATAGTTGTTTGTTTCAGGTTAACCCTTTTTGTGTGGTCAACTATGAATCAATTTTGTATGGTCAACTATACATCAAGTTTGCGTGTTCAACTATTTGTGTGACCAACTATGAATTACGTTTGTGTGGTCAACTATGAATTAAGTTTGTGTGGTCAACTATACATCAAGTTTGCGTGTTCAACTATGAATTAAGTTTGTATGTTCAACTATGAATAAAGTTTATATGTTAAACTATGAATCAAGTTGACTTGACCACGCCAGAACCATCAAGTCTTTTGTTCTGATAAAATCTGATGGAATAAGAATGAACAGTTCCAGAATCCTTACGACAGGGACAGAAACCTGTTGTTTAGTAGTGACATTCACTCCATAGTTTTATATCGAATCAGTTGGACTGAGACTTTCATCTATTGAATATTCGTGTAAAAATACCCAACCTGAAACCCTGATGAGTCCCAAACTGTTTCGAACATCGAATAGGACTTGACTGCAATTTCACAGTTCGCAGTGTCATCAAGGAGAAAGACGAAACTCAAACCAGGTGAATGGTGTCTGTCCTCCTAGACTATAACGGACTATTGACATTGATTCTCCGGTGATTCATGATGACAAATCCCACAGAGCTAACCCATATCCTCATCCAGGACCTCCTACCTTCAACTATTTTCTGTAATATTTAAATATACACGTTGGTTCAAAATTTGAGCGAGGACCTCAGTTAAATTTAATAATTTGAACGCTTTCCTTGTGTCCTGTTACTGCCAGGAGCTGATTACATAATACATATTCATGCAGATGTCGAGAACCATGGGGATGTTTGAACTTTAAAAGAATATGAATAGCATAAGCAGTTTTCTGAGTACTGTGTGGTGGCATCTTTGCAGACATCCCCACCAATCTTGCTACACAGAGAGAAAAAAAAATTATTAGATTATCGTGGACCGAGAAGTTGAAAAATATTGAAACTTTACATGACCTGAATATCGAAGAAAACTGGTTTGTAAACAGTATTATGTTTTGAAAACTCAAATACTTTGGCCACATTAAATGTCACAGTGGCTTAAAGAGAGCAGTGATATAAGGCATGGTGTCTCCTGGTCGACCAGCACGAAGACGGACACATGACATTGCAGACACCTTGGTCGTGAGGGTGCAAGAGGCTTGAGAAATGGCCAGTAATAGTGAGTCTTATCAGCGACCGCGATGAGTGTCTCGTTCTGCAAAGGCTCATTTACCTGATGTTGATAATTGTTAATTCTCTTCTTCTTGTATTGATAGGTCTCCCACTATTTTGTTTGCATTGTAGGTTTCAGACAAGGGATTATCTAGGGATACTATACTTAGGTTTTATTTATATGTGTCATATTGAGATCTTTTCCTTTCCTCTTTATTCGCTAGAATTGAAAAAAAAAAATTCTTTCCACGAGCGCCACGCTGGTGATTCTGTCATACTATTTAAGCCCGACTATAATGCACAGGGCTTCCTGGCCTAGAGGTTAGCGACTTTTCTCCGTAATCTCGTATACTCTAGTAGGTAACGTGACGACGGTGAGAATCAGCAGTGGTTTGAATCACGTCGGTATCTTAAGGGGTATGTGAGCCGGCCGCTCAGAAAGCAATGGCAAACTACTGAGCGTAATCTTGCCAAGAAATCAATAATCAGCTGTAAAATGCTGATGTTGACAGCAATGTCCTGTAAAGGATATGCAAACAATTTCTTTTAATAATGCACAGGACGGCGGTTTAATAGTGCATACCCATATTTTATAGACCAATCGGGATCACAACAACTGGTTCAGCACGCGCCAGCCATTTTTTATGTGTTCCATAAGTTTGGACGAGATATTTATATGTTTGGTTGAAATATTTCTTTACTTGGCAAATATGTTTTCACTTTATTGATATAAACTGTATGTTTATATGACACTGTAACGATTGTGTACGTGTAACTTAGCATGTTGTAATACAAAATTCTGCCATCAAAGATATTATGTAGAGTATTTTTCACTTTCTTGATATAAAACTGTATATGTATATGACAATATAACTATTGTGTAAGTGTAACTTAGCATGTTAACACCATCAGAGATATCATGTACAGTATTTTTCTACAATACAACAATCTCTATATAGATATGAATTTGTTGGTGTGCTTTGCTATAACTCGTGATTTGGACTGGGCAAAACACGACAGTCCAGAATAAACACTTGACACACATGATTGTTACAGACAATATACTTTTTCACTTATAATGTTTAAAATTGAGTGACAGATTTATTTTGTAAAGTGCAACATGGGAAATTTGTCCTTAGACATCAGGTGTAAGTAAAATACCCAAACTTATTAGTCATTCAATTGCTTCTCTAAATATGTATTTCTTAAACATTTATCAACATTGGTCTTCATACTACCCGCAAGGAGATATAGACATTGAATTAGAGGTTGACAGGTTATGGAATTTACACACTATGCAAAGTTATAACATACCGGACTAGTGTTGGGGTTTATCGGATACGTAGAGATTGATGGCTCAACCCCAAAGAGAGAAAAGACGCCAAGTCCTTTTTCCCAATGTGATCCTGCCTGTTTAATTAATTTAGCTGTGCTGACTTAATTTTTTGAGACCAGAAATAGAGTTTTAGAGAACCAAGGAATACCTTCAGGAAATAGCTTGAAAAGTTTTATTCCCTGTTACACCCAAAATATCCTTTAAGTGGTTCCTTCCCTCTCCTCTAGCTTCTAATTAATTCTGTCTAAGAGTAGTTTAAATTAAAAACCATTTGATATTGACAAGTAAAAATCACACTCATGAGAGAACATAACTTCCTTATTTTTTCATCATTTATTAACTATATATTGAGTAATAAACAGAGATGTTTGAAACAACTAATTACAAATGCATCAATTACATCCATGAAAAATCAGAAATTATGTACATCCAAATTGTTACATATAGGTTCCACAGCTATTCCCCTCCTCACATAACATTGAGAATACAGGTAAATTAGTCGTTACTTTTCTTACAGATCTTCTGTGGTAGAAATCTGAAAAAGAAATTTTTCCTGCCCCTTATGTTTTGACTTGTGGGTTGTGGATTCTTGCTTCAAGTTGTCACTGTGTTTTATGTTCCTCTTCAGTGTGTTATTTCTTCCCGGTTTGTAAGATATTCTAAGTGGCTCTAGATTTCCATGTTTGGCAGGTAAGTCATGTTTAAAGAAATGTTACCTCTCCTAAACAACTGGAACTCTTCGCAGGTGGATTTGGTTCTGCCCTACTCTCTCACATAGCAATTGGCAAAGCGGCTGCTATCACCAAAGAGCTACTTGCAGTCAAGCTTTTGCCTTCACCAAGTCCTGCATTCAATCTAGTCAGGTCAATATCTACAGGAGTGTGACCACTACCTGAAATTCCAGCATTCATATACATCTAATGATATCATCAATATGACATTAGAAATGAAATGTTGTAACAGCCTAAGAACACAAGTGAAATCAATAAAAGGAATTTTGTTCTTAGAGAAATATAATAGTGGAGAGAAAGGAGTCGTGGTGTTCTCTAATAGTTATCGACCTATAATGGTTGTCCTCTATTCAATCTTCTATTACATTGTGTTCAAGGTTTAGACTAGCAGATGTGCAGTTTCCTCTTCACCTATGCCTGTCCTCATGGTTTCCAGGTTGAGTAATATCTTGATTGATTTGGGATTGACAACTGTGTTTACAATCCTCTCCTGTACCTAGTTAATTTCTCTAAATCTTCTTCTACTCAAGAAAAGGGGTCTCATACATTAGTGGGTTTTAAATCATTTCCCATTGTAATGAGAAGTTGCTTATAAACAACATAAGTACATCATGAATCAATTCTTGTATAGCAATCAGGTACCTTCTTCTTCATGAAATGCTTCAAGTGAAAAGTTATCTTCCATTTTTATGGATGTAATATTTATTATCATCATCATCCATATCATCATGGTTTCCTTATATCATTGTCATTACAATCATTATCAATATCATCATCATCATTACATTATTATCATTACATTACAATCATGATCATCATCACTATTGTAGTACATTATTATAATTACACTAGACCATATGTGGTAACATGAGTGACATGAACTACAAAGTGGGATTTTGCTTAATGTACAAAACCAGATGCTTGTAGTGTGCATAATGTATGATATGGTTTGTGTCGTGCTTAGCGCACAATACCAGATGATTATACGATAAGTGATATTTAATACAATGTGTGGTCATGCGTCGGAGTGTACTAAATTATTATGCAGTTTATGGGTTATGCCGAACAAGTTCTCTGGTGAAAGTCATGGCATTACACATCAAAGTTGCCGGATATCCTGAGATTGACTGTTGGCCTATACTCCCTCTCTCTCAGCATGTAACTTCACTCACTCACACTCCTCATGCATCAGTCACAATATCCATCTGTGCATGTGGGGTCAATTCACTCATCTCAGACATCATTCATATGCATGGATGATCATTCAGGTATCATTCCTCAAACATCATTCATACTTGCATGTAAAGTGGATAATTAAACTTATGTGATTTCCCAATGATAACTTAAAATGTTTAACATCATTGATATCACAATGAAATATCTCCTTTCACAATCACTCATCAGACACATCATACATGTAGGAATGATAATTAGTATATGTATGTGTTTTACACATGATAAATTCACAGATTTAACCACAATTACATTACATTAGAACCTCATTCTTCATCAGAAATTATAATATTTTCATACTGATGGGTTTTATCAAATGATACATTCACATCTGTTTAACAATAATGAAACACACATGACACAAGCATGCTCTTCAATGACATAGACTTATGTGATCTTTAGGCATACTTATGAAATTCACCAAGGATTTAGCAAAATTAAATCCATGAGTCACCACATGCTTTCATCAAATACATACAATTTATGTGATACACTCATCCGCATTCATTCATTATGAATCATAATCATTCTTGTATGGCGGTTGATTACGCACTATTATGTGGCACAAATATTATTATTCCACATGTTTGACAACCATGAAAATATATTTGCCTTACCACATGTGTGCTTTAACATCACACAAATTATGATACCTATAGAACTCTTTTTGGTTCCCATGTGTTCATGAAATACAAGAAAACTATTTGTTTTTGCATGTGCTCAAATCTACACATTACACTAATTTCTCTATCAGTGCTGGCACAGGTAAACTAGTTTTAAATCTTAAGTTACTCACCAATCCTAAATCATTACTGAATGAGTTGACTACTTAAGAAATATGTACAACTTCAGTCTAATGCTTACATTAACTAAGTTGTTTAGCTAGGAGAAAATAAAACTCACTGTAGTTTTCTCCTAATGTGCAGTTATCTATGACTATTATAACTTAATATAAAATTATTTAGTTTCTAATAAATTAATTTCTTAAGAACTCACCACTCTAAATCACTACTGATTTACCTACTTAAGAAATAAATGTACAACTTGGACTAATGCTTATACATTAAATCAGTTGTTTACTTGGGAGAAAAATAAACTCACTATGATTGTTCTTAATGTATCGTTTATCTATAACTATAACAATTAAATATATTATAATTAACTTCTTAAGAACTCACCACATGTGTTCAACAAATCGACTTACCAACTCTTCTCCTGGGAAAAAGACTCACAGACTAAATTAAAATTTAAAATAAATATTCTATTTACCATCATCCGAACAGGACGCTTCCAACACAGAGTTCAGGATCCAAGCCTCGAAAATGCGGCGTATAGGATGTAGTATATGTCTTCTCCCACGTTGATTTAGTTTCAATGTTGAGGTTGCTACAATTTTGCCATGCCGTCGGACCCAGTGGTCCCTTCTCTTGTTGGGCTGACTATCAAACAGACCGCTTACACTGCTGTCATGCCTTTTTATTTTAGTTTGTTGTGTTCCGGTGGTGACGTCACAATGGGTCGATGAAAAAGTAGGATTTAGCGCAGCGAGGAACAAATTATCCCTGAGGCGGTGTCAAACTTTAATTGTCGACGGGAAATATTTACCGCGCTGTTACGCTTGTGAAAAATTATATTACAGGGTTATAGTAGAGATATATTTCATTAGAAAACAACAAGTGAAAATAGGTTGGTCACATAACTAGGCTACCAACTAACAGTATACGACAAGAATTAGAATGACGGAATTAGAGAGCGGGTGAGAGTAGTAATTGCAGTTGTGGTGATGGTGGTGGTGTTGGTGGTGGTGGTGGTGGTGATGGTGGTGATGATGATGGTGGTGGTGGTGGTGATGGTGGTGGTGGTGGTGGTGGTGGTGGTGGTGGTGGTGGTGGTGGTGGTGGTAGAAGTAGTATTAGTAGTAATCAGAGGAGGGATGAAGGTAGGAGGAAGAGGAGACAGATGAGGAGACAGTTAGTAGAGACAGAAGGATGAAGAGAAGGAGTAGAGACGGTAAAGATTAAGAGGAAGAGGAGACAGGAGGAAGAGTCAGACAGGAGTAGGGGGAATAGTGCAGGGGGAGTAGGAGGAAGCGGAAGAAGAAGAATGTACAAGGATGCCAGGAATGCAGGAGGAGGAGGAAGAAGAGGCGGAATAATAATGCAGTAATAAGACGATGTCGCAGGCGGAGGAGGAAAGAGGGGAAAACGGAGGTAAGGAGATAGTTGGAAGAGGATGAAGAAGCATGAAGGAGAAGGAGGATTCAGAAGGAGGAGGGAGAAGAATGCCGGAGGAGGTTGTCCAGAATACAAGAGGAGGAAGAAGAAGAATGCATGAGGAGGAAGAATGCTGGATGACGAAAGAGGAGGAGGATGAAGAAAAGGGGGAAAGAAGAGCAATTGGTACGCTTACCTAATTTGTTCACCCGAGATAGCATAATATGGAGTTAATGAGGAAAATATAGTTACCGCATAAGATTCGAACCTGCCACCTCAACACAACACCTCCATACAAGAACAAATGTACTTTGTGGGATGACCAAATAGACCTAGGGCACTTATCATACCCATGCTAGCACCTTTACATACTGTTGAAACATTACCCTTCGACCACTCACAGTTACACATCCTGACAACGAATCACCTACCTCACGCCACCGCCTTTACTTTATTAGGTCTTTCATTTGAATATATGTAACTGGTATGATGATTGTGCATTAGCCACTAATAGTTTCTACAGTCCATATAACCACATCCTTAACAACGAAAACCCGTCTTACACCCACTCCACAACCACTCCCTCACCCTCAGGACGAGCAATGTAACCCTTTTACACTCGCTCACAAGCACACGCACGCGCGAGTGCAAGCGCCCGCACATCGCCGGCCGGAATATTAAGATTATTAAAGGAATACAATATTACCAAAATCCAGTCAAGTGGTTATTCATGGGTTATATCCCTTGAAATTTGACGTCAGATAGAGCTATAGAAGGAAATATTCCGGATCAATTTTTAACCGGACTGTGTGACGTCACATAGAGCTATATAAGGAAATATTCTTTATTCTAATTCGGAAATAGGAGGAAACCCCCCTTACTTACTACTCACATTTCCTCTGCCATCAGATGATTTTCAACCTGTTTGCACACTGTCCGCGCTTCGCATCCATACAAAGGTACAGGTTCTATGTAGCAGTTTAACACTCTTATTCTTATTGCAAATGCCATCTTTGTATTTGTCAGTATATTTTCCATCTTGAAAAAGGCTACCTTCGCCATCGTGAATCTTATTCTAATCTCTTCAAGGCATATCCCATCAGATGTTATGACTGTTCCGAGATAATTGTACCGATACACTTGTTTAAGTATATTCCAATTTATTTGTATATTACATTGCGGTATTTTCTTCTTCTCATTGACGACCATAATCTGTGTCTTCTTACAATCTAATTCTAACCCTTGTTTTTCATAGTGTGCAACAACCGCATCTACTAAATGTTGCAGATCATGCTAATTGTCTGCAGTCAATACTGTATCATCCGCATTTCTAATGTTATTGATTTACGGCCTCCGATGGTGATTCTTCTATTTCCTAAATTTCTGAAAATATTTTCACTGTATAGGGAAAGATATATGGAGACATTACACAACCCTGTCGCACACATCTCTTAATAGGCTGATATTGACCTACTTCATTATCAATCTTTATGGAAGCTTGTTGTTTCCAAAATATGTGTTGTGCAGGTCTAAGGTCTTTCCTATTAACTTGTAGATCTGCATGTCTCTCTTTATCGAAACCTTTGTGTAGTCAATAAATCCAGATATAGGTCTTTGCTTACTTCTATAGAGATTGCAATTACTGTTCTTAGCATACATAGAACATTTACTGTACCATTTCTTCTACACACCCACATTGTTCTTCTCCTATTTTAAGTTATATTTTCTTCCTAATTATTTGCATAATGATTCTTAGAAACATCTACGTGATATGGCTCATTATAGTAATTGTTCTATGTTGATCACATTCTAAGACTCCCGATTTCTTCGGGATTTCAATAATTATATAATTACATATGTCAGAAGGTGTAAGACCAGTGTGGTATTTGTGTTCAACAGTCTGGTGACCTGGTCTATTCCATATTCTTCTAAGGCATTTATTATTTCTGTTGTGATGTTGTCTGGACCCGGGGTCTTACCAGTTTTCATATGGTTAAGAGCATTCTGAACTTCCATCTTCAAAGTTGATGGTCCTTCATTATTATTCCGAATATCATACTGTTCTTCTCTCGTATCATCATAAAGGTCTTTCACATGATCTGACCACGCGTGTAAAATCTGATCTTTTTCTATTGTGATTTTGCCATCTTTGGTTTATAGGCAACCCGTTGATGTCGACAGATTATGGTCGTTGTGATATAATTCTTACAACCGTCAAAAGTGCGATTAATATTTCCCCCACTACAACCCCATTTTACAACAACACCAACCAACAGCGACATTGGGCCGAAGAGAGGATGATAGAAGACTTTGGATTGACTGTGACGCCACGAGCCTAAGCAGGACGAAACGGTGATAATATTGCGTGCAAGGCGGAAAACGGTCTGATGTATATGATGTTGATCTTTTTCTCCACTTTATCCTGCAGGTTCTGAGTTGTAGGGATCTTATTTGATGCATTAGATCCACTTGGTTTGCTGGATTCCGGTCTTCCCTTATCTTTCTATGACTGGCAGGATGTACATGTATATGATCTTGTTTGTTTTTGTTGTTTGTTTGTTGTTGTTGTTGTAATGAATTGATTGTTGTAATTTTATGTCATTAATAATCAATAGCATCATTTTTGTGTAATAAATTATGAAATATGAGGGTCATTTTCTCTTTTGAGAGTTTTCTTGTCGTAGTAAAAGTGTTTTAATTAACAACCCTAGATTAATAATTGCGGCTCCCTGGCCTAGGAGTTAACAGCTTTCTCCGTTAATCCTGAATAGCGCACGAGAATTAGAAGTGGTTCGAGTCGCGCGAGTGACTTATGAGAGTATGGAGCCGGTCGCTCAGAAAGTCATGGCGTGCTGATGAGCGTAATCTAGCCTATAAATCAACATACAGCTGAAAGATGCTGGTGTTGACAGCAATATCCTGAAACAGGATGGAAACGCAGAAAAAAAGATTAATAATTATTTAGTTGAGAGAGGAGAGGCAAGGAACCACCAAAAGGATATTTTTGGGCATTCAGAGAAAACTTTTCATTGATTTCCTGGAGGTATTCCTTGGTTCTCTGAAACTCTATTTATGCCCTCAAGCCACTAAATTAATTAAAATGGGCAGGATCACATTGGAAAGAAGGAACTAGAGAACAGAAAGTAGGATAAAGCAGGTTGGAATAGTAACTTTCAAATAGTCAGAAGTTATCGTATCACTAGATATTGGTAAAGATAGGTAGATCACCTTAACTAGACACTTGTGCTTTGCTTAAATTCTATTCTCCAGGTATACAAGTGTAATTACCCTTAGAGAAAAAGGTAAGAATGGCAGACACAGCCTGACTGAGGAACTTTTTCAAGGAGACAGGCAAGCAATGCGACCTAACAGGTAAGGACTTAGCACAATTTGTTAGCGCGGAGTTCGAGAAACACGAACGGTTACTAGCTGAGAAGGAAAAGGAGGAAAGACGCTACAAGCTGAGAAGGAAAAGAAGGTAAGACGGCTACAAGCTGAGAAAGAAAAGGAGGAAAGACGGCTAGAAGCTGAGAAGGAAATTAAGGAAAGAAGTCTACAAGTTGAATTAGAAAATAGACAGGCAAACAGAGAAAAAGAAGAAAGAAGACGACAACATGAACTGGAAATCAGGAGGCTGGACAATGAAACAGAGTTACGACGAATGAAAATCATGAACCAACATAACCCCACAACAGATCAAAATAGATCTTCAGCTGAACCATAGAGTGAAGCAGCTTCAGTTCAATTTAATGCCATGTCTTTTCCAGTAGATCCCTTCAATGAACAGGCGGACAGAACTGAAAATTACTTGTCAAGATTCGATAGGATATGTGTGATGTGCACATTGGAGAAGACAAAATTGGGGTTAAACTGTCGCAAGGACTTCGCGGATACGCTTACGAAGGATTCTCTAGGATATGCACGGGGAGTTGGACAATTATGAAATACTGAAGAAAGCTTTATTAGCCAGATTTGAAATAAATGTAGAGAACTACAAGAAACAGTTCAGGACTGCTCGGATGGAAGCCGGAGAGAGCTTTACTCAATATGTACAACGGTTGAAATCCTACCTAAACAAATGGCGTATCATGTCTAGATTTGAGGGAACGTATCAAGATCTACAAGAAATGTTTCAAATAGATCAACTTAAAGAGAATATGTCTCAGGACATGAGAACATTTCTCACACAAAATAGAGCTGAGAGATTGGAGTCTATCATTACTTTGGCGGAGTGATATGAAAAGTCGCAGAAAAAGGCGGGAGGTAATCAACGAACTACCAACAATCTTCCTCGCGAGTTCCCTCAGAAGACCAAAGATAAGGAAGGACCGAAATCCAGGAAACCGAATGGATCTAATGGATCAAATAAGACTATTACAACCCAGAACCAGCAGGAGAAAGGGGAGAAGAAGGCCTACTGCAACCATTGTAAAACTCATACTCACTACACAAAGGATTGCAGAAAGAAACCTCCAACTTCTACCACAGCCTTTATTGTAGATCCTGAAGCAGCAAGGGTGAACCTGAAGGATCGTTCCAACCAAGAGATGCATCGGAATACCAACTCAGAACTGCCAGTCATAGAATCTGTCAACCTGAACGGATGGACAGTGCAATGCCTCTATGACACATGGTTTATTTTTCGACGCAATTGTACAAGCCTCATTGGTAAACCCAGAGCAAGTTACAGATGAAACCGTCGAAATTCAGGGATTTCTGAAACATTCCATATCTAAGATCCTACCTGTGGCCAGGGCCAAAATAACTTCACGCTATGTCACGAGATAAATCAGAGCAGCAGTCATTGAAGACCCAGTCTTCCCTGTCATGCTCGCTTGTCGATATGTCTTCTTATGAGCACCAGTAGAGCCGAGGATAGCATTACCGGTGACTACACGCCAACAAGCCAATGACAACGACACCTGCAAATCTTCAACCCGAGGTTTTAAAATAAGCCCTAGCAACAGATAGTTTACTTGGAACTTGCTTTCGTAAGTTGCCAAAATCGCATACACCTACTAGGAAAGGTAATGTCTACATAAAGAACGGAATTGTTTACCGAAAGGCAAGAAAGTTCGGACAGGAGTACTCACACCTCTTTGTGCCAACTACTTACAGAACGCAAATCCTAGAGATGGGACACAGTATGCCTTTCAGCGGACACATGGGAATCAACGCAATAACGCAACGAATCTCAACCCATCTCAAGCCGGGAAGGATTACGGACATCCAACGATATGTAAATCATGCCCAGAACGTCAGAGAGTAGCCCCAAAACACTGGACACCACCAGCGACATTAGATGAAATGCCCATCACTAGCACACCATTCGAGAAAGTGGCTGTGGACATAGTCGGACCTCTCACCCAGACAAAGAGAAAGAATCGATTTATACTAACACTAGTGGATATATGCTCAATGTGGACCGAAGCCGTACCTATGTTCTCGAGTGATTCCAAGCATGTAGCAGAAGCTCTAGTTGGTATATTTAACAGCAGGGTCCTAACTAATAACGGATGGAAGTTCAAAGGAAAGCAATGGAGGAAATCTTTAGACTATTCCAGTCTAGGCAGATACACACTTCTCCATATCACCCTGCTTCAAATGGAGCTGCGGAAAGATTTAATAGGACCCTAATAACCATCTAGCAGGCTTCGTGGCTTAGAGGTTATGACTTTTCTCTGTAATCTCGTATACTCTCGCAAGGTAACGTGATGACGGTGAGAATCAGCAGTGGTTCGAATCGCATCAGTAACTTACGGGGTATGTGAGCCGGCCGCTCAGAAAGCAATGGCAAACTACTGAGCGTAATCTTGCAAAGAAATCAACAACAGCTGAAAGATGCTGTGTTGACGGCGATGTCCTGTAAAGGATAAGCAAAAAAAAAAAATAACCATCTTGAAGAAACTAGCTCAAGAAAAACCAGAGGCGTGGGATACATGCATTCCGGCAGAATTTTTTGCGTACCGTGAAGTACCGCACACATCAACGGGAATTGCTACAGCAACATTGTTGTTCGGTCGTCCAATCAAGAGACCATTGGAAGCTTTACTTCGTAATGGACTATGATTTTAACAGTGGTGGCGAATAAGTTGATGTATCATATATAGAACAACACGAAGTCACGGTAGTGATTTCTCTCAATTCCTCTTTATTGACTCATACAAGTGGATGTTATCAATTTGAGACTAGATGTGGAGTTCACGTCTTGCTGGTCAGAGGTATAGTTGGTAACTAACTTGTTTCCCACCCCCGCGTCACAACTTGAGCGTCCCTACTTACATCCCAACGGGATGCTCAGCCGTGCATTGCATACTAGTCTTTTCCCCTTGCACACCCATCCAAACCCCTTAACAGAGATGCTCTGTTATATGATTCAGTTGATAAAACAGTTGTTACTCCAGCCGCATATGTGGAAGAGTTAAAACAACGACTTAAACTTGGCTGGAAATTAGCTGCAACCAATCTATACGGCGTAGAAAGGACAAGCATGGCGTAGAATGGACGAAAATTCAAAACAAAAAGCAAAAGATCGAGTTAGAGGAGGGAGAAAAGGTGCTATTACTTCTCCACACAAGTCAAAACAAGTTGCAAATCGGTTGGAAAGGATCTTATGTAGTCAAGGAGAAAATTTTCAGAACAAACTACAAGATCTCTATAAAGGGTCAAGATAAAATCTTTCATCTCAACCTGTTACGGAAGTACAACGAGAGACCCGCCAACGAGACAATACATTTGATAGCAATGGCTGTAGTAACAGAAGTTGAACATAGAACATCAGTGGAAGTTGAGTATTCTCTGCTATTCAAATAGACTTATCGAGATGTGGACATTATCCCAACATTAACGACGGGTCAGCAGCAGCAGATTCGAGAGTGCTTAGAGAATTATGCAGAGATACTAACATACAAGCCAGGTCTGACAGATCTAGTCGAATACGACATTAAGTTGAAGGACCCAACACCTGTTCGAGTCAAAACCTACTTTGTTTCGGGATTTGAAACAACCAAATAATCAATTTGATTATTGCTCACTGGATTTTAAGAGGCCTGGTGTCCCTTGCCAGTGAGAAGTCCTGATCGTTCGTGTCCACATCGATTGACGGACGTTAGTCGCGGCGATTCGGCAATCTTGAGCATAGCCTACGATAGGTGACGTTGTAATATTCTGTTATGATAATTTGGCTGTGTCCAGCGTGGCCGCGTGGTTACACATCCGCTTCACACGCCAGTGATCCGAGGCTTGTTTCCGGATCCGGTCAGGGAAATGCACTACTGACGAGTTCAAACGAGAGCGAAACTCGAGTATAGTGCTTCCATATTGACGTGGATAGGTCTTAGGTTCATACCAGAATATGATCAGCGTTGCCAACAGTGGGTTGTGCTCAATATTTAAATTTCAAATCCCGAAACAACCAAATAATCAATTGAAGATACTGTTCAACCACCTGAAAGAAGTGGGGTTGACAGCAAGACCAAAGAAGTGCCAGATTGGGTTCCGGCAATTAGAATTTTTGGGACACACAATAGCTCAATACCAAATGCAACTTCATGAAGGCAATGTGGAGAAGCTAAAGAATGCACCGTGTCCCAGAACCAAAAAGGATGTTCGATCTTTTGTATAACTCTGCGGATTTTTTATTAAAGATACCTTCCGAACTTCAATTCCCTCGCACCTCCGTTGACAAATCTCACGTGGACAGGGGAACCAGGGGAATGTCGTTTGGTCTGCTGAGAAAGCATATGCGGAGTTAAAGAAAGTTTTAACAGCGAACCCAGTTCTTCACCTGCCATATCTAAAACGTCCATGGATACTTAGGACGGACGCAAGCAACATAGGAATTGGTGCCATCTTATTGCAAGGAGTGGATAAGGAGCAATCAATAATCTTTAAAGTTTCCTATGCGAGTAGAAAATTGAACTCAGCTGAACGCAATTATTCTACTATTGAAAGGGAATGCTTAGCTTTAGTTTGGGCAGTAGAGAAGTTAGAGGCGTACCTGTATAACATTTTTCAATATGGTGCGATCATCAACCTCTCAGGTTCCTGGCAGCATCCAGATACTTAAACGCTCGACTTATGACAACCGTACTCATTTTAAGTAGAATATGTCCCAGGAAGGATTAATGTAGGAACACACTTTCTCAGCAGACATCCTATTGAAGATTCTGTACAAGAATCAAAGGAGAAAGAAAAGAATTAGAGTAGAATGGATCAGAGGAAACACCAGCTTGTTACGGTTGCTTGAAGCTACAGTTTTCCAAGCGAACAACTTTCTTAGAGGAGAGCCATGTGACATAATTCTCACAACCGTCAAAAGCGCGATTAATATTTTCCCCAATATAACCCCATTTTACGACAACACAGCGACATTGGGCTGAAGAGAGGACGAAAGAAGACTTTGGATTGGCTGTAACGTTACAAGACTAAGCAGGATGAAACGGCGATAAATATGACGTGCAAGGCGGAAAACGGTTTGTTTTACACCAACCCAAGCACGGGGCAGGAGAAGATCCGATGCATCTGACGGAGTGATAGCATCTTCCAAATCAACTAACAAATGATAACTTAGTCTTATTCTTGAGATGAGGAAAGCATCAGCCTGCAAGCAGACATCTCATTTGGAAAACCGAATCCAAGTCAGATCCTGAAACCTGTCGTCGACGTGTTTGAAGCCATTCAATGAACATGAAGGTAAGCACAATGCTATATTTTTATTACGTTGGTAAGTGATCCTTTCCCAAGAAGAAGTTGGTAAGTGGGTGTGTTGTAACCAGGTGGTTAGTCCTTAAGACATTAATTAGGAGAGACTAAGTACTTTATTCAGATGTCGTAGTTCATGAATGAATTGTACACGAGGTTAAACCATGAGAAAGGATTCTTCTAATTAAACAACTTATTAAATGTGTGAGCATTAGACCTAGGTTGTACAATTTATTACTTAAGGAGTTAAACTACATCAGCAGTGATTAACTTAAGATTTAGGAAGCTAAGAATACTTCGTTCAATAAGAAGAAACTAATTTACATGTGCCAACACTGGTAAGAGAAATTAGTGCAATGTGTAACAGAAAACCACATTAGCACATGAGATGTAAATAGATTTGTATACGTATTATATGTTGGGTTAAAGCACCCAAGTGATGAGTCAAATGTATTTTCATTGTTGTTAAACATGTGGATGTATCATTTGTGAGGTACATAATAATGCCTAATCATCACCCCTGCAAGTGTGGTTATGATTCATGATGAATAAATGTGGATTGGGTGTATCACACAATTCTATGTATTTGATGAGAGCATGCATGTGGTGATTCATGTGTAATTTCAGTATTGTTAAACATGAGGAATCATCATTTTTGAATCTCATAATTATTCCTAATTATCATCCATACAATTACTGTCTAATGAATGATGCTGAAATGAGTTAGATTCCTTTGTAATTTCACTGATATCAAATATATCAATTTATCATTCGTAAAATCACATCAGTATGCTTACTTATCATCCATACACATATGAATATTATGTCTGATGAATGATGAGAATGAGTGAGAAGAAGAGACATGCTGAGAAAGAGTATGAACCATCAATCAATCAAGGCACTTTTATGTATAATGTCCTGTCTCTCAGAAGAGAACATGGTAATGACAACCCATACACTAATTAATAATTTAGTGCACTCCAACGCATGACACCTCTGTGGATTCCATACAACTCAGGTTACAATGATATTGTTTTGTGTCCTAAGCATGGCACCACTCTGTATTCCATATCACTCATATAACAATCATATGGTTCTGTGTCCTGAACGACACCACTCTGTATTACATATAACTTCGGTTACAATCATATAGTTTTGTGTCCTTATTGATAATGATAATGATGATGATGATGATGATGATGATAATGATGATGATGATAAAGATGATGATAATGATGATGATAATGATGATGATAATGATGATAATTATGATGATGATGATGATAAATGAGGTAAAGGAATCTGACTTGGTGAAGAGGAGGGAATATACTCGCCTTGAATCTTTTGATTAGAAAAGAATTCACCTGAAGGTTCTACAAGAGATGTTACCATAATGCACTTCATTGTTTGTAACCAAATACTCATCGCAATGGGGATTGATTAAAAAACCCTTAATGTATGAAACCGTTTTCTTGTAAGGGAAGGAGATCTAGAGAAACTAATTATGCACAGAAGAGAAGAGAGAAAACAGTAGTCAAATTCCAAATCAATCAAGATATTACTCAACCTGTAGACCATGGAGGACAGGCATGGGAGAAGACGACACTTCGCATCTGCTAGTCTAAACCTTGAGCGCCAGATAATGACGGATTGGATGGAGAACAACCAGTTATGTTGTGGATAGCTATTTGAGAGCACCAAGACTCTTTTCATTCCACTGTTTATTTTCCTAGGGTAACAACTCTTTTATGTATTTTTCTTTGTGGTTTACTTGAATATTCATAGTGATGATGGCATTAGATTTATGACTGATAGTAGTATTTCAGAAGGTATTTAAGTATCATTTGGGGTCCGCTTCAGGGGTCCGGACGTCGTATTTTCCTATATGAATGTTATCCCGCCCCCAGCGGACCATATAGAAAACGGACCACAATTGACACAGATATTTGAAAATGGCGGTTATGTTCTTGGGTGACTACTTCCAGTTGTCGTGGTGACTTCTTCCGACTGACTTCCGGTCCTAGGGGCGGTGGCGGCGGCGGCGTCGGCGTCGGCGGTGGTGGGGAGGGCGGGGCGAGAACGAGACAAGCCCTGGTCATGTGGAATACTTACATAAGTAGACCAAATAGTTGTCGGACAACTGGGTTCGAGTCCCAGTGTGTGTGTGTGTGTGTGTGTGTGTGTGTGTGTGTGTGTGTGTGTGTGTGGTGTGCGGTGCGGTGTGCGCGACCTCCAGTCATATCGATCCCCTTCGATGAAGAAGACCGAAATCAATATGACAGGAAATGATTTTTCCATCTCTCGAGGTAACCCGAGAACCCCTTTTTGGTTTGCATTAATAAACTTTTTGCACGGCTCAGTATGCTAATTAGGCAGGTTTTCCTTACCCATGTATAACCATTAAACACTTGGTGAAAATCTGGTTTAGAAAATATACTAGATAGTCATAGAATTTTATTTAAAAATATACCCTTACACACGTAATAACGCCAAAATTTCGTGTATGTATACTAGCCAATAGTTACGTCAATAAAAATGTAATCCCCATTTAAAATAAGCCATAACTTTCCGAGATATACATTAAAATATGTAATATTATTAAACAGCAAAGTTATACCCCTTAATTATAAAATTATGACAAGGGTAGAGTAATCGGTCCCTTGACTCAACGGAGAATTATCCCCCTTCTACACACTAACTTCCCCATGAATTACCGTTTACCTGCCCGTAAGCAACCAGTGACGATTCACCGAGCACACCCGCGAGAAAAATACAATGGCTAGCCAGCGACGGCCGTACGAGATTTTCTGATACCATTCAACCATAACGCATCACCGACCACGACCCGAGCGATATGACAATAGCCGCGGCCAGCGGTTACTGATAACCGCTAGATAAGAACCTGAAGGTAATTACCATTGACGACTAGGCGAGCTGTGGTCAAATATGCAGTGGTCATGCATACAAGAATTCAGTGCAAATATGTATTTTCTATTTGCTGTAAAGCTCTCTCTCTCTCTCTCTCTCTCTCTCTCTCTCTCTCTCTCTCTCTCTCTCTCTCTCTCTCTCTCTCTCTCTCTCTCTCTCTCTCTCTCTCTCTCTCGTCACTCTTCCGCTCTCTCGCTTTTCTCTATTCCCTCTCTTACTATCTCTATCATTCTCTCTTTTTCTCCCTCTACCTCTCTCTCACTCTCTCTCTCATTCTATCTCCTTCTCTCCTTCTACCTCTACCTCTCTAGCTCTCTCTCACCCTTGGTATCGCCCTCCATACCTCTTTCTCCCTCTCTACCGCTCTCTCTCTCTCTCTCTCTCTCTCTCTCTCTCTCTCTCTCTCTCTCTCTCTCTCTCGTCACTATTTCTCTCTTTTCTGTAATTTTTCTCTATCTCTCACTATCTCTATCATTCTCTCTTTTTCTCTCCCTAACTGGCTGTCTCTCTCTCTCTATCCCTATACCTCTCTGTCTCTCTCTCTATCACTCTCTGTCCCTTTCTCTCTCTCTCTCTCTATCTACCTCTCTCTCTCACTCTCTCTGTCCCTATCTCTTTCTCTCGCTCTCTCTCACACTATCTCTCTCGCTCTCTCTATCTTTCTCTCTTTTTCTCTCCCTTGCTATCTCTTTCACTCTCTCACTCTCTCTGTCCCTATCTCTTTCTCTCGCCCTCTTTATCTCTCTCTCTCTCTCTCTTTCTCTCTCTATCTATCTCTCTCTCTCTCTCTCTCTCTCTCTCTCTCTCTCGCCCTCCTCTAGTTGTCTATCTATTACAGGATTACGCAATCACCCCCAACTTTGTTTATTCAATGCATTTACAGGACGTTGCAGACAGCCCCAACATTGATTAGTTGCGTGTGTGTGTGTGTATGTGTGTGCTATCAATTACAGGACGTCGCATTCAGACCCAACATTGTTTGGCTGGTCGTGTGCCACCATGATTTACCGTGTTATATCACGACCAAAGCGTGGGTGTACTGTCGTGTGAGCGTATGTGTGTGTGTGTATGCGCGTGCGTGTGTCCTATCAATTACAGGACATTGCAGTTAACCTCATCATTCTATGGCGTTTCGTGTGTGCTGGGTAAGTTTGCGATTCTAATTTTGAATGAATGCCAGCCAGGTCATGTAAGTATGAAGAGGGTGAATCAACAACTAGTTGTCTATCAATTACAGGACGTCACAGTCAACCCCAACATTGTTTATACAACACATTCACAGGACGTTGCAGACAGCCCCAACATTGATTGAATGCCCGTGTGTCATCATGACAGCTGTGTGTCTATGTGTGTGCGTGCGCGCGCGGGTGTGCTATCAATTACAGGACATCACAGTCAGTCCCAACATTCGTGCTTCCTGGACAAGCTTGCAATAGTAATTTTGTACGAACGACAGGCATGTTACGTGCGTGTGCGTGCGTGCGTGTGTATGTGCGCTACCAATTACAGGACATCGCAGTCAACCTCACTTCAATATTGGAGGAGTGGCTGTGGAGTGGGTGTGTGTGTGTGTTTTCACATCCGTGCGAGCGCGCATGTGCGCGCTAGTAGGTAAATTTCAATATTGGGGGAGTGGCTGTGGAGTGGGTGTAGAAGAGGTTTGCTGTTAGTAAAAAATAGAAAACTTCAATATTGGGGGGAGTTGCTGTAGAGTGGGTATAGAAGAGGTTTGCTGTTAGTAAAAAGATGAGTGGATCAAGAGGCGGTGTGGGTGAAAGGCGTGCGTTCGTTTTGTGCTTGCGTGCGCGCGCATGTGCGCACTCGTAGGAAACTTCAATATTGGGTGTCATCTCACAACCAAAACTATCCCTCATACCATAGTTGTGTCTGTCTATTACATACTACATCAAAGTTGTAAGGATTGCATTTACACGACGGCGCAGTCAGCCCCAGCTTCATACTTCTTGGGCAAGCTTGCCGATGTCTTTCTGATCAACCGGTACCCATGATCGTGTGTAGTGTCTGTCACCAGGATTACCATCATCAGCATCACCCAGCTCCATCAACAAAATCACTATCATCATCATCAACAGCAACATCGTCATCAGCTGAAGGTGACCGATCCGTTGACTCACCACAGGGCTATGTCGGCGGAGTGAACGTACGTGAACGTGTTCAGACATGTCTTTGGGGAAAACTGGAAGATAACTCAGAGCGTACTGACAGTATAACGATACAGCTGATCAAATATGACGATGCTTCAGGTCATATGTCTAAGGTATACAATCGAAACACGTGACTAAAACCGATTAAAGATGGCGTCGCATTAGATCACATGTGTAAGTGTACATCCGCGTGACTAAAACCGTTCACAAAATGGCGCTGTACATGGTCTCGTGTCTTATGGGATGCATCCTAAACACGTGACTAATGGTCAAAGACGGAGTCGCATCCGGTCACATGACCAAAGAATATACATATAATACCCACCATTCGCCGTCTAGATGTCCCGGTCTCAGTGAACATCGTTCAGGTCACAATGTGCCAAGTCTCTAATGGTAAGATGGGATTTTTGATAAGTCTTTCACATTTTCGGTGTGGTTCTCCAAGTAGGCATACAGTTAACCTAACAATACTAGTATAATAAAGAGATATATGATGCTAATCACATATAACTGGAGTATGTGCTCTGCTGGCTGCGACACCAATCAACACATGCACATGGCTGATCCATCAACCCTGCATACAGAAAGTAGTGTCCTTAGGACTGGCAATGTCCCACAAGGAGAGCCGCGACCACTGATTTTTGCATTTGCCAATAGCAACTAATGATACAACCGAGACACGCGTGTAATGACCCAGTAGGTCAAAAACAGTGGTAATGGAAGAAACCATCGTGGAAACTAACACACAAAATACCCCAGAGGGGGAAAGAAATTCGTTCTGATGCATGTGTGGTCGGCTAGTGCCGCGACTAGAGATTGTCTGCTTCTGTCAACTGGTCGCTATATACACAGTCATTGGCGTATCACTATTCAATCTGTCTCGAGACAGCGTCGACACAGTCGAGGGCAAGTTGTGGATCGCTCTTCTAAGCAGCTGTCTGGGTTACATGCTACCAAACCCTAAAATATGAGCTTCTACCTGACATTACCGAGTAATGCTTCGCCGAACATGTTTCCCAAGAACACACCGGGTCACTATTTCGTCAAGTTACCGCAGACTATTAAGGTGAGTCAACATTTCGAAGTAGGATCTGGCCGAAATTCAGTTCCCCAACTACTAATGCAATGTGCTAGAGAATGAAGTATGGCTAAGATACACACCACCAAACGTTAGAGTGATAAGAAAGGCGTATCCACCGGGCCTGTACAGTTCACCAGACGCGTTTATAACTGCCCTGAATCGCCTAATGAAAGATCGGAAGGTAGACGAGCAGCTCTGTGTTCTAACCCATTTCGACAATGCATCAAAGAAAGTCATCGTGAAAATAATCGAACCCGGGGCCACTATTACATTTAGTGAGAAGTTGCAAGATATACTAGATACAATTGAAGGTGAAGTGGCGATAGACCTGAATTCCGACCTACAAAATGTCTACGTATACTGCGATCTCATTGCGGCGAGACCAGTCGGAGACGTCCTGGTCCCACTACTAAGGACGGTTCCTATCATGAATCAGCACTCGACCTCAGTGTTTCGCGCCAACGACAATCCTCACTACATACCGCTGAGTCGTTACTCCTTCGACACGGTGGAAATACTTCTAACCACTGATACGGGCACAAAGGTCGCATTCACTACAGGGACATCAGTGCTGACGTTACATTTTCGAGTTCGGAAGAGATCAGACCTAGAATAACGGTAAAATACGGGGCGCTACGTCGAAACCACAGACTGTCCGAAGACATGATGTGCCCGACACTCAGATAATTGATGCCTCGGTTATCTACAAGGCTCAGATATCAGCCCACTAATCAGGAGACCAGTTTTATGACTACAGGCTAAGTGAATGTACATACCAGGCTACCAGCTGAAAAAAAACCAACCTACCCAGACAAGGGTGTGAAGAAATCCAGATACAACATACATTGTGTATAGCTCTGTATGTGAAAATAAAAGGTTGTGATGATACTATGTATACCACCTCATTTCACATCAGCCATTTCGTATAATGACATTATGCGATTTTATTCTTGAAAAATGTACTGAAATACTGTAAAATGTACTGAAATACTGTAAAATAAACAGGTCTATATTATAATTACGTCTTGGTTGTTGAATTTTTTTTTTTTTAGTGTTTACGGTGTATATAGTTGTCATGTGATGAGAGAATGAAGGGCAAAAAATCTTGGTCAAGTAAGAAAATTTGTTAGCCAAAAGGGAAAAATGTTGACTACATTTCAACCAGACTTATAAAAAAACTCACACAAGCTTATGAAAAGCAGGACAATGTGTTAACCAAATCTGAAAAGGTTAGCCGAATTTCAAACCAAACTTATAAAAAATCTCAGTCAAGCATATGAAAACTAGGAAAATTTGTCAACCAAACGTGAAAAGTTTGGCCAACTGTCACCAAAGCTTATGAAAAATGGGAAATTATGTTGTCCAGCGGTGCAAATTTTGACCACATTTCACCCAAACTTATGAAAAGTAGAAAAATGTTGTTAACAAAAGGGCAAAATATCTTGGCCAAGTAAGAAAATGTGTTAACCAAATGTGAAAAGGTTAGCCAAATTTCAAACCAAACTTATAAAAATCTCAGTCAAACTTATGAAAAGTAGGAACATTTGTTAACCAAAGTTAGCCGAATGTCAAACCAAACTTATAAACATCTCAGTCAAACACATGAAAAGTAGGAAAATTTGTTAATCAATCATGAAAACTTTGGTCAACTTTCATCCAAACTTATGAAAAGTAGGAAACTTTGCTAACCAAATGACAAAAAGATTGGCGAAGTAAGAAAATGTGTTAACCAAATGTGAAAAGATTAACCAAATTTCAAACCAAACCTATAAAAATCTCAGTCAAACATAAAAAGTAGGAAAAATTTGTTAACCAAACGGGAGAAGTTTGGCCAACTGTCACCTAAACTTATGAAAGGTGGGAAATTTTGTTGTCCAGACGTGAAAAGAGTCACCCAAACATATGAAAAGTAGGAAACTTTGTTAACCAAAGGGCAAAAAATCTTGGCCTAGTAATAAAATTTGTTAGCCAAAGGGGAAAATGTTGGCTACATTTCAACCAGACTTATAAAAAGCGCACCCAATCTTATGAAAAGTAGGAAAATTTGTTAACCAAATGTGAAAAGATTAGCCAAATTTCAAACCAAACTTATAAAAATCGCAGTCAAACATATGAAAAGTAGGAAAATTTGTTAACTAAACATGAAAAGTTAGGCCAACTTTCACCCAAACTTATGAAAAGTGAGAAATTTTGTTGTCCAGATGTGAAAAGTTTGACCAAATGTCACCCAAACTTATGAAAATTAGGAAACTTTGTGAACCAAAGGGCAAAAAGCTTGGCCAAATAAGAAAATGTGTTCATCAAAGGTGAAAATTGTTGGACAAGTTTGGCCAAATTTCAAACAAAACTCATAAAAAACTAGGAAACTTTGTAACCAAATGTGAAAAGTTTGACCAAAGTTCATCGAAACTTATAAGATATTCGCCTGTCCCCTATGCAAACAACAGTTGTATTTCAGAAAATTAAACGTATCTTATGTAATAAGTCACTATAATTGAAGGAACAAAATAAAATTTCAACAATAAAATTGTACAAAAAATTAACAATTAAATTTCTACATGAAACATTCAAGTTGGAAACATAAAGAGAAATAAAGAGAAAGAGGAACGTGAGTATCCTCTATCTCTTTGGGGTTGATTCAAACATACATCCGACAGTCGTCACTGTGAAGAAGGCAATACCACAAAGTGATATACGAGTAAATGGGCATATTCTTAAGCAAGTGAATCGGTACAGTTATCTCGGAACAGTCATAACATCTGATGGGAGATGCCTTGAAGAGATTAGAACAAGAAATGTCATTGCAAAGGTAGCCTTTTGCAAGATGAAAACATACTGACCAATAAAATGATATCAATTGAAACGTGAAAAAAGTGTTGAACTGCTACATAGAACCTCTACTTTTGTATGGATCTGAAGCGCGGACAATGAGCAATCAAGCTGAATAACATCTTATGGCTTTGGAAATGTAGTTTCTGAGGAAAATGCAAAGAATACCATGGACAGACAGAAAAACCAATGAACTTCAAGAAACAAATGAAGACCGTAAACTAATTAGAAACAGTAGACGTAGACAGTCAAAATTTTTTGGGCATGTTTTGAGAAGAAATGGCTTGGAGAACTTGGTGACAACTGGCATGATCGAAGGGAAGAGACCAAGGGGAAGACCGAAAAGTAAATACCTGGATGGCTTTGCCATGTGGCATGGTCGAGACAGGAACACAGAGCTGATCCACGACTCTGGTGATCGAGTGAGATGGTAAAACATGAACGCCGACGCATATCGGCATGACACATGATGGATGGATGAATGGATGGTTGATGTCTGTGTTCTTTTATTTGTGATGGTATTAATTCTTTTGTGCATTACCTTGGTATCCCATGTGTTGTGTTTGTTTTTAATTTCCCTGCAATGTTCCTCAAGACATGCTACTTTTGCCTCTGCATAGTTTCTTAATGTTCCTGTGAATCTCTTCATGTTTTTCATGGTTGTTTCGGTTATTTCTTCTAATTTCGTGAGTTCTTAGATGTCTTCCGTCATCCATTTCTTACGTCCCATCATCTTCACTTCTGGGATAGTTGTGTCTGCTGCTTGGTTGACTGATTTCTTTAATATTTCCCATTGGTTACAGACATCTGGAAATAATATTTTCCTATCGGACAATGCAGTAAATCTGTTCTTTACCTCTACGTTGAATTTATTGTTTATGTCTCCCTTCTCTTTAGTGTAAGTAGGTCAAATTTTGTGTTTCTTGGAGTATATGTGACCTTCTTTAATTTTATATGTATATTGCTTGTGATTAAACTATGGTCGCTGTAGCAGTCTGCGCTTGGTATTGATTTTGCGACTTTTAAGGCATTTCAAAATATTCTGTTGATGAGAATGTAATCAATGTGATTTCTTATCTGATGGTCAAGACACCTCCTTGTCCGTAATCTCCTTGGGTGCTGTTGATACCAGGTGTTTCCAATAATTATCTCATGCTCTTTTGCCCACTGTACAAGTCTGCAGCCTCTTTAATTCTGCCCATATAGTCCATACTTGCCTATCATGCATCCGTCCTGTTGATTTCCAACTCTTACAATAAAATCATCCATTATGATATTCAATTCTGAATGCTTACATTTCTTGAAGGCATTCTCCAAATCATTATAAAATTCATCACTGCTGTCTGTTGATTGATTGATTGATTGATTGATTTAAGAACCGACATCACAGCATTCGGGGCATTCTCATAAGCGCTCCGTCCCAATCCTCAGAAGCCAGCGAAGAGTTCCAACCCCAATAGTACCAGTAGCAATCTGATTATATGTGCGTCTCACCTTTCCTCTAAGCGTCGAGCATCGGCCAGATCCCCTCGTCACTCCACGCTGTCGCATTCTTGCCAGACCATGGTGATCCATTTGCTTCTCCGTGGTGTACACGTGCTGTCTGTTGGTGGTGCACAAACGTGTTTGATGTTGATATCGAAAGGTCAGCCACTAAACTTTTCTAGTAATATTCTGTCTGACACAGTCCAATATTCTTTGATTGATTTTGATCTGTCCATATCCATTATAATTGCTACCCCTTACTGTTTTTTCTCTCCACATGAATGGATTATACTATATTCCTCGGATGTTATAATGCCCATTCCTTTCCAATGAAATTTGCATAGAAATGATACACTTCTGTATTAGAATAACGAAGACACAAACAATAGATTGCACGATTTATTGCCTGGCATACTTCGCTGCATCTCGTCAGGTACATACTGCAGAAATCACACAGCTTACGTGAATTAACTAGATAAATCCTTCAAACTGAAATGTACACATGTTCGCACAGTAATGTCGATTGTCTACCACGGTAATTTTAAACTGACTAACATGTCTTTCTGCTTGCACAAGGACGGCTTACGAAGGTTGATTATTATAGCTTCAGCAAACTTTAATAATCGACTACTTTGTGTATTGAACAACACACGGAAGGCACTGTTTCTTTCAACCACGTGACCGCTCTCGAGCACATGTCTCCCGACCGATGAAGCTGGACTGTTCCGGTGTGTCGGCCTGCCTAGGCTACCATCTTCTGTGTGTAGTATCTTGGCCAACCAATTCGGAATGTGTTCCGAAACCTACAATGTAACTGTCGCTCAGTTCTACCTATGTAGATGGCCTCGCATCTGCATTTAAATTGGTAAATACAATTTGATTTGGCGTACAAAGCTACAGGTTCTTTTACTGCTGGGATGGGGATTGGTGTGTTTCGGTACCTGATGACTAGAGTTGCAGCACAGAAAGTTCGCCCGACTGCTGTGGTGAGCCTGTCCCGCAGACGTTGCATTACGTCATCTCCTCGGAAGGTTAGCTGGATGAATACCTTGAGTTTAGGTACTGTAGTTGCTTCAGGTTTCAGTTTGGGCTGTTGGCAGTGGCGCTTTATAAATCCTGTGGAGTACCCATTCAGGTTTAAGGCATTCTTCAGAGTTTCAAATTCCTATGTCAGTGTGTCCGCGGTGCATATCTTTCTAGCACGGTCAAACAGGGTCCGTACTAAGCCCCGTTTTTACTGGACAGGTGCGAAGCTCTGAAAATTTAAGTATTGGCCAGTCCATGTTTCTTCGTAAGTTGTGTGATTTCTGCAGTATGTACCTGGCTAGATGCAGCGAAATATGCTAGGCAATAAATCGTGCAATCTATTGTTTGTGTCTTCGTTATTCAAATTTATCACGGGAAAACATTGTTTTGAACTTCTGTATTACTAACTTTGACCATATACCAACATGCTCAATAAAAATTATACAGTTCTTTATTACTAACTCTGATTATATACCAAGACGCTCAATGAAAAGATACACTTCTGTATTACTAACTTTGACCATATACCAACATGCTTAATAAAATGATACAGTTCTTTATTACTAACTTTCACCATATACCAACATGCTCAATGAAAAGATACACTTCTGTATTTTAGTAACTTTGACTATATACCAAGATGCTCAATGAAAAGATACAATTATGTATTAATAACTTTGACCATATACCTACATGGTCAATAAAAAGATACACTTCTATATTACTAACTTTGACCATATACCAACATGGTCAATGAAATGAAAAGATCCTGTACTATTAATCTTCACTATATACCAGGCACCGGTCTCCCTGGTCTAAGGATTACACGACTTTCTCCGTAATCCCGTTTACTCTCGTGAGTGACGTGACGTGCGCGAGAATCGGTAGCGGTTCTCTCCGCGTCGGCAACTTAGGGGGTATGTGAGCCGGTCGCTCAGAAAGCAATAGCAAACTACTGAGCGTAATCTTGCCAAATAATCAACAATCAACTGAAAGATGCTGATGTCGTCAGCGATGTCCTGTAAAGGATATGCGAACAAAAAAAAATATACCCGGTATGTCTCAAGGAAATGAAATTGTCCTGTAATACTAAGTTTTGCCAAGTCCCCAACATGCCCAAGGCTTAGAGAAAGGTCTTTCCCATTCTGCGAGTTGGTTTGAAGGGAAAAAAGAAGAAAAAAAACCTCTTGCCATTTAATCAATGTAGAGAGTGTCGCGAGACCATAAATTACTTTTAGGATAAAAATAAACTTGGGAAGAAGAATTCTGAACAGTAGCTGACATGGGTTGGGTTCTTGCTGCGCAAATCGGAATACAATTGCTTGGAGAAATGCAAAAAAAAAAAAAAAAGACGTATAATGAAGTCAGACAGCGAATGGTCACAGGCTAATCTTGCTCTGATGTTGCATACACACTGTGAACATAACATTTGGCCAGACATTTTTAAGAGAGGGAATTCGGCCTATTAAAATTGACGTTGACTCCCAGGTCGACCTCGCCTAACATGGGTACCAAGAAAATATCTTGGGTAGTAAAGACGGCCAGCACAATGCTGACCTCATCACCAACTGAGTGCCCAGTGGTCTATAAATATATTGGCCTTCAATGTGTGCGCAAAGCGTCTTAAACCGCTTAAAAGTCCCTTTACATCCTTGACTGTGTGTAAGAGAGTTGCGTGGTAGGATCAGAGTTGAGTTAAGCTGAGTCAAGAACCGACATCACAGCACTCGGTGCATTCCCATATGATTTCCGTCCCCATCTGCAGCGGCCAGCGAAGAGTCCCAATACTAATGATACTAGTAGCAGTCTGATTATGTGTCTGTCCTTTTCTCGGAGTTTTGAATGTCGGCCAGATTCTCTGGTCACTTTCTGCAGCACCATTCTCTCCAAGCTGTGATGATCCACCCATTCCAAAGCGCCCCAACCACACCTGCCTTATCATGCATCAATAGTCCACAAAGGGGTTCAGACCCAACCAATCTGTCCGCCCGCTCGTGTCCCATCACACCAGCATGTCGTGGGTAAAAAAAATCAGCATATGATTTCTATTTTTTATTGTTGAATGGAAACCTGCCACTCTGCTCGAAGCATGCCTGTATGCTAGGATCAATATAATGATGTTTGATATAACCAGCTGCCGCATGCTGATGCTCAATACACAGGTTATCATGTAGGCCCTGCACTGTTATGGGGACATAGCTACAAGACATCTCTTTCTCTCCAAGAGGCGTGGCTAATGGCGTCGGTTGTACCACTTACTACAACACTATTGAAGGCAGTGAAGTCACACATTGTCGCAGGCCTAATGCTTTGACACACACAATTTGTGATATGGATAGCACATGACTAATATCTATACTAGAGTGCGATTCAACTTTAAATGTGTAGGTAGTGTGAAGCTGTGAAAGCTTCACTTTGCTTGTCAATGAAATATCACACAAGCAAACAATAGTTGTGTGCATAACATGGTCAAGTATTAACATGGCAGAAACTGAGTTTGTGGTGAACAAAGACCTTCACGCATTCTAGACCAGGGCGCAATGAGGTGGGAGACCAGCAGCTTTCACCAGTGCCTTCACTTCCCAGACACTTCCCTGTCAATTACCCGCTGCCTATTTTTACGAGGATCGGTCAACCTCAGAGCCGTACTGTTTGGAAATTACTAAATCCATTGATGAGATTTTAACTCAGACCCATATTTTAATAAGCATTAATTACAACGCTGTCCAGTCTTCTAATCCTTGTTACAGCTACCCACAGAGGTCACAGGCTAAACAATCCTTGATCTAGAAAACAGACTATGTTAACCTGGTGCTACGATAGACACACTAATTAGAACAGATTGACATCAACACAACCTACGCCTGTATCGTGGCCCTCGCTGCTGCCATAAAGTACCATTGAAGTGTAAACGTAGGAGACAAAACCTTGCTGGCGCTCCGGACTAGTACTCAGAGGACAGAGCCAGGACAACAGTTGGAAAACACATCATCGCTTGCCACAATATCTGGACAAGAAAAGGTCTGTATCTCATAAAACAAATCTGTAATTAATGTATATTAGAATGCACGAAGAGAGGGTGATAACCGACACATATACTATCATATAGTGCACTTCTAGTTATAATATGTCGATTTATTGCCGTTCTGGACTATAACTGGTCACATTTACGTAATCACTTCATGGTAAGAATGTTAATGATTGGACCAAGAACATCATCCGGTTTAAAATGACTCGGAGGAAAACGCTATACACTATACAGGGTTAATAAAATATGAAGCGCATTGCGTATATTGTCAAGTAAAGAGGACATGCCATGGGAAATTATTCGTGGGACATTTTCGTCAGTTAGCTTGATGTTAATGAAACAACCACTGAACAAGTTCGTACAATATGCTACAGGGAAGATGAGACTATACATCAACACGGAACAGCTTTCATTGTCAGTAAAGATTTAAATAGTTATGTTATTATTTGCACGCTAGTAAATTAAAGATGACAAGTGGAATGGGTTGAACTGCAACAAAGGAGTAATAATAATGTTTTTTTAAAGCTATAAATGTACGAAGACATGGTATAGCATAATAACTAGTGCGGAGCTTATGGATAGCACTAAACATGTTCTGGCTAATCAAGAGGAGAGAGAACGACGATGGTTAGGGCACACCTTGAGAAAACCTGTTAATAGCATAACTAGACAGTCATTTCTCTGGAACCAATAGGGAATAATAAATATAGGGAGACCTACAAGCACATGCAAAAGAGAATTACAGACAGAGATAAATAATATGGGGAGGACACGGAGGGAGCTGTGAGCCTTGGCAGAGTAGTGTATAGACGCTGATCAGACGGAGCGGTGGTCATAGTTTCCAATCGCATAAGGGTTGATTCGAATTAGTAAAATTGACCTGTCCTGTTAGCTTGGCCGAGTCTAAAATGGGTAACAAATAATTTCTTGGGATATGAAGGCGGCCGGTGTAATACAGAGGAAATCGCCCACCAAGTGCCGACTGGTCTATCAAGAATGATCCAGTACCAAATGCCCAGTGCTCCTCTTAGCGTGAAAGACTCCTTTACGTTACTTATAGAGGGTATCTGCTGGAGATGACAAAAGATAGGACAGCTTGGCGTGGCCAAAGGGCTGTATTCCATTTGGATATACAAGTCAAAAGAAGAAGAAGAAGAAGAAGAAGAAGAAGAAGAAGAAGAAGAAGAAGAAGAAGAAGAAGAAGAAGAAGAAGAAGAAGAAGAAGACCCTATTTACCCTCTCTCCAAAACAAAAGGCAGGGACCATCCAGATAAATGGAACACCCCTAAGAGACGATAAAGAACCAACATACCTTGGAGTAACATTTGATGGCAGGCTGACAGCACATCAACAAAGCAGTAGCAAAAGCCAGAAGGAAAATAGCCATCCTGAGAAAGCTAAGTGGAACCACATGGGGAGCCAGTGGGAAAATACTTAGCAAAGTTTATCAACAGCGCATACGACCACACCTGGAATACGGGTCAACTGCGTGGTGTTCGGCATCAAAAATCACACTACAAGAGCTGGACAAAGTGCAAAATCAAGCACTTAGAGTCACCACAGGAGGGATGAGATCAACCCCTATAGTGGAAATGGAGAAGATGGGGAGGACACAAGCACTGAGTGAGCGCAGAGATACGAAAACGCTAATACAAGCAGAAAAGTTCCTCAGCTTGCCAGGCCACCCTTTGAAGAACAGATTCGAAAACCTAGCTATGGGGCGGTTGAAAAGAAGTAGTTTCATCCACCAGGCCAAACGACTCTGCAGAGAAACCACCGATCTGCCCACAGTTGGTATCCCCCTAACAACTATTCCAGAGCGAACTCCATGGAAAGATGAGCATAGACTATCATTACAAATCCAGACAAAAGTGAGAGGAATATTTGACAAGGAAGAACAGAACAGTGTGCAGCGCAGAACAGCCACTCTCAGCTTCCTTGATGAAGAATACCCACAGGACCTCTGGATCCGAGTCTACACAGATGGGTCAGCACAAAATGCTGTTCGAAATGGAGGAGCGGGAGTGTACATAGAATACCCAAATAGTACTAGGGACACAGCTAGAGTACCGACAGGAAAGTACTGCCATAACTACGATGCTGAAATTGAGGCAATCAAGATAGCAACAGAGAAATTACTAAATACCAGCAATGGTACACAACCTGTGGTGCTATTGACAGATGCAAAATCAGTACTCGAGGCGCTCCTGTCTGGGAAATTGCCAGTACTAAGGACACTACTTTCTGAACTTAGCAGTCAGCATAAGGTCACCATACAGTGGATACCATCCCACTGTGGAGTACCCGGAAATGACAGAGCTGATCAATTGGCTAAGGAAGGAGCCAAAGAAGAACAGCCTGATGTGCCCGTTACATACCACCAAAAGAAAAGAATGATCAAATCAGTCAGAAAGCCACCAAAACCTACTCAAGATGACTACCGCGTTATGGATAGACCAGAACAAGTCATTATTCTGCGCCTCAGAACAGGGCACAATATATTACGCAACCACATGTATACAAAATTCAAGATTGGTGAAACAGCCATGTGCACATGTGGATTGGCGTCGCAGACAGCAGAGCACATACTCCAAGACTGCCCAGAATATAACATATCTAGGCAAACCTTCTGGCCTAGAGCGACGACAGTGGAAGATAAACTCTATGGACCGCTGTGTGAACTGAAAAAGACAGTTAAATTCATACAAGAGACAGCATTGCAGTTATAGACATATTTCAAGCGAACGAAAGAAGAAGAAGAAGAAGAAGAAGAAGAAGAAGAAGAAGAAGAAGAAGAAGAAGAAGAAGAAGAAGAAGAAGAAGAAGAAGAAGAAGAAGAAGAAGAAGAAGAAGAAGAAATGTAAAGAAATCTGTGAAGTTAATGTATAGGAGTCAGTTTTTCTAGTATAAACACTCTTTAACTTTCCCGATTTTTGACCATTCAGTTGTTGTTGTACAGTCAAGTCCCATCAGTCTTACCTACGGAAGTCGGCGTGTTCACCTCTTTAGCTGGACGCGTCTTACGTGCATTGTTCCTGTTTTGGTGATGCTGTCAGAAAAGTTCTTCATTTTGTCCATCTAACTAGGTCAGCATGTGACAAGAAGAGGAATTGTCCTTGAAAGTAATGAGATTTCTGTGTAGTAGGCTTGATTACACTTACTGGCTTTCGTTTTATAAGCAATTGTCCTACTCTTCCGGTCAGATGGCGACGGACGGTTGTTTTGTTTTGTCTAGCTTTTTCGCGTAGGAGATGGATAATTTCATCCCTTGCGTGTAATTTATGTGCCAGGATGTAAAAATAGGAGTTTCTTCTCAAGGTCTGTGCCGATGCTACAGAGTTCGTGCATTGAGCGAAGCAATCCTTGGGTGAATTTTCGCAGCGTGTGTATTTCTGTGGTGTTCGGTTTTTCAACATGGCGGAACAACGTTTGTGCTCAGTGCGGAGGGCAGTCAACCTAACAAGGCGACGGGGGCAACAGGGAGGCCGCAAACGACAAGGCATACGAGGTGGGGCAAGACGTTTTAGACTCAAATGTGACCGTTTGGAACTCAGGAATACTCGTATTATATATTGGAACTGTGCTAGCGTAAAACAAGGAGGCCTTCTTCAGGAAAACGTGGTATACAGGAATGACATTGTAGTGCTCCACGAGACGAGACTCGGTTATCAGTTACTCCAAATTGCCGGTTTCAAATGTTTCTACAACAGGGGACATCTGGGAATGGCTATTCTCATTCGCGACAGTATGGTGGCTTCAGAGCTAGACATGTCCAGTTGGGACAATGACGACATACAAATACAGACAGTTAGAGTTCAGTCCGGTCTACCATTCGTGTTGGTTAATGTTTATGCCCGTAACGCGAGTGTGGATTCCCAGAAGTGGCATTGCTTAAGTGACATTTTAGGTCACGAGAGAAATGTTATTTTATGTGGCGATTTCAACGCTATATGCAGAGCATGGGGAAACATTTCCTCCAACACAGGGGGAGGAGCTCGAGACTACACTTGAAATCACTGACCTTGCTTGTATCGCAGTGGTTGTGTCACTAGGACAGCAAGCCGTCCAGGTGATGAGGACAGTGCTATTGATCTGGCGCTGGTTTCTCCTTCACTCACTACAGTGTGTAGATGGGGTGTCCTAGGGTACTACGGCAGCGACCACCACGCGTGCAGCATATTGGTGGAGAAAGGCAGAACCAGGCAGCACAAGTCAACGGTCAAAACTTTCCAGTATGACAATATAGGGCAAGGTGTTGTGAGTAAAATAAGGCGCGACAATTGCAGAAAGCTTCAGGGCAGGAAAAAAAGCTGGGAGCATCGACCTTGGTGGAATTTCGAGGTGGAGAAGGCCTGCGTGGATAAGCGTAGTGCTGTAAGGAAATGGCACAACGCCAAGAAGAACAGAGTTGCCCATTCTAGTCCCTGCATGCACCTAGACAGAGAGATGCACACAAAAGTAAGCTATTAAAAAAACTGGTTAAGGTGGATAAAAGTGAAACATTGGCAGAGGTATGTCAAAGAGTAAGCACAGACAAGTCACTGAAATTGTTCTGGCGACTACATAAAAGCATGAGTGGGGTAGTCAAGAATATGACCGGGTGGGACATTGTCATATGCTGACGATGTTTCAGTGTATCGTCTGGGTAAGGATAGAGATCAGGTTGCTGTGAAGCTACAAACGGAACCCAGTGGCATTAGTGCTTGGTCCGTTGACGCTGAGCAATGGTCAGCTCAACAAAGGCAACAGTGACATGGTTCTCTTTGAACAATCATATTGTCAACACTCCAACACCAACTGTAAATCTGTGTTCAGAGACTGTGGAAAGAACGCAGGCAATGAATTACCTGGGGATACGTTTTGATCGAAGCCTTGCTTATAATGAGCACATAGACCAGGTGATAACAAAGTCCAAGCGAGGTTTGGCTGCGATGCGGGTGATAGCGGTAGCAAACTGTGAGCAGCGCCATCTATGTCTTCTATACGAGGGGCTGGTCATGTATGGTTTTGAGTTTTCGATGGCGATCCTGACTCTCAGCCATAAGCAGGTAGAAAGGATGGAAAGGATACAGAACGAAGATATGCGCATTATTCTTGGATGTACAAGAGATACAGCATACAGGGCGATGCGCTATCTTCTTGATTTTCCAACCATTGAAGACAGAATACAAATGTGCAGAGCACGTGCCTACCTCAGAGTTAACGCAAACACACAACATCCACTGCATAGTGAAATTATGAAGGTGAAGGGCAGCAGGTTAAAAAGAGGAAGGTCGTGTATGGGTCAAACCGAAGACATTCTTCAACAGATGTGTTCACTTGAGGACTTAATCTGGCGAGGAGTGGGTACAAATGCCAACATATTTCTGTACAATCTTTTCAGTGTGCATCCAACTAGACACACAATGCAGACAAGAAAATACGACTGCTGTGGAGACGGAAGTACAAGCGTTGATTTTCGAGAATTCTTTAGACGCTAATGCTGTCATTTACACAGATGGATAGGTAATACGACATGTGAGAAGCTCATATGACTTTTACGGCTCAGGCCGGAGGGAGAAGTGTGAAGGAGGACTCTGGTGCTTTTGTTGTGACCACAAGTAGCCTGACTATGGAAGTCATGGCAGTAAGTAAAGCAATAACATGGCTCGAGACACAGACATTCACTAGGGCATGTTTCCTTAGTGACTCAATGAGCATGCTCAAGAGGATAGAGATAGGGTGGATCTGAAGAGAGTGGTTGCTGTCTCTGGAGCGGTCTCGGCTGGCAAAGATTAGTTTCATCTTCGTGCCAGGGCATGCGGGTGTATAAGGAAATGAGCGGACTGACAAGCTCGCAGGTAAGGCTACTGTGGAGGGCGGACGCGCCATGGACAAGGCTGACATTTTGAATGCTCTACGAGAACTAAAGCTTTTGCAAGAACCAAGTGATGACTGTGAATCTACAACCATGGTCAGACTGCGAAAACAGCAAATTAAAAGAGGTGTGGCCAAACAAGAACACTTCGCAGAAAGCCAAAGAAGATTGATAAACCAACACAGAACTAGTGTCCTTAGCCGATACACGCTGCGGGATTTTCTGATGAGGGGATCCGAGCACTTATGGACTGAATGGTTCGAAGTGCAATGAGGATGATCTGTCGAGTAACTAACTAACTAACTAACTAACTAACTAACTAACTAACTAACTAACTAACTAACTAACTAACTAACTAACCGACCGACCGACCGACTGACCGACCGACCAACCAACCAACCAACAACCCAACCGACCAACCGATCGACCAACAACCAACCAACCAACCAACAACCCAACCAACCAACAACACAACCAACCAACTAACTAACTAACTAACTAACTAACCGACCGACTGACCGACTGACCGACCGACCAACCAACCAACCAACCAACAACCCTACCGACCAACCGACCAACCAACCAACCAACCAACCAACCAACAACCCAAACAACCAACTAACTAACTAACTAACTAACTAACTGACTGACTGACTAACTAACTAACTAACTAACTAAGTAGTTGTCCTATTAATGAAAGTAAAATTGCAACTTTGCTTTAAATGATCGTATCGATGTATACGCAAGCCTTTGTGGATTTTGCCATAAATGTGTTTTTTTTCTGTGTTCTCTGTGAGACGTAATGATTATCTCCATACACTGTTGTCTGGTTGTACTATATAGCCATCAAACACGAGGCTAGCTTTCTTCGCTTCATACAACCGAACTAATTTATTAACTTGATAGTGGATTCTTGTGATTTCATCACACACATGCCCAAACAGTCATACACACACAGTAAAATAATTGCCGTTATAACACACCAATCACATGTGTTCTGTCATGCTAATATGCACGCTGTCACTTTAGTATTACAATCTTGCTCACTTAAGCGCCTGAAGAACATGATGATGACGATATACTTATAGTGACACGCCCCAGGCGTCACTGCTTACAAAATGCAAAATCCGTAATAGAGGCGCTCCTGTCTGGGAAATTGCCAGTTCGGAAACGACAGAGCTGATCGATTGGCTAAGGAAGGAGCACAAGAAGAACAACCAGATGTGCCTATTACATACCACCAAAAGAAAAGAATGATCAAATCAGTCAGAAGGCCACCAAACCTTCCTCAAGACGACTACCACGTTATAGACAGACCAGAACAGGTCATTCTTCTGCGCCTCAGAACAGGACACAATAGATTACGCAACCACATGTATACAAAATTCAAGATTGGTGACTCAGCCATGTGCACATGTGGTTTGGCGTCGCAGACAGCAGAGCACATACTCCAGGATTACCCAAACTACAACATATCCAGGCGAACCTTCTGGCCTAGAGAGACAACAGTGGAAGATAAACTCTATGGACCGCTGAATGAACTAAAAAAGACTGTTAGATTCATACAAGAGACAACATTGCAGTTATAAACATATTTTAGGCGAACGAAAGAAAGAAAGAAAAGAACTGCTTACAATCAAAAATATCTTCCAGAAAGTGTCTATGCCCCGACATGGTCAGGTCATTTCCATCTCTTTGTTTTATTGATAAATATATAGAAATATGCAGTTGCTGTGGTTGGTTATAAGTTGTATGAAAGCTAAACATTATTAGAAGCCTTCTATAGATTGCTTTTTCTTGGTGACTCTTCTTTCCATCGTTTACAAAAGTGTTATATTATCATAATTTGTAATGAATATATTAGTCAATATTTTTATACACAAATGAATGAACATCTGAGTAAGTATTGTTAGTTGCATGTCCTTATACAGGATGCTACAAAAACAAACAAAAACTAAAAATATTGGCTGTTTGTGATTTACTATTTAAAAAAGTCGCTCTAAAGTCTTTATTGCACCGTGTTTTATTTCATATGGGATAAAAGCTCGGTGCAATGAAATCGCCCCTATCGACTTTTAAACGACTTTTAAGTGTGATTTACTATGTACATTTTCGTTCAGCAGTTATCCATTGCATTCTGAACGTCCGAAATCAAAGCAAAGCAAGCTGCTCCCAAAATGCTGATTCGAACCCTCGACCCGGCATAGAACTAACCCTAAGCCACTGACGCCCACTTTCTGACTTGTAAGGTCTGAATAGTGTGTTGTTTGTTAGTTCTTGTCTGACGATTATTTCCCTTTAACCGATGTTCCTTAGAGTTTGGCGTTTCTGTAAGTTTAATATCTTCGTCAGGTCTGTTCGTGCTAATATGCACGCTGTCACTTCATTTTTAAATAGCATTCCACATAATTAGACTTGTTTTGTTTAATCCGTGATTTTGCTGGTGAGTAACCCCTCTCCCCCCTTTTTTCCCCAGCAAAAAAGAATAAAAAGCGCCTACTAGCATAAGAGGCTACAATTATGATAGTGGTATGCCGGTGTATAATGGATTGGATATATGAATTACATGGCAGGATGTGCAGGGAGTTGTGCTGAGAGCAAACATAGGCAGTAATTCAGCAACTCTCAATGGATTATGCAAGTATCAGTGCTATGAGGAATCACCCAGCCAAGATGGGAGTTGATACATCCAGAGTGGTGGGCTGAAATGTAAGAGAACAGTCAGTGTTGATGAGCTCACTATATTCAGCAAGAGGATGTAATAGGAAACAGTAACTGACAAACCTGCACTATTTATGCCAAATTCTATCTGATTCGCTGTCAATGACAAGGATAGATGTGGTTTGCATGGGTGCCGTTTGTGAGTACAACTAAACGAAAACTTATGCGGATTTCCCCTGGGTATGCAGGATAAGGGATTGATTGACCTTCAGAGCGTCGCTATTTTGTTTTTGTTGTTACTGTTGTTGTTGCATATCCCTTACAGGACGTCGCATTCAACACCAGCATTTTTCAGCTGTTGATGTACTAGGCAAGATTACGCTCAGTAGTTTGCCATTGCTTCCTGAGCAACCGGCTCACATACCCCCGTAAGTTACCAGCGCGGCGCGAACCGCTGCTAATTCTCGCTCAGCTGCGTTACTCACGAGAATATACGGGATTACGGAGAAAGACGTTAAAACCTACGCCAGGGAGACCGGTCGCTATTTGCTAGTCTTCAAATGGACAAATCTTCAGTTGTTCACGTCATCAGAGAACGACTTCTGTGTAATGACAAAACATGCATTTTGATAGATAGCGAGCGCTTCTCGCCGCGTTGGTAACTTACGAGGTATGTGAGGCGACCTCTCAGAATGCAATGGCAAACTACTGAGCGAAATCTTGCCTAGTACATCAACAGCAGCTGAAAATGCTGATGTTTACTGCAATGTCCTGTAAGGGATATGCAAAATTTTAAAAAAAAATCCAAAAAGAACGTGACGCGAGTAGTTAGCATCCATGCACTTCCATCAATCAAAGTGCGAGGCGAATAGATAGCATCCATGCACTTCCATCAATCAAAGTGTGAGGCGAATAGATAGCATCCATGCACTTCCATTAATCAACCTAAGTTCTGTTAATCAATAATAGTAACAATTCACTTAGTGTTTGTTCGTAAACTCATAATTACACCATGGTATTCCCAACAACCATACTTTATTAAAAGATACTATGTAAGCTAATTTAAGTGTGTGAATGTGGATCCTCTCACTTCTGTTGTCTAAGATTTATCACCAGGTATGTACTAGAGACAACTGTATTTCAACAGTAATAAGTTACAATTCACAAGTGCTTCACGGACAGCTTTGATTTAGCTTTTGTTCAGAAAACATAACTGACAGTATTTTAATATTTCAGCATCAACATCATCATTGTCGTCACTTACCATGTCGATAAGCGTGGGCAGTCTTGGTTCTTCTTCTCCCAAGATCAACAAAGTCTTGGTTCTTCTTCTTCTCACAAGATCGACACAGTCTTAGTTCTTCTTCTCACAAGAACAACAAAGTCCTGGTTCTTCTTCTCACAAGATCAACAAAGTCTTGGTTCTTCTTCTTACACGGTCAACACAGTCTTGGTTCTTCTTCTCACAAAATCAACACTCTTGGTTCTTCTTCTCACAAGATCAACAAAGTCTTGGTTCTTCTTCTCACAAAATCAACACAGTCTTGGTTCTTCTTCTCACAAGATAAACAGTCTTGGTTCTTCTTCTCACAAAATCAACACAGTCTTGGTTCTTCTTCTCACAAAATCAACACAGTCTTAGTTCTTCTTCTCACAAGATCAAAAGTCTTGGTTCTTCTTCTCACAAGATTAACAAAGTCTTGGTTCTTCTTCTCACAAAATCAACACAGTCTTGGTTCTTCTTCTCACAAAATCAACACAGTCTTGGTTCTTCTTCTCACAAGATCAACAGTCTTGGTTCTTCTTCTCACTAGATCAACAACGTTTTGGATCATTTCTGTGTTCTGATACGGATTATGCCATGGGCCAAGCCAAGTAGGTATTTGTCTCCTTTCCTTTCTCTTGCTCTTTACCCATTAACCTTACCAGTTGTCACTCGGTTTTCAAGTTTATTTCATGCCACAACGTGCCCAACATGTCTTGATTATCTATGTCTAATTTCTTTATTTAATTTACGGCTTCTATTTGTTTCTTGAAAAACTATCTGATTCGCTTTCTGCCTGCACCTGGTATTCTTTGCACTTTCCCCAGAAGCTGCATTTCCACTCCCATTGGATGTTGCTCAGCTCGACTGCTAATTGTCCATGTTTCACGTGCCTACAACGGTGTAGATTATGTATAGTACCTCAACACTCTTCTTCTAACTGCAGTTGACAGCTTTCAGCAGTGGAGTCAAATATGATACTTATTCACTAGTATTTATTTCGAGGGGTTGATCTAAGAGAGCGTAATTAAAGAAAAGACAGACTAGTTATTGAGTGAGTGAATGAGTGAGTGAGCGAATGAGTGAGTGCATGAGGAAGGGCGTGGGTATGTAAGTGAGTAAGTGAATGAGCGAGTGAGGGAGTGACTGAGGGAGTGTGTGAGTGTGTTAGTTATTTAGTTAGCTAGTTGGTTAATTAAATAATTCTTTAACAGTGGCACAAAATGTACCAAATACAGACTAATCTCACCTCAGCTTGTTCCTCTTGTACCTTGCGGTGTCGAGGTGAAGCATAAACAGCGGGAGTGTGTCCGTTCATGGGCTTCATGTATCGGGATTCCCATGGACTCTACTATTATCTCTGTTCATCGTTTGCGTGACCGGCATTTCTTCTGCTTCCATTTGGTCTGTACATCATTCTTGATAATCTAGTTATATAGCCAAACCATTTACCTTGCTGTTTTCTGATGACCCCCACTATAACCCCCACTTTAGTATTGTTTCTTCTTTTCTGACTTTCTTTCTTCTTGATACACTGAGTATGTTTCTCGGAAATCTTATTTCTGTTGTAGTTTTTCTTTTATCTTTTCAGTCATTGTCCAGGTTTGGCATTGGTAGCATAAAGTTGGTAAGAAGTTTGTGTTGTAGAGTGCTGTATCATAGTCTGTTTACTTTTGTCTGCCTGTCACAGAATGGCCAATAGATTTATCCGCCTGACGTATTCTGGTACGGAGAAATGTGTTTTAATGTTGGTTATGGAATACCTCTTCAGTGATATTCTATCTTCCTCTGGCAGATTCGTTCGGAGCATTTTCTTTTGCTCTAGAAAGTAACTGAGCGTGTTCATTTGGGATTTTCCGATTTTGGGTTGCACTGAAAAGTTTATAAATCGAGAAAGGAAGTTGAACATTAGGGGATAAACCTTCAGTGGACTTCCTATTATTAAGTGGTTACCCTTAAGAACCAGGCAAGCTGTTTCTATGCTGCTTTAAGACGTCTGACAGAAACCTTGGCAATTCTTATACTGTGAGGTTCATTAAAATAATGTAATTGAGTCTTTGGTTAGGTATTGGAACTGACTGTGCGATCTAGACGAGAGTCGAGCTATGTGAGTCCTCCCTCCATAATTTGTTACGTGTGTTGCCGCTCACAAATAGCCGTTATGTTACCGATCGAGGTAGTCCGTTATCAAACAACGATGGTCGTTAGCGTCTTCGTAACAGTTCTCTCGATCGGAGGAGTATACGCCTGACATATTTACGTGCCGTAAATGGATAGGCGAGGTGTTCCGTGGAGAAGTGGCGAAGGTGCTTCGGGTTCGATGATTACGTCCGGTATGTGTGTGCGATGATGATTCTTTCCTATCCTCTACTTGTTTTACACTCCAATGAATCTATTTGCTGATAATGAAGATATTCGCTCTATGACATAACTCCTTAGGGTTGTTGAAATGTTCTGGTGACATGTACTCATGAGTTTTTACCAGGATCTTTCACAGATCTTCTAATTACAGGGTCGAGTCTCAAGTGGTGACAACTAAGAAGCCTACAAACGAACAAACGAACGAACGAACGAAAATCTTTATTTTCAAAGGGTTAAGAATTGGGCACGCAGGCCCGTCAGACATTCTGCCCTTCTTCTCTATTTCCTCTCATACATTCTTTCATTCAACATCTCTTATGAAGCAATTCTTTAACAACAAAAGAACAATAAGCATTAAAACGCATGAAAAATAATCAATAATACATAACACGTTGAGGTAATGTTTAACATGGGTGTCATATAGCAAATGACAGTAGCATAGGATTCATTTGATGAGTTAGCGCATCAAGAGCAAGTTACAGAGTGTCACATACGTTGCACGTAGTGACACATACATTGAACGCAATGAAGACGTCATTGTAATACGTCACCTAACACTGTAACGGTTAGATGGGCAGTGTGTGATCCAGCAAAGACAGCGTTAGGACGTGCTTCACCTCCATTCACGGAATACCGGCCGTTATACTGCTGCCAGTCCTCGGTGTCCACATGAAGTCGCTCTGGTTTGTGTCCGGCAAGTGACTACAGGTACTCCTGGCTCTACTGACGCCACGGTCGCTGGCATCTCTGGTATTCGCTATATGACAGTGGAAGGTAGGCGTTTGTTATGCATTCATTCTCATAGCAGGTGGCCAGCTTGGTGCCCAACTATCCACACAGTATAGAGAGATGATGCGCGACGGAGAAGCAAGAGCGAAAGTGCGGTGCGAAAGACTGAAGTCTGGATGTGCTCACTCGCTCATGTTTGCTGTTGAAGTTGCCTGCGATAAATTATATCTCAGTTCACTCGAATGACTTTGTTGTTGGATTTATGTTGGAGTCAGCATAGTGAGGCTGTCCTATATGTGATTGTACAATACAGTTCTAGCGGTTAAACGTCAGGTCAATATCATGAGAGGAAGCAGAGATCAGCGTTTGACCCATGACAATGGGCATCATAAATACCCAAGGTGGGTGTATCGTGCCACACATATGGGAATGTTTTTTTTTCTAGTTGTCGTTCGAGATAATTTACCATTATTATTGGTGGAAGAGGAAGATAAGACGGTGGAACAGAGCTAACGACCGAAGCCAGTAATAATGCCGTTTCCCCGGTGTTGGAACAACTCACTGGAACTCCTTCGGCTCAATCCACTCCAACGAAACACCATCTTTATTACCCACATTGGTAAGCCTTGTATAGTGACTGTATTTAGAGTGGCTCATAAACTGTAGGGCCATACCATGGCGAAGTCAATAATGACATTGTGGATAAAGAACCGAGCGGCCATGCTCCAACGAGAAGGCTCCTTGTCTAGAGGGTTGTGAGTGACACTGAGACTCAGTGACGATCCCATAGATTGACTTGGTACACTGCGAGGGCGGCAATTTTCAGGGGTCCATATGGTCTTCTGTGATCGTGAACATTCAGTTTTTCTGAGAACAGGACAGTCAGTTAGTCATCAGTTACCGAAGCCTGTGAGTCAACTCTGGCTACTGTGGAGATCCAAATCGTTGCCTAAGTGCGGGCATCTATTTACATCAAGCTGACAAGGCTGCACTATCGGACAGAGGATCCACAGGCCCGGTGAGATACCCGTGATAACCCTACGTACGGACATGAACTTTAGATACCCTGTGATGAAGTCACATACGCCCAGTTGTTAATCCTTTCTATCTGCCTAACTGATATTCCTCTATCTATATATCTATGATACTCTCTCCTTCAATCTAGAAATGCTCTCTAAGTCACTATTTTAGTTAATAAAATGTTCCATTATGAATTTGATGAAATCAGAATTGAGTCATATCGTCAGAACTGAGCCCTAGTGGTTGGCTCCTCTAGGTTGAAAGATTGTGAGAAGACAGGGTTCGGGAAACTAGAGGGGGTCGGTAGACGAATTACACCCATCCCAATACCCAGAACTTATCTCAGGAAACATAGTGCCCACTCCCACACTGACCCTTATAAAATTCCATATCTCAGTAACCAGCTGAGGCAAAATGATGAGATTTAGAATATAATCTTATCATTATGTCCACCCAACAAAAACATTTTTGTTCTGGAGATTGTACAGCAGATTTCAAAGTTTGTTTATATGCGGTATATAATTTACGCGTCAAATAATCAGATTGCTACTGGTACTATTAGTATGGGAATGCCCCGAATACTGTGATGTCGGTTCCTAAATCAATCAATCAATCGTTGGTCGAAGTTAAGGGTCAGAAACTGATAAGAGGGAAATCATGGATGGCTAAAGCGGAAAATACGATCAGACAGGTGTGCCCCTTGGAGAACATTAGGCGAGGAGAGGAGTGGGTCAGAGTGCCAGAGGAGCAGTCAGACTTGGGCAGTTATAATCACATTGAGCCGGGAGTGCAGGGAGTGGCCAGCAGGGGCCACGGAAGTAGAAATCCAGCAACTAATTCAGGATAACGCTCGACCGAGTGATGTGATTATCTATACGGATGGTTCGGTGTTGAGAGGTAGGAGAAGTGCCTGGGGATTCTTAGCAAAAGCTAATGGTCGACGTTTGGTGCAGGAGATCCTGGCGTATGATGCCACAGCAACTAGAATAAGAATGGAGGTGGAGGCGGTCAGTGCAGCTTTCCGCTGGATGGAGAACACGATACATACACACATTGTGATTGTAACTGACTCAGAAAGCATGCTGAGGATTGTGAGGACAGGTAGGCTTCGTGCTGAGTAGCCTGCTTCGCTTCGGAGGTCACGGGTAGAAAGCATCACCTGGATCTTTTCTCCGGGGCATGCTGGTGTGCTGGGGAATGAACAGGCGGACAGATTGGCTGGCTCGGCAAACTTGGTGGATTATTGATGCATGGCAAGGCAGACGTGGCTGCGGCCTTGTGGGAGCACGTGAACATCTCGGAGGAGCAAATGGATCACCATAGTCTGGTAAGAATGAGGCAGCGAGGTGTGACGAGGTGATCTGGCCGACGCTCGACGCTCAGAGGAAAGGCGAGATGGACATATAATCAGATTGCTACTGGAACTATTAGTGTTGGAACTCTTCGCTGGCTGCTGAGGATGGGGACGGAGCGCTTATGGGAATGCCCCGAATGCTGTGATGTCGGTTCCTACATCAATCAATCAATCAGTCAATCAATTTACGGGTCAGAGATGAAGAACACATTATTAAATGTCATACGTCTTCGCACGGAAACATTAGTGTTGGATAGTTAATTTTCTCGTAGGACATGGGATTGGCCTTATGACAATAGCCTCGCGTAGTGGAACGGGGCATTACTGTAAAACAAGTTTGTTAGCGAGAAGTCACTAGTTTTTCATCAAAACATCAAAGAAATGTCGCCGTTTTCCATTATTTAAGTTGCTTGTGGACCTATCAAAGACATATTCCTTAGGTGGGGGTAAATATAAGACAGTAGAACAAATTTCATAACGATGCAACAGACAGTTTTCAAAATAATTTATCGTGAACGAAGGCATACATTTCTGGACAGACTATAGTATCTATTTTTACTTTTTGGGTCTCTGTTATTGGTGCCATTTGTCCAATGAGTTGGTTTGCCTTAGCGCATCTATTTTGTATCCTGTCTTCTGACTTGCCATTTGATGATATTAAACTTCTTACGTACTTGAAGCTCTACATGTTTCAGAGGTTTGTCTTTCAAATGCATCTTTGGTGTCTTTTCTTCTTTGGTTATAGTCATTACCTATGTTTTACTGATGCTAATTTTCATGTAGCGCTGCTTACACATTTTGTTTACCCAACCAGAAGTATAGAAACATACCAGTTGCAACTTGATATATCTCGGTTGGAGGCACGATTGTTGGTCACGCTACCAAGAAAAGAATCACTAAAATAAATATTGAGTTTCCAGGGTGTTGTTGCGTGATAGACCCCGTGCTGTCTGCTCCTGCGTGTAGTCCTACACTAGGAAACCCACAGCTTCCACGCGATGAGCCATGCAAGGCATCCATTACTAATTAGCGACTTCAGATTACATTCAATTCACGTGTATCAACGTGTGTTTTCTAAAGAGCTTGCACTAATCTTACACATACTACCAGTTTGTCATTAACTTTAAAGAAATGTCTGTAGCAATCTAACATATTTATAATATTGAGTATTAGCAATTATAATATTATATTATTATATTATCTTGTTATCTTAAACGCTCGTAAGTTGTTCTACACACATTACTTCCATGTCTGGAACTCACTGCAGAGATTAGAACTCAAAAGATCAAAGTGGATAACAAGCGTGCATTTTCTTTACGAAACACAGCAGACAAGTAAACTTTCAAGTAAACGTTAATCATTCTGGTAAGTCTAGAGGGAATATTCCCTCATCTTCTTCGTTCACCCTCAGACGTCAGTCCGAGTATATTTAAAGAAAGCAGCAGTCGACTTGAGGTTGTCATAGAGATAAAGTGCGTCCTCACATAGACACAGTATAGGGCAAAGTAATTTTCTCTATTCGGCTTATGTTGGGCACTCGAGTTGGTAATGTTTATTTTTCTGGTGGCCTTGGAGCTCTGATACCCACGTGGTTCTGGAAGTAGGTTATGTTTATATTAGGCTAAGGTGGTCTTTCACCTTCCTTTTCAAATTGATCAGCCTCCTAATGTCTAGGTATTTTACAATGTAACGGAATCCATAGTATTACAACAATTTTGGAATACTGCCGAACGCATGTTCAGTATTGAGAAGATCAACGAATTTTTCCTCAACCGACAGCATATCTGCTTCAGGTTTCAGGGCTTCTATTTCTACTGACTTACTTTTTATAGTCCATGTCTTGTGACCTTGATCATCATGCCTGTTAACAGCCTTCCGTTTCGTATACTGCCAGCAATTTCTGATATAGTTGTTCCCTCACGTCATGATGTCATACTATCTTTTTTCTGGGGCTTCTCCTGTCTCACCTCCTCTCCAACTATCCCGTTGTCACGATGTACTTTAACTTTTCCCGTTTCATAATGTGCCCAAAGAATGTGGATTGTCCATTTCTGATACGAGTTACTAGTTCTGTTTGTGAGTTTACTTCTTTTATGATATCTCCATTACACATTTTAACTGTCCACTGTGCTCTCATAATTTTTCTATAAAACTACACTGTAGCTTCCACATAATTGCTCAATAATCTGCTGATGGTCCATTATTCACTTCCGTTCATAAGGACTGGCTCTATATATCTCTTAAGATCCATCACCTCGATGGACAAAGACAGATCACATAGTATTCTTCATCTTGTAAAAAGCTGCTTATACCTTTACATTATTTAATACATCTTCCAAGTGTCGTTGCTACAGTTTTCAAATAATTGAACTCATTGACTTGTTTTAAACAAGTTCCATTTACTTTGATGCTGCATTTGGGAAGACATTTTTGTTTGTAGTTATTATTACATATGTTTTTTTGCCATTCAGACTAAGATCTATGCTTTCACTTTTTTTCAGTTATAATTTCTACCATTTCTTATAATTGCATTTAATTTTCATCGACATGAACTGTGTCATTAGCATATGGCCGGTTGTTGACTGTATACCCACCAGTCCATATTCCTGGCATATCTTGATAATTTCACAGTTACCAATGACTATACTGGAAGGCCCCAGTTAACGTCGGGGATATGTTCTTGGAAAATGCGACTGTAAGTGAAACGACATATAGCGAAACACTATTTCTCGTAGAATTAAATGAAATACAGAGTATTATATAATGTTTATTTTGATGGTCGTTGATATTTATTGGCTACATAGAGGTGGGTTGGAGGGCGAATGGTAGACTTATTGGGACATAGAGGCATTAAAACCACGACTCGCTCCTAAACTATCATCAGCATTACTAGTACTGCTTTCACCCGCTTTCTTAGCTACATCTTAAAAGAGAGATTTTGCATTCTCTTGGATAGCCAACTTGCTCACAGACATATTCCGTTGGTTCTTGTCTTCAATCCAGGCGGCCAATAGTTCGTCCATGTTCTCCATGAGAATACTCCCGGTACGAGTGATCTTAGAAGCACTCTAAGGGGTTACGTTCTTAGCACCCTCTTTGATTTTGTCAGCACCTGCACGAATTGTCCTTACCACGGTTGGAGGTAAACCATGGACTTTACCGATATCAACAGCCCGATGGCCAGCCTCAAAACGGCGTAACACATCTAACTTCACCTCAAAAGTAACACTTTTCCTGGTTCTCTGCCAACCAGACACACTATCAATACTTACTGTGCGCTTTGAACTCATAATTATGGGAGATTACACGATAAAATCCCGAAAAGGCGCACCGCACAAAATGTAAAATGACGACGTTAACGCAGCATAGCAACACAGGTGACAACGTTATGATGTAATGTAGCGACGTAAAGTGAAGTTATGTCCCATTGTGATAACGACGTTATAACGAAACGAGGTAAACTGAATCGACGTATAGAGGGGCCTTCCTGTATTTTCTATGCCGCTTTTGTCAGATTCAGGAAAATACCTCATTCCTTCATTTTCAATTAGTTTTTTTTTTTTTAAAACTTTTTTTGTTACTGATTACGTATTTTCTTCTATCATGACTGTTTTCGTCTTCTTTCTGGGAGTCCCTCCCTCCTCTCAATCACAATGAATGTTTTCTATCGTCTCAGACAAGCGCTGTTGTCTCCGAGCTGAAACTGTGTGTCCATTGTAAACGGCTTGTCTTTCGATGTGTTACATATATGGTCTGCCCCAGTATTTATTTTTGCAGATTATATACAGTTGTTTCGCTTTTCAAGTTAGCCGCCCCCTTACAAGACCATTTTACTTCTGATACAATGGATTGTCTGTTAATTTGAAAAACAAATATATCGATGGCTTAGAGCAGTTTTCATAGGCCAAGCCAAAGATGCGTCTTAAAACTTTGTTCACAAACCTTTGAGAACAAAGTTTTAAGACGCATCTTTGGACCCATTAGGGATACACAAAGTGAAGAGTGGAAAAGAAGAAGTAACAAAGACATTTATGATCTGTTTAAGACCCCGAGGTAGACCAAGAAGACGGTGGAGAGATAATATATATAAAGACCTACACGCACTTGGAATCGACGACTGGCAAGAGAAGGTCAACCAGAGAGACGAATGGAGACGGATAGTATCTACAGCAAAGAACCTCAATGGCTCGGAACGCTGAAGAAGAAGAAGCTCCCAAAGTAGAGTTAACAGGACATTTACGCCATATGCATATAATGAGTGCCGGGATAACAGTATCCCCTATCAAAGGAGAAGTAGGGTGCCCCCTTCCATCCTTGAGCCTAAAGGACACCCTTGTGCACAGTGGAATACTCCTTTACCCCCCCCCCCCCCCACCCCGCGATTAGGGTTACGCGAACCCACCTAGCAGGTGGTGGATGCAGATAAGGAGCAGCCGACAAATAGTTGTAGGTTATGGTATCCAATTTCACGACGGTAGGCTCTCTTATTGTTTTGGGAGACAATGACTACCGTCATCGACGTGTATGATCACTGCTGAGAAGGAAAGCAATGGCAAACTACCTTCTCTACACTTCCTTAGACAATCACGTTTCGTCAGTTCATAGAGAATCAGGGAAATGGTGTAAATGGGTGCTCCACAGGAACAGCCTCGCCCGGTACCGCAGTCATGTGCACTAGGTGACTCCAGACCGTCAGCAAACAACTGAGTGCAAAAGATTACCAACATTTATAGTGGGGACATGGAACGTAACAACTATGACTGTGTAAGGCACATTTGATAATATTAAGAAAGTAAAGAGAAGACTAGATGGAAGGGCATAGGCGTGATAAAATCCGAGGAATATAACATAATCCATTCTGGTGGAGAGAAAAAAAAACAGCTTGGGGCAGCTCTTATAATGGATATAGAGAGATCAAAATCCACCAAAGGATACTGGACTGTATTAGATAGAATATTACTAGTAAAGAGTTGAGTGGCAGATCTTTTGAATTCAATGTCATTCACGTTTATGCACCAACAAGAGACATCAGTGATGAAAACATTGATGAATTTTATAATGATGTGGAGAATGTCTTCAAGAAATGCAAGCATTCAGAATTAAATATCAGAATATCGGTAAAGTGGCGACGACTTAACGCTTCTTTCTTCAGAGGACGCAGTGTTTGTGTATTTCTTGGGAGGATGTGTTATATCGTATTCGTTTTCGGAAGTTATTCACAAGAAACCACGGAAGGTGGTTGTTGGTTATAGTCTCAAGTTTCGCGACGGTAGGCAATGGCTGCGGTAACCCGGTCAGTATGGTCACTGTCAAGAAGGAAAGCAACGGCAAACGACATTCTTTAAAGTTGCCTAGTTTATCAGGATTCGCCTAATTACAGATCAACCCAAAAAGAGGACATGGACACTGAAATTAGCAACTTGGAATGTTCGAACGTTAAGCGACGACGGAAAATTAGTTAACATCAAACAAGAAATGGCAAGAGAGAATATTAATATATTAGGAATGTGCGAGAGGAGATGGACAGGGGCAGGGATTGTGACAAGGGAAGATTATAAGATTATTTATTCTGGGGGAGAAGAACGGTAAAGAGGTGTAGCAATTATCTTGGATTGGGAAACATCACAACCTGTTCAAAGATATTGGACTGTGTCAGACAGGGTTCTATTCTTGAAATTAATTGGAGCACCTTTTAATATAATCGTCATTCAAATACATGCCACAACATGAGAATGCAGTGAAGGTAGTATAGGGGAATTTTATAATGACATGGAGTCTATTTGAAGAAATGTCTCCCACTTCTTCTTCAGCTTTCCGAGCAATTTAGGTTCTTTGCTGCAGATACAATCCGTCTCCAATGGTCTCTCTGGTTGACCTTCTCTTGCCAGTCGTTGATTCCAAGTGCTTGTAGGTCTGTATATATATTATCTCTCCACCATCTTCTTGGTCTACCTCGGGGTCTACGGTTTTGAAGAAATGTCAAAATTCAAAAATAAATATCATAATGGATGGCTTCAATACAAAAGTTGGAAATCAAGGCGATAGATGCACAATAGGCAATCATGGTTTGGGAGAGGGAAACTAAAGCGGATACAGACTTGTAGAATGGGCAAAAGAGAAGGAAAGGATTGTAGCTAACAAATGGTTCAAACAACATCCTAGACGATTATGGACATGGGGGAGTCTTGATAACAGAAATAGAAACCAGATTGATTACATCTTGATTAGCAGAAGGTTTCTAAATGTGTTAAAAAAACAGATCCAAATGCTGAATGTTACAGTGATCACAGACTGATTACAGGAACATCGAGGGTAAAGTTAAAGAAAGTCAAGTATTCACCAGGACAGACTATGTACATTGACAAATGACAAAGTTATACAAGACAATTTTAACATAGAAGTAGAGAACACATTTGATATACTGTCTGATCTAGAGATCATATTTCAAGAAGTGGATGATCAATAGGACATGTTTAAGAATTCAGTCAGTTTGGCTGCAGAAACAACTATTCCAAAATTAAAGAAAGTGTTTCGTAAGAAATGGATGACTGAAGAAATTTCAAGAGTAATCAAGAGGACACAACAAAAATAATCCTCCTAAATATGAAGAAATTCAGAGAAAAGTCAGAACTTTATATAGGTGGCAAAAGAAGCATGGCTTGAAAAAAAATGGCATATCAATTGAAAAACA